>CM037862.1:5262264-5732264 GCA_021292105.1 Anadara kagoshimensis
CACTTTATGTTACTGTGGTGATCAGCGAAGTGAGACTTCATGTTACCGTGGTGATCAGCGAAGTGAGACTTCATGTTGGTGATCAGCGAAGTGAGACTTCATGTTACTGTGGTGATCAGCGAAGTGAGACTTCATGTTTCTGTGGTGATCAGTGAAGTGAGACTTCATGTTACTGTGGTGATCAGCGAAGTGGCAAATTATATAGGGACATTGAAACGAGGTTTTACTGTTGTATCTTTTGTTATTAATGAAGTTTGTAAGATGAGTAGTTAATTTAATTTTTTTTTAATTTCAGTCAAATTTAAGTTGTGAAGATATGAGTCCAGTTAAACTTACAACTAGCAAAGCTGGTAATGGTATCCAGGTTAATTTAACAAGAATACACATACTGAGAGATTTCAATTTCCGATTAAATATAACCACTTTAAAGATTTGTAAGTATGCTACCTACCTACCTACCTACCTACCTGCCTAGTCCTTTTTATGCCCGGGGGCGCATAGGGCAAGGACTAGAGGTTTCCACCGGTCTCTGTCTTGTGCCATCTCCTCTAGTTCTCCCCAAGTTAAATGATGTTCCTTCATTTCTTTCTCCACAGTCCTCCTCCGGTGTTTTTGGTCTGCCTTGCTCCCTTTTACCTTCAGGCGTCCATCTGAGAGCAACTCTAGTGATGTTATTAGCTGGCTTTCTTAGCACATGGCCTATCCATCGCCATCTTGCTCTTGTTAGAACTGTTCTCATATCGTCTGTGTTTGCTTTTTTATGGAGCTCCACATTAGTGATCTTAGCTGGCCAGTAAATCCTCATGATCTTTCTAAGGCATCCATTGTGAAAGCTGGAAAGTTTGTTGGTGTCTTTTTCGGTCATTCTCCAGCATTCGGCCCCATATAGTAGAACTGACAAAACACAACTGTTGTATATTCTCAATTTTGTCTTTCTGCTTATGCAATTTGTTCTCCAGATGTTTTTTAGCTTTATGAAAGCACCTCTAGCTTTACTGAGTCTTGTTTTTATGTCTTTATCTGTGCCCCCATCAGATGTTACTATGCTTCCAAGATAAGTAAATGAGGTTGTGTTGTTTAGTGTATTTTCATCTAGTTGAATCTGTGCTGGTTGTTTGGTATTCAGAGACATAACTTCTGTTTTCTGTAAGTATGCTAGAAAGATAAAATACTGGTCTAAGTACATACAGTGAATTGGTTTATTCTTATACAATTATAAGAAAGTTGATTAAAGACTGGTTAAACATTTTGTATGTCTGAAACTGAAAAAAACGATGCAATTTCAGCTAACTTTACTAAACAATATATCCTTGTCTCATATACATATATATAATTGTTTAAAAATTTTCAAATCCTGGTATATGTTTTACTACACATTACATGTACAAATTTTATGCTATTATGATGGGAATTATTCAATTAGGGGTGCACGGTGCCTAAATCAAACATACCAGTACATGTCGATTATCCAAAAAACTACATCATAAAAAATTCATCTAATCTTTTACTCAGGGTTTTACAGGTCATACAATTCTACTATTTTCATGCAAAATAAAGTATCTTGGACATATTATTTTTTTTATTGTGGTTTGATCAAGTAAACCTGGATTCTTTGGAGAAAAGATGCATATTTATATTCTTGAATACTTAAACTGAATTTTTAAAATCTTAAATATTTCATCCTTTCTTATAGTGTTAAGGTAGATGTATCTTATTTAATCCTTAGCTTCATACACAGACTTGCCAACAGTGTCTTCACATTTATCCATCATTTGATATGTTGGTATGGGGAAAGCATGAACGCTTGCCAACTGTCCTGCCAGCCATGCGACTGTGGCTGGTGTATAAAATCTACTGTAAAACTAGTGTCACCCCCTCAAAGATATAACACTACAATGTAGTAACTTTTCTGTGTCTACTTTTATTTTTCAAGCTGATGAACAAAATGTTGGAGGTCTGTCTATGGGAGAAAAGATTGGGATCGGAGTAATATGTTCAGTTGCTGGTGTTATTGTACTGGTTTTAATTTATAAAACAATCAGACTTAGAATATCTATAAATAAAGAAAAACAGCGACAAGAAATGTTACAGTTGCAAGAACGACAGACATCTAGAAACGACCCACCTGTCATGGTACACACACCATTACAAGAAGGTTAGTAGTTTCTACATTTATGTACTTTTATTTATTCATTATCACCAATTGTTTAATCAAATTTTCTCATTATAAAGGAGTTTGACAATAAGTCGAGACAGGTCCTTATAGAAAGTATTGGAGAAATGAACTTTTTGGACTTCAAAATAGTGTAGCAATAAGCATGATAAGCCAGGTGAAATGTATCTATTAAACTTTAAATTCTTGAGAGAGAAGATACAGAACACTATAAAAATGGAAAAAAAATATTTAAAGATAAAGTGCAAATTTGATTATTGGAAAAATATAAAATAAAACCTCACAAATTAATAATTTTCATTCATGTGAGAAAATTTGTCATATTCCTCTGATAATTTTATTCAGCATATGTTACACTTGACCATTCAGTCACCATCTGCTTTTAAAACATTATTTCAATAAATAATTACACAAAGATGGTGTCCAATGATGTGTATTGCATTTGGATTCCAATTATTGATCATCAAAGCCTTAAAAATAACTTTATATGAAATAAATAACACAAAAAGTAAATTTAACTTATATTTTATTTGAAAATGTACATTAAAGGTGATATTTGATTGTGTATAGCTGTTGTCAGTGTCATAAAATACTATTTAAAATTCATATTGTTTTCTTGTGTATAAAACAGAGTTTGTTTTTTTCTTTTTTAGATGATGAAAACTTACAGGTTACCATTATACATGCTAATGATGATGTTTCTTCTTCATCTGAACACTTACCTGGGGAACATAATACTTATGAAGCTCCGAGTGATAATAATGACAGAGTTATCTACCCTGATTCTCCTCCATCATACGATGAAGCAATAAGCATGCCTCTTCCAGCGAGAAGTGGACGCGAATCTCCAGAATATCAGAATCTTCCAGCATCAAATCCTGCCAAACAGAATAGGACATAATCTTATGCTGTGCACAATTGTGAATCATTGAACATGCTTCGTCAAAGAGGCAATGGTCATGAATGTGCTTATTACTGGCACATTTGTATTATAATCTTCCAGAATCTAATTGTGATATTATCTTAGACCTCACTTATCTTAGACCCCACCTATCTTACACCCCACCTACAGCAATGAGACAATAACCACGCCTCTTACTTGGAGCAATAGCATCTGAATCTCATAATCTTCAACATCAAGTACTGCCAAAAAATTCAATGTTAATTTTAATTTATCCCACCAAATTTTATATTCAATAATATATATAGAATCTTACATGAGTGATTATTTAATACCGGTATTGAATTTACTAAACAAGTTGAATAATTTTAATAAATAAATTATTCAATAAGTTTAATAAATTCAATATTACATTAACACAAATGTAGGATTCTATTTATTATATATAACCCAGGAAAAATTTTTCTTGAGAATACAACCCATCTTTTCTCTAGGAATAAATTGATTAACTTCAATAAACAAAAGTCATGTAAATATGTACATGCTCGTTAAGAGTGATGGACTGCTTAGTTTTTATGGGTATAATTTATTAATATGTCAAAAATATGTTCTTCCTCTACATGTCCAGCTAAATCCAGATATCAATTTCCAAAATTTTACAAAGTGCCTTGAATTGAAAACATATCAAGAAAAAAAAAACTTTTGTAAAATGATTTACCTGATTCATTGTTGTTCATCAAGTCCTATAAGAACTTTGTGATTTTTTAATTCCCAGGTATTACAAATTAATTAGCATTAAAGAAAGTTTATGGGTTCACTTGGTGAAGGTTGGTGGTTTTCTTAGGACACTCCAGTTTCCTCTACCATCCTTGAACTGACCACCTTTATAAAAGTAAAAGAATCTTGACTGTGGTGTAAAACTCTATTCCTCTACTATTTAAAGGAAAATTGTATATAGTTAAATCATGAAAAATTGGTAATACATGTCATGTTATTGAATTTCTTATCCCATTTAAGTAGTAACAATACACAATCTTTATAAGATATCATACTGTATATGCTGTGTATGTTCATTTCATTGAAAGGAAAGTAAAATTATGGTTTGGAATTTTCATTATTATTAGGAAGTTATTATAACTGACAATGACATCATTATTTATATTCGTGTATTCTAAATCAGGAAACTTCACATCAGTTAATTTTCATTAGAAGTGATTCAACTTACCTGTGTACCTGTATACTCCCTCATGCAAAGTATTTCCTTAGCTAAATTTGGTTACCGTAAATCTATTTTGGTCCTATGAATATTTTTTTAACATCTTTGAAAAAAGTTTGGTTTCACGACTTTTGTCCAAGCACTAGTGATGAGAAATCGTATTTCGAAATGGTCGTCTAGTGCTGTTAAATTAACACTGGTATAATATGTAATACATGTATTCAGATGACAGTCATTGCAATCCTTTCGAAATCAAATATTTGTATTTACTGTGGTGTCCTGTTACTCTCACAAATTTATGCAAAAATAACAAAATGCGTGTAAAAGTTTCCTGATTTACGGTATTTGTCACAGCATTATCAAAATTAACCAATCTAGTCATTTCTGGTCTTCCAGATAAAAACCTCTGTTGATTTTTATTTCATCAAATATTATAATCCAAGATTGCTCACAATAAGATAGTTGGCACGAAGGTTTTTTACTCTCCACAATATGGTACAATACTTAAACCATATTCAGGATATAACACTAAGTTGTATGCATATGCCCGGTAACTTTTCAACCACTTTAAGTTTTACCTTAGCTGGGTGAAATATATATTTCAATAATGATAGTCTTATCTGCATATATTTTCATATTTTTAAATTATTCCTAGATTGATGTATATTCCAAATCTTTTCAGATTAAAAAAAATGGATAGAAAAATCTTTCTACCCATTCTTTCTTTTACTTTAAATTAGTGTTACCTATCACAACATGTGCTAGTCTGTTGTTTAAATAAAAAGAAATATGATTAACGTGATCACAGTCAAAATGACTGTTTCATATACAAATCATGATCTGCACATCAAAATGACCTGTTTGGGCAAGAGAGATGTTGAAAGACCAGTCTTCTGATTAAGGTTGAAAAAAATGAAAAATATTCAGAGTGCATAGCTATTTGAGTAAGGAATAAAATGCAGAAAAATATAAACAGATGAAGTCCATCATAAGTTAAACATATTTCTCATTTTTTTAATAAAATTAATAATACTGTAAACCAACTTTTATTTGCAGATATTTACTTTCATGATTAACCTGCCAGATACACTTCGTGGCTACATGTATTAACTTTCATATTATTGACTAAGGCTAAATCTTTGATATAAATAATACCATTTTCAAAAACATGTTCACATCGATTAGCTTTCGCAATTATTTTGTCCTTGTGAAACATGAGGAAGTTAATTCCATTGTTGGTTTACAGTAGTTAAGAATTTTTCATAAAACCCCACTGAGTATAAATATCAGGTTTGTTACTGAGTTACAATTTATTTTTTGTATATTTTTGAGTTTCCAATTTATAGTGGAATACAAAACATACTGTGTGTTTACCGGTAATCAAGTTTTTTTTTTATAATAATATCTTTATTTACCAATCACAGGTCCTTGAAGGACAAAATACAATCTAAGGGAGATAACTCCAACATACATAAACGATTACAATGAATAGATGCATAATCCATATATAGTGGCAACTTAAATACAGTTAGATAATCTAGTACATGCTAATTTATAATATTAATAAAATAAAGTATGAGGATATTATATCCAATAATTACATAAATGGAATTCTTGTAGAGTTTTGAATGTAGAGTCAATCCCATTTTTGTGTGATAGATTCCCCGAGTTATTTTTAGATTTTTTATGTTATACATGTATATGTACTGTACTGTTTTTCTCAGTTTTATGGAATGTTATACATTTTTTGTTGATTTAATTTTAGTTGTAGATTTATTTTCTGTGTTTTAGTAAATATACATAATCATGTTGAAGATATAGAGTCAATGCTGAGCTAATGCTAGACAAGTTCATGGACAGCACCAGTATTCAAAGTACAGTAAAACTTGTATATAAAGACCACCCATGGTACCCAAAAAATTAGGACTTTAAAGAGAGGTGGTCTTCACGCTTAATGTAGACATTATTTGGACAGCACCAGTATTTAAAGTACAGTGAAACTTGTTACATAAATACCACCCATGGTGCCCAAAAAATTAGGACTTTAAAAAGAAGTGGTCTTCACCTCTAATGTAGATATTATTTGGACAGCACCAATATTTAAAGTACAGTAAAACTTGTTACATAAATACCACCCATGGTGCCGAAGAAATATGGACTTTAGTTTACAGAGAGGTTGTCTTTATTTAGAGGTTCTTTTTGGACAGAATATAAATCATACAGAATTTAAGGTTTTGATAATCAACTGGTCTTATAGAGGTGGTTGCTATATCAGGTTTTACTGTATATAATCATTAATAATAAAAATCACTATCTTAACACTGATATCAGCTGTTTGAACTCTAGCAGATATTGAATTTACTAACAGAAAGAAGTGATGATATCAGATTGTTAAAGGTATTAGACTAGCATCTCAATATAGCTGTTATACAGCAGCAGTAACAATTTTCTTTGTCAGTTTAGATTATATACAATGATACAGTACTTAATATATTGTAAACATGGCTAAATTTTTTTTTTCTTTTTTGCCTGGTTGAAATTTTCGCTATATTTGCAAAATTAAAAAAAAATGGCAAAAATTCACCCCTCATGAAAATTACGTCAAATTGTGTTGTATATGCAAGAAATGGGTAAAACCGCTAAAGAAAATCCTTTGCAAAATACCATCAACAATTTCGCGAAAATTTCCACTCACAAAAAAGCATGTTTATAGTTCTTTATATTACTATGTATAACTTATCAAATCTGCATATCATTACTATCACATCACCTTATCAAATCATCTGACATATTGTAACACATTGTAGACAAATTATAGAAGTTTGTCATCTGTTAATATCAACTACTTACTAACACAAACCTTACAGAGTTGTATTTTTAGATTATACATGTATTTTACTGCATTGCCGGTAAAACTTACCATTTGATTATTTTTGGAACGTAACCAAATTACCTTGCACCAGTGAAGTGCTTAAAATGACACTAAAGTATGAAATTCAAATACTAGTATTTTACATCAACACTTTTCAGTGTGGGCATGATTTTGGCACTATTCAGGTTGACAGTTTTCAGACATAGTGTTCGTTATATATGTATAAGGCCTAGTTACATGTACTTGTGAATGACAGAAGACTAACTGAGTTGTCCATCATGTCAGGTGATCAACATGCTTTCAGTACTTTTATTTGTTTGATTATTATTTTGTTTATGTAACTAGATTGATTGATTGATTCAATCGGTCAAAACATTTTTACTTATATTGAGACATCACCAGCTGTAGGTGAAGTGGCAGAAATTTTAACTTAGGGCACTGTGCAGGTAGGGTTCTTTAACATGCCACGCCTGCCATGTGGCATTATTTTTTTAGGTGTCTTTTGAAGACCCCAGTGACTTTTATTTTAATTTTATTTCTAAATGCCAAGTACTTGGTGAAATAACATTCACTACCTATTTTTGAGTCTAGACAGGTGCATGGTAATTTTCCTAGACCCAAGGAATTATTATAATATGATGTAATTATTGTTGAAAATTGCATTGATTATATCTTTATTAATAATGTTTTAATCTTATGTTTTAAATCCATTTTGTTCAACATGCTTTATCAGCTAGACTACGCAGTAATGGTGTGTGTGTGTGTGTGTGTGTGTGTGTGTGTGTGTGTGTGTGTGTGACAGCTAATTGTTTAAACTACTCAAAAATGGTTCCACTAATGCACGATTGAGTATATGTGTGATTTGTGTGATTTGCATAAATATGAATATTATATTGTTATACATTTTGTACATTTATGGTTGAAAAAGATTGTTTATAAAATATATGTGTTATTCTTTCAAATTTTATATGTATTTATTCCTGCTCATTTTATTATTACTTATTAGTACTTAAAGTTATCTCTTAAGTTTTACATAGTTTTATATTACCTGAATATTGCACATAAGTGTCTTTTTGGAAAATGCTGCCGAGATATGACAGTGAACTTTATCAAGGAGTTGTGCATCTGACCCATATGTTTGATACAGGTACTTTCCTTGATAGAGTTATCTCTCTTTGATAGAGAAATCTCTCTTTGATAGAGTTATCTCTCTTTGATAGAGTTATCTCTCCTGATTGTGGTAAATAACAAATCAAGTTAGGAAGTGGGTTACCTGTAGTAAGTAGGATTTAGGCTTTATAGAATTTTGGATTTCCTTTACATGTAAACTGATAGTTAGTTTCAGTGTTCTGTAATTTTAAAAATCCTAGTATATTTGATTTTTTATAGGTTTAATATTGTCTTCCATCAGTTAGCCATCAGTGTAATTCAGTGTCATTCCATTAATTATCTTCATACATATATGAAATCTTTGATAATTGATCCCAGTTTTAAAATCATATCTTGACTAGGATTTTCCTTAACTTAATTTTGAAAATATTTTATGGTAATACAAATACAAAGTTTAAACAAAATTGGAATTTAGATGTAATAAGCTTAGAGCAATTTTCAAAATGACAACTTAAACTTATAAAAATTTTGAAAACTAACCAAATTATCAAGATAAAAAATTTCCCAGATTTATGATAAGGAAAATCTTGGTTAGGGAATAATTGTGAAACTGGAGCCTGGAATGTTGTTTTTCCCAAATACCAAAGATGACTTGAAATCACCATTTTGTTATTTTTTATCCATTGCCATTATTATTGTTAGTTATTATTAATTTTTTTTTGTCACAATTTATCCATTTCTGATTCCACTTTAAAAACAAACTCTTAGATAATTCAAATTAAGGCCAAGTGGTCTAAAGGATAACAGTGCCTCTTACCGCCTATGTCCAAATTCCCCTCGAGCAGGTCCTTATTGTGGCAAAGATTGATTTGTTTCTCTGGGTACTCTGGCTTTCTCCATCATTACAAAACTTATCACCTGAGTAAAGTGAAATAGTGTTTACTGAGGCATAGAACACCATTACTTCACGCCACTTACCAGTACAAGTAATTCAAAGTTTTATGCACTTGAAGTTATTAAAACTAGGAAATGAAGTTTGAAAGTAACTGTAGTTTTATCTTTGAATCTGTGTACAAGTTCTGATAAAACTGTTAGAAATTGTCTCATTTTTTCTGAAATCCCAAATTCTTTGTAACAGAGCTATTATGATTGGCCATCTCCTGACAGAAGTTAGGCTAAGTCCATACATGTATGTGTCATTTTTTGTCAAAAAAAGTAAGTCACTATAAAAATTTTAAGAAATCCATCTTAACACTCAAGAGGTCATATTTTCCCCATTTATCATCAGTCTTGTTCCAAATCACCCTTTTGATAAACCTTAACATATTTTTTGCATTTATCTCGTCAAACTTGTCCAACAGCATTTTTTATTGGCCATAGCTAGATCAGTAAACACAAGGAAACTCTTATTTAACTAGTGATTGTGAAACTGGGGCCTGGACCTCTGTGGTCCTCTTGTTAAGGACAAACTTGCCATTGTATTTATTTAGATTGTAAACTGAAGTGCAATTCTTTATTTTGTGTTCATGGTAATCATGAAGTACATGTATATATAGTTTATAGATGTCATTTTTTTTAAATTTTTTTTTGGATAAATTTTTATCCTGAACATTTTAAACTCTTTATATAGTTTATAATCCCTTTACCAATTATTAATTGACTGCGTTTGTGACTAGGCTAACTAGTTTATGATTGGACATTAGTTATGGTCAAATCTAATAAGTAAACGTGTTCATGACTGGACAGAGGTTCTGGTCTGGTAAGCTAGTTTGTGCATGGTTCTGGTCAAATCTAATCTTAATTAAGGAAGCTTGTTCATGAATAGACAGTAGTTCAGCTGGTCAAGTCAGTAAAGTAAGATAACAGATGATTTCAAAACAGAACATAATTTTAAATGATGAAATTAAATCTATTACTGTTTGATAATTTCTAAATGCAAATTTCAATAAAAATTACTTTCTTGATGATTTTAATTTTGTGAAATTTTTTGAATTTCTCTGATTTCTGTGGTTGGATAATTAGTCTTTAAAATTTTTACAGAATCGGCTTAAAAAATCTGCTCCAAATTACAACATTTTGACATGATAAACGATTCATTTTCAGTATTGTTTTTTTTTAGCATTCGTTTTTTAAATTTTTGAAGAAAAATGAAATTCAATGAAAATGTGATGAGCCCAACTGTCTCGTGTCCCTGGCTCATATTTCGTGTTGACCTACAAAACACACCTGGATCCTTCCACTTTACACCATTTGACCATTCCTGAACTAGCTTCATAATTATAGGTATGATCTATTGTACAGCATGTGATGGTCCCTACATGTGATACTGTTACAGATTTGTAAAATAAGAGACAATCATCATTTGATTTATCTCTTTACATTTTTTTAATGTTATATTGAGCGTGAGAAAAAATATCAATTAAATTGATGTTTTTGATGAGATTGCATTCGAAATAAAATATACAAAAAATGGTATGTTAGAGTTCTCTGTTGTTATAAGGAAATGATTTTTGTTTATGCTGCACGTATATCAAATACATTGCAGTATGTGGTATTAACCCCCCCCCCCCCCCCCATTCACAATAGAAATATGTTTAAATTCCCTTTACCAGAGATTTAAAGTATTCTAAATCATGTGTAGTGGTCTGGGTAGCTCAGTTGTTAGAACACAGACCTGTAATGTTGGAGGTCATGAGTTCAATCTCCAGTTCGACCCTGCATTTTTTATAGCAAAATGATGTTTCAATTTTCCTATTGAATGTCACTGCAGTGACCTTGAATGAAAACAAAATAAAAAAGAATTCACTAAATTGACAGCCTCAGAAGTCCATTATAAACTTTATAAGATAGCAATTGATTTTGATAACCTTCATACACCAGTGACATGGGTGATGCAAATTAAGTTTCAAGCTTCTACATGTTTTAATTCTTTTTGTTCAACAAACTTTTTAAAAGGTTTTACTATTGAAAGTCACTGCTGTGACCTTAAATGAAGGTCAAGGTCAACCAACTTGGTTAACTTTCCATCTCTTTATCATTCAAATATGTCTCAGCAAGTGTCCAAAAATCTTCCAATCTTCTTCGTTGCTCTTAGATAAGCACTATTTTGTCGAAGGTAATTGATCTCTTTTTAATTTTTAGCTCACCTGAGCCGAAAGGCTCAGATGAGCTATTGCTATCTATCATCGTGCGTCGTCCGTCGTGCATAAACTTTACATTTTAATCTTCTCCTCCAAAACTACTGAGGCAAATTTGATGAAACTTGGTGATTATTATGCCTGGGTAACAGGCTTTCAAATTTGTGTTCGGGGTTTGACCATGCCCAACAATATGGCTGCCGTTACTATAAATAGCCAAAATACAAAAAAATCTTCTTCTCTAAAACCAAAAGGTGCAGGCAAATTTTGATTAGATTTTTGGATTCAGGATACCTAGATACACTAAAATTGTGTTTTTCATGAAAATTGGACGAAAAATAGGTTACGCGTTTTTTGCGTAAAATTATGTAATTTTTAAAATGAGACATTTATTGTTATAACTTCATAATGGCTGAAGATAATTGTATGGAGTTTTCACTGTTGATTTTGTCTTGCGATTTTCTTCCGATTGATGTCAAGGTCAAAGATCAAGGTCGTGTCCCAGTTTTTGACCTTTGATAAAAAATTCTATTTCTTTAAACATTTCTGGTGATAATGACGCAGGAGTTTTAGTTAATTGTAGGTATTGACATGACAATCATTTTGATATAACGTTTAAGGTCATGGGTTCAAAGGTCAAGGTCACAGATGTACAAGTTTACCAAAATAGTTAATTATCTGCAAAACTATGAACTTTTTGTATAGGCATGTATATTAGAATATTGTAGGTTATGGCCCAATGGTCATTTTGATATATGAATAAAGGTCATGAGTTCAAAGGTCAAGGTCACAGATGTAAACAAGTACTGAAATGATTATTTATCTCAAAAACTATAGACTTTTTGTATAAGCATGTATATTAGAATATTTTAGGTATTATCCTAACGATCATTTTGATATATGAATGAAGGTCATGGGTTCAAAGGTCAAGGTCACATATGCGAATGAATACCTGAATGGTTAATTATCTTGAAAACTATTAACTTTTTGTATATGCATGTATATTAGAATATTTTAGGTATTATCCTAACGATCATTTTGATGTATGAATGAAGGCCATGGGTTCAAAGGTCAAGGTCACAGATGCGAATGAATACCTAAATGGTTAATTATCTTGAAAACTATTAACTTTTTGTATAGGCATGTATATTAGAATATTGTTGGTAGAGGCACAATGGTCATTTTGATATATGAATGAAGGGCATGGGTTCAAATGTCAAGATCACAGATACAAACAAGTACTGAAATGATTATTTATCTCAAAAATTATAAACTTTTTGTATAGGGATGTATATTAGAATATTGGCCTAATTATCATTTTGATATTTGAATGAATCTCATGGGTTCAAAGGTCAAGGTCACAGGTGAGCGTTAAGGCCCATGGGCCTCTTGTTTATTCATCCAACATTACCCTTGAAATTTCTCTAAATTTCACTAGTCTGATAGAAATTTGTTTTAAACCGGAACCGTGTTGTGTCCGTAACCGCTTTAGTTTGTACAATTGAAAGGCAACTTCCGGGATGATCAACACAGTTTTGACACATTGAAAACTTGTCAAACTTGTAAGTAAATTAGGTTCTATGTTAGGTTGTAGTGGTCATCGCTAAATTGTGATTTGGAGATAGTGCGTTAATTTTATCTTACATAGGTATTTCTGGAATAAGTCAACACATTCCAATAACTGCAACTACTTCGTAAAGACAACTACATTTAGCTGTTTAGTCCGACTAATCAGTCCACAAAAAACCCTATTTGACTAGTCAGGGCCCAGTTGCACACGACTTAATTAAAGTTACTGTATAAATAATTGATTATGGACAGACACGACCGAATAGTACTTTCACTGGCTTTCCAGTCAAGGGTTCACTCAGGACTTGGAAATTTTCTGAGATGATTTTCATCTCCTGCCCATACAACTCATTATCAGAATAGTCTTTTAGATCAGACTCAAAATTGGGGTCCCATGTCTCGGTGTATGCTAAAGACACCTTTGTGGAATTCGAAAAAGAGTAGATAAGTTTAAACCATAATTAGCAATTGATGTAGAATTGCCCTAATTATGGCTTTATTAATGATTAATTCCAATTATGCTTTATGTAACTGGGCTAAGACTGTTAACAAACTATAGGCTAACATTGAACAGAAAATTTCTCGGCAGATTAAACGCATACGCCATCAAATATAATTTCCAACAGCCTGATAAGTTCCTGCATTAAGCTGTATATAGGAAGCAGAAAGCCTCACAACCCACAAAATATAGACAGCACTACCTACATACTAAGTGAAAAGCAATGTAGTTGAAAAGCATACTGGCACTATTATAAAGACTTTATAGAGATGTTTTCATTCCTTAATCTACGATATACAAGAAATGCTTCAAATGTGCCAGATTTCTTCTGTAAGAGAGAGAGAGAGCGATACAAGGCCAGCAATTATGGACCAGTCCTGTTGCCCTAAATTAATTATTATTCCTCTTTGTACTTTGCCATAATTGCCATCTTTACCAACAGTTTTAATTGCAAAAGTTTAAAGCGGGTGTATCATGCTCCTGTTAGTAGGACTTTTGTTTTCATTAACTTTTCATTCCATTTTTGTCTATTTTTAGAAAAGAGGAAATGTTTTATGGCATCCTGGTATAAGAGTCAGGTCAAGTGACATCATTAAATGACCACTGGTGCTGCTCCACTGTCTATGGTCTATAGAAGTGACCAACAGTCTAAGCAGCTTGGACAAGTACTGCATGAGTTTTTGAGAAATGGAGAATTTTGCGACATCAAATTATTAGTTGGATCGACACAGATACATGTCCATAAAGTTATATTAGCTGCTTTCAGTCCATATTTCTATCAGACTTTACAGCAGAATGTCTCAGTACTCACATTACACAATTTTGACGAGAGAGCTGTACGAAGTGTTATAGATTTCTGTTATACTGGTACAATAATGGTGGATACTGTATCTGCAGAAAAACTTTTACCCCTGGCACAGACTCTACAGATACGAGAGGTGGAAAAACTATGTAGGACATTTCTGACAGCTCAGCAATCACTGACCAGCTCAGAGGTAAATATTCTTCCATTTAAATCCCTACAAAACAAAGTTTAGAGGAGCATATAGGAATAGTCCAGTCAGACAAAGTTTAGAGGAGCATATAGGAATAACCCTGTCTGTCTGACTGGACATTCATTCTAATAATGTGTTTGCTATATATTTAGCATGTCTATGGGTGGATTTTGATCAAAATCTTCAAAATGACTCACAGATACAGAAAAACCTTAGTTCATTGTCACCATTTGTTTAATAAGATTAAGGTCTTTAAAGAGTTTTGGTGACAAATCAACATAATAAGAAACATAAAAAAATAGATTTTGGAACTTCAAAATACTGAGGAGATTAGTGAGGTGGTAAAGTTATCAAGGGGCATTTTAATGAGGTTTTACTGTAATTAAGTGATTATTTTGTTTTACATGTGTATTTTAAAATGGACTTTGACATTATTAGAAACAAACAACAAAAAAGACCTTTCACTATTTTTTTATTTTTAAGCATATGGTACTACACATACTTAAAATACAGATTAGATATCAGTTCCTTTTAACATTACAACATGGGGGAGGGGGATATAGTTGCTGTTGTACTAGCTCTAGTTATCTTTTGCATCCAAATCTATGGAATTTATATTGTTTTTTCCACAAACATTTTCTACTTTTTTGATTTCAGATATCACCTAATCGAAGACATCACTTTACAGCAGGTGTACGGAATAGAGAAGAGAGTGAGACTGTTGAAGTTGAAAGTTCTGGAAGATTTAGTCCAAGAGCTAGTCCAAATGTATCTACCTCTGGTAGACCTTCTTCTGAAGCTGGTTCTGTTGAGAATACTGATTTAGAAGTTATATCAATTAAAACGGAGGTGTCTGATGAATTTTTGCCAGGTAACAATAAGTACCTGTAGTGTATCTTATGTGTCTACAATTTAAAAAATCAGAATGTTTGTTTACAGTTAGACCTATTTTTAAAGGGCATCATCCAGGAGAATCTGTGAATGTGACCTCAAATCAGTTTGTGTCAGATATAATAGGTTTTCAAGTTGTTTCAGGTTTGTCTGTACCAAAATACTGGTAGATATAATTAGGGATAATTGTCCCTGTCTATATGTCAGTCATCCAATCTGTTTATCAATGTACATGTACTTTCTTCAGGTTGTGGGAAGTTCTCTTAATCACAATGTTTATTAATTTCCATTTGTCAGTGTTTGCTTGTTCTATGCACTTTTTCATGGCTTTATCTTCCTGTACATTTAAAAGAAAGTCTATTTAGTTACATATTTTCAATATGGTATATATAGAGGCCCTTACATACATGTTAATGTAATGTTTAATTATTCTATTATGCAATGTGTCTTGTGCAAGTTGTATAAAAATGTATTCAAAAAGTTTAATAAATTTGGTAACATAAATGTAAGAACAAAGAACAAGATCAACAACTGAAACAGTCAAACAAGAAAAAACAAACCCATCTTGGGACTACTGATGATTGGACAGGCACTGAAACAAATGTCCAGGATGTGGTTAAAGGCTTTTATCATCATTTTCCTAATGAACTTCTTTTTAAATTTATTTTTAGATCAATATATACCACAGAAACACCAGTTTGGATCAGGGTCCAGGTCGAGAATTGATGAGCCCGGGGTTTCCCAGATGTCTCCAGTATCATTTAGACCATCCTCAGCATACAACAGACCCCCTCCCCAACTTCAGCTTATATCTCAGTGGAAAGACCCCACATCTTCAGGCTCAAGTTATGATGGTACACCAAGACTACAGTTAATATCCCCTCGTAGAAGTTCATCATATGTAAACACCGAGTCTAGTTCTCAGTTACTCTTAATGCCTCAACAGAAAGATTCCTCTGCTGGAGGTTGTGAACAAAAGTCACCATTACCTCTACAAAGGGATTCTTCATATACTAGCTGTGAGGATAAATCAAGTGCTAATTTTAGATCTTCACATGATCCGAGTCAGGAAACTAAAAGTGATGAACTGTCAGATATGTTGATGTGTCAGGTGTGTCATCAGGTATTTACTAGTTCAGATTCTCTTAAATTGCACATGATGATTCACACACCAACATGGCCCAAAAAGATTCCTAAACTTCAACGAGGCGACGTTGATACTAGCTCAAAACATCTCTTTAGTTGTGGCACATGTGGCAAATATTTTAAAGATTCACAAGCACTCAAATTTCATCGATATAATCACATTTTAAGATTCCCATGTAACTTATGTGGAAGACGTTTTTCCCGCAGTTGGAATCTTCTCAGACATAAGAAAACTCATTATAAATCAGATGAATTTGTTTCCATAGATTCGTCATATGTAGATTCTCCTGTCTCTACAAGCAATGATCAGCTGTTTACTTTGTCGTCTACAGAAAATGAACATGTTATAATGATGTCATCTACACCTAATGATCCGGCTCAACCATTATCATCAACAAACAATGGTTCTGTTTTGGAATCCTCGGTTGACTTAACTACAGAAATGGACACTACAGGAGGAGATGATGATGAAAACAAAAGTCAGGAAAATGAAAATGAGGAGAGTGATAACAAAGATGTCGCAGAATTACTTAGTTAACATTTTAATCTGTTTGTTCTAAGGTGTATTTGTTAAAGTTGCTCCATAGTTGGTCAATAATCCTTTTAACTGCTTAATAGTTAGTCATTAAAACTGAAATTACCCTATCAAAAACAAAACATACTAATCCATTTCCGAATCACAATCTAGAAGCAAAGTAAAAACTTTGAAACTGACAAGTTAGGTTAGACACATGAACTTCCACCTAGAAAATGAGGTCGGGTGCTCCAGACGGGTAAGCAGTCATCAGAGAAGTTATAAATTAATAATTAATAATTAAATTTAGTTTTCAGATGTTTCACTTGTTGAACCACCATTTTGATTTAATACATGTACATTGTATAGCTAAACGAAAAATGATGCCATTTCTGATATTAATTCAACCAGAAAAGTCTTAAATCTTAAAAGTAATGACTGGACACTTAAAAATACTTTGATGCTGCATTTCAGGGGTTCAAAATTACCAGGATTCAAGGTTGTGGACCTTTTGATTTAACATTGGGACCTTTGATATAAAAGTCTGATGGACTTGCCATATTTTACAAGGATAATATCAATTTTTCTAAATGATACTTTAAATTGCACATGGACCTTTTTTAATATTGGAATTTCAAGACTTATGTGGGACCTGTCAAAAATAAAGGCAAAATATCCTGAAACTTACAAACATAATTTTGAACCCCTGCCATTGCATTAAAACAAGAACCCAAGAATCAGGCTACAGTTTCACAATCAATTGTTAACTAAGATTTTCTTTAACTAAAACCTGACACCTTTTGACAATATTGTAAGTACATGTGTACTACAAATAATGCAGGCAAAATTAGAATGTGGCTATAAAAAACTTGGACTCAAAATCATAAATAACTAAAATAAGTGAAATTAAACTAAAGGAAAATCTAAGTTAAGAATTGATTGTAAAAATAGGGCATGGTCCTTTTGGTGAAATGACCTGACCTTGACCTTAGTTCATTCTTGTGATACTTTGGTTTTAATGGAAATGTTCATTTAATATGCTATTGTTGTGTTTGTATGTGTCTTCAACTTGCCAAAATACTGGCCGTTGTTTTAATATAAAAAATAATAAAATGTAAAGTCATTTGGTAAATCCTCAATCATTGCCACTAACAGTAATTGTTTATTAATTTTTTGGCTATAAAAGATTAATCAGGGGGGGGGGGGCTGATAGAGAAAACTAGAATTGTCTCTTGGGAGCCAAGTCCCCCCATCCACAACATTTAATGTTTTCCTGCGTCCTTGACCTATATGATATTACCTTGATTCAAGTTCATAACACATCGTGATCCATGGAAACTATTCATGTCAAGTTTTGTGACAGTCGTCCAAAGCAACTATGAGATATGGCCCGGACACAATTTTACACAGACAGATGGACAGACAGACATGGTGATTCCTTAATACCCCCTCAAACTAGTTTGTATGGGCATAAAAAATAAAAGAAATATTGAACTTACAAATAGTGTGGTGATAATCAAGGGTAGCAAAGTTATCAATCAAAAGAGAGATCTGCATCTCTAATGGTGAAAATATTATCAAAATTGACCCCAACATAAATTCAAAGAAAGGAATTAATAAATATAATGAATTTCCTTAGGGTGAAATACTTTCAGCTGGCACTGAAAATGTTTATTTGTTGTTTTGTATATTTAAGAGTATTTATATTACCAGATGTTTCAGATATGATGTTTAGAATCTTTAGATATATATGTATATATAGAGAGAGTTTTCATGTCTGTTATTATTATATATATGAAATATTTAAACATATTTTAAATCAGGGAAATTAAAACCTTTATTTATATGTCTCTGTTATGTTATTTTACAAATATATGGGATACAACTATGGTAGCTCAATTGGTAGAGTGTTCGCTTTTTATGTAGGAGGTCATGGGTTCCAACCCTTACCAGGGTATGACCAAGACTTGAAAATGGATAGTGACTGTTCTTTCGCCAAGCATTCAGCATTTATAAATGGCAGTCATGGGGTCCTTCAGTAGAAACCTTAAAAACTCTATGCCCCATGTCACTGCAGGCGTGGCACATTAAAGAACAATCCCTGCACTTTGCCCTGAACACACCAGGGCAAAGGTAAAAATTCCGTCCACTTCACCTATACCTGGTGACATCTCTATATGAGTGAAATATTCTTGACTGGGATGTAAAACCACATTCAATCCATCAAGGAATGATGGGGCTGGTTAGGAAGGGGTCTACACTAAACAGATATCCCATTCAGTTTCTACAGTTTTAATCACCTGTACATGTGACCTTATGACATAGGGCAGCATGTTTGTGTGTGAACATGCATGCATGTGTTGTTAACAAAAAAATTCAATTTTTCTTAAATTACTAGACAGATTTCGGTGAAACTTTTGTCAGAAGTATATATGGCCTTGTACAAATCAGATTGGTTGCATTTCATGGCTACTTTTGATGTTTAGATGAAGGTAGTGGGTTCAAAGGTCATGATGACATACATAAAAGTACTAAAATGGTTATTTACCTTGAAAGCTAAATAAGTTTTTGTATGGGAAATACAATTATCCAAAATAGGATCTTAACATAAATTCTTGCTGTATATAGGAGAGTAAAAACGTGTTTTGTCCTGCTGAGCGACACTATTGTTATTATTTGGTCATTTACAAGAAAAGGTCAAGGTCACAGCAACGGAAGAAAACTGAAATTGTTTATTATCTGAAATACTATAAAAGTTTTGTATAGACATGTAAAATGAGACATTGTAGGAACTGATACAACAATCATAGTAATACATGTATATAGATGTAGTTCAGAGGTCAAGGTCACAGATGCAAAATAATACTGGGATGGCCAATGTTTTTAAAAGTATAAACGCTTTTTTGTATAGACATGCATATAAAAATTGCAGGTATTGATACCACGGGCCATTTTGATAATATTATGGATATAATTATAGTTAAAGCAGATTTTGATTTTTGTCACGTTTTCCAATTTTATTAAGGATTCAAATGTTTTATTGAAGAACTACGTTTTGCATATTTTGCAATACGTTTTTTCACTGAATAAGATATTTTGCTGAAAGATGTTTTGCTCCACGATTTCCTTGTTTTATGACTGATGTTTTATGTAATTTACAAAATACAGTTAAGTAAATTTTATTTTGACACTAACGGAGTTCAACATACCAATTGGGTCTCTTGTTTTTTTAAATTGCATTAAGAGCTACGACGTCATTGTGACCTTGGCTTTCAGCCAAGGCCAAAATCACAGTCGTACACAAAAAAACCACCACAGAAGCATGATTTGGTACACATGGAATCGATATACATGTTATATGCACGTAAAGACTTATAAAGCCTGTGAAGCTGTTGACCTTGTTCTTCATTCAAGGTCACAATGAAACCTTTCACAAGGAGCTTCTTGTCAACGCAAAAGCTTGAAATTGGATATTTAACGTAAATAATTTCTGGTGTATCTCGACTCTAATTGTAAAAGCTTAACCTTGACAGAAAGCTTAAAAGTGTAGCGCTTTGAATATTGCTAGGTTAGTTGCTTTCCTAGAAGGGTTGTTTGCAAAGCAGTTAATGTCAGCTTTCAATGATGAATATGACAAATTATCTTGAAACTATAAACAAGTGGTGATGTACATTGATGTCCACATCATTGTCTGTCTCGTGGTTCTTAACTCAATTTAACGCACATGTACTTGGAACAGGAATATTTTTAATGTTTTATGTATCGAACCATTTTTTTTAAATCGGTGTTTAGCGTTATCGCGTATTTTGTGAAATTAGTCTGTCGCATGCATTGTGTACCATTTAATCTCAGATGAGCAAGCCCCCCTCCCCATCTCTCTCTCACACGTCTTTCTACGTATACCACTGTAGCAACAATTAGCTCTCTCTCTCTCTCTCTCTCTCTCTCTCTCTCTCGTCTTTTTACGTATACCACTGTAGAACAATTAGTTCAAGTCGGTTGAATCGTGTATTTTGAAGAAAAGAAAACAATATCCTTTAAAAACAAGACCTCATTTTCCTTAGTAACTCAAATTTGGCAAAATTTAAATCTTGATATTGTTGTCGATCTTTAAGATATTCAGGAATTTAAGATTTCATTTTGAAGATCGCTTCAAGTTTATAACATAGATGTATGTATTTACTTTTAATCAAAAATGTTAACTTGTAGTTCTGAAAAAGAATGCCAAAATTTACAAATCTAAATTCAGAAAAAATCTTAGCTGAGAAATGATTGTGAAACTGGGGTCAGTAAATCATCTATATGTTCAGAAACACAAACGCCTGTGTCTTCGTTCGTTACATGTACTTACTTGACTTGATTTAATCCTCTGCACCCCTGGAGGGGCATAGGGCCTCGACGATAGCTCTCCATCTGTCCCGGTCATGTGCAACTCGTTTGGCCTCTCCCCATGGCATCTGGATCAACCTCAGAACGCTGTCTAGTGTTCTTCGCCACGTTGTTACTGGGCACCCTCTCTTCCTCTTCTCTGTGGATTCCAGTCTAGAGCATGCTTCGTGATGTTTCCATGTTCTCGTCTTAGAATGTTGCCAATCCATTGCCATTTTTATTTTCCTTATTGTATCGTTATCGTTACATGTACACCAGTAAAAGGAGACAACAAGCAAGGGGGTGGGACACACGTGCGTATGTAATCATTATAATTTCTGAATATTGATATTATAACTATATTATATTAGTTTTTCAAAAACTTGTAGGACAAATTGATATTGGGTCCCATTTAAATGAGAGATGTAAAGGTTTACAAGTATTGAAAATCAAAATATTGTGCGACACTGTCAATTACTACCACCTACCCTTAGAGAAATTAATGTGAACCTGAAGAAGATTAAGTTTCAGAAGTATTATCTTTGTAAAACAATTACATTCTTCTGACCATAGAATAGCTGTTTATTTGCTATTGTTTTCTTTTTAGCTTTTTAGCTGCAGTTGGACCAACCGGATACAGCGATCCTAATTCCCCGGTTCAAAATTCAGGTTTACAGCAACAGCCGGATGGTTACAGATATCATGCACCTCCCCCTGCATATGGTCAGGCGGTCAACTACGGTTTCGAGAGTAAATAAGCCTTTATAGATTAACATTTCTGACATATATATTAAATATTGCAGTCATCTAAGTTAATTCTTATTTCTACTGTCCCATATATAACAAAACAATTGACATTTGCACTGTACGTCATCAGTAACAAACAATAGAGGGAAAATTTTGACATTGTACGTAATAAATAGATCGGCTATTTTTTATCACTTTCTGTGCTTAAAGAATCAAAAGAAGGATGCGTATTCTCCAAAATACTGACTTTGTTACTGACTTTGTGTGTCTCGTAAGTCAGCGTTGACCAGTGGTCATACTGCCACCATTATCCATCCATATCTTTAATTAGATTTCAGTAGTATAATGTATACTTTCATCTATTTTTATACAATGTTATTAATTATAAATAAAGTACATAATAATTACCCTGGAGCAGAAATGAAGACATTAAACCATATTGGTTTTTTAAATATATTTTCATAGTTTTTTAGTTTTTACAAAAAAGGTTTAAAAACGTTTTTAATTGATAATTTCTGATTATATTAATCTTTTGATCATTAAACTTTGATAATTTAATTCTACAACAATTTTGATTATTGTTATTTTTATATAAACACCAAACATTTGTTTAAACTATATGAACATGTGATATATTTATTACTATAGTAATCTGGGGACTGCAGTGTCTCATTGAAGACTACAGGTGTATATGTCGATATTTCGCTATCAGGAGATTAAAGTGTCTCATTGAAGATTAACACACACACACACACACACACACACACACACACATTGCATACATTTTAACACACACACATACATTTTATTGCTTGCAAATATGTCCACACACACACACTTTCATTGTTGTAAATTGAATGTATATATTTTCGCTAATTGACCGTGTCTCATAAGTCTTTTAGGCTGGATGCCATGGTATTTTATCTTTGTATTGTATATGTTATTATGTATGTGTTATGGCATGTGACACGTTATTAAAACAATTGTATATATTAACAACTCCTAATGAAGTCCAACGCCGAATGAGACTTCATTAGCTATATATATGCTGCGAAGTTACAACGCCTTATGAATTTCGATAGGTGTTGACAATTTCGACGCCTCATGAAGTCCGAAGATTTAGACTCCAGTCGATAAGTATTTTTTGTATTAAAACATTATTTTCAAAATAGAACGACTGTAGTTGACTTCTCGTCTTAAACCTCTCTATTTGGACCTAATTGTCGTCGAAAATAACGTTCGGACTTCATTAATCGTTGCTACAGGAAATGGCATTACTACAATACCACTGAACATGAAATGAACGGTGATTTAATGGCTCTATAAGCCCGAAACAGACTTGACATCATTAACTTTTACTGAAGACATTACATTCAAAGGTGAATGCGCGGTTTCATATGATAGCTGTTCAGTCTTCTCGATTTTCAAAAGTGTCGTATGCAGTTGCGTTTGATGTTTTGTAAGCAAAAACTCTCCAAATATAGAGAAACCGAGAAAGAAATCTTAGACGGAAAATCGCCTTACAGGATTAACGTTTTTCTGTCAAGTCGCCTAATGTAGAGTTTTGTCATTTCTGTTTCAACATTTCTTTTTCGTTTTCACGTTTTTCCTTTAGCAGATTTTTTCTTTCGTCAATGTTTACCTGCAACCCCACCTTCCGGCCACCCCCCCCCCTTCCAAGGGAAAAAGGACAGAAACAATAACAAATCAACAATTAAAATTCAGAAAAATATGTCCTGTTGTGTACATTTTGTACAAATGTACCTGTCATATACCATTTTTATAATTTAATCATAAAATACATTTTAAAAAATGGTATATAATAATTTTTTAATGTATCTTTAAAAAATGGTATATGACATACCTATATCATTTATGGAAATATTTTGATTGGGGTGTTATTATTACAGATTTGAATATAACTTTTACTTAATATGTTGATAAAGGATCTCATTTTAGTTTTACTTTTAAAAATCGGCAAGAGAATGCTTAGATAAGCGTCTTCAGTGCATGTATATTCATAAATGAAATTATATTGATCGAGTGTCACTTGTACCAGTAGTATATATATAACTTTATTGCTTTAAGGCCTCCAGCCCATGGCATTATAAGATATACATTCAACATCAATGGCGTGTTAAATAATGTTACAAATGTATTATAATACATAATAAATGTTATATACATATGATTAATTATTACAATTATTAATAACTTCTTTTCTCCTTTTAAAGGCATAGAAAATAAACATGCTGACTTGTTGTAGTAGTTTGACATTTTGTGTCGACATAATTATAATAAACTTATTAAAAGTTGGTTTTAAAAAAAATTTTGGTAAAAGAAACTTCTTCCTGAGATCACTGTATGTTTTACAGATAAGTGAAAAATGATATTCATCTTCCACACAACCGGAATTACATATAACACAAACTCTGTCATTTCTATCAAGACCTCTTTGTCTACCCTCTTCTATCATAAGGTCATGTGTACCACACCTAAAAATTGACATTGCATGTCTAAATTTACTAATTTTAATTTGATCGAGGTATACCTCCTTTTCATATATATGTTTAAAGTTGTTATATGTGGAAAGTTTGGGTTTACTTGACATATCACTATACCATGTTTGTAGGAAAATATCTTTCAGTCTAAGTACAAAAGCTTCCATAAAAATATCCTTATCCCCCACTCCCTGGTTAAACCATACTTCACCGAACCCTGTAGAACACAATATATTTTTAACTTTAGTAGCCCAATTTGTTTTGCCTTCATTATCTAAGTTATGTAACATATCATAACACTTTCTAACATATCTGTCAGTATTCATATCAACAATTTTTAACCAATACTTGACAAGTCTTTTAAAAGTAAAAATATAAACCGGTAATCTGCCACATTCTGCTAATGAGACAGAGTTAACAGCGTTTAGACCAACAGTTAAATAGCGCTTACATGCATAGATCTGGACTCTTTCTAATACATCATACATTTGATAGCCCCAGATCTCGAACCATATAGTATTATTGGGTATACCTTTATCAGTAAAGGTTCGGTGCGCTACAAAAATTGGAATAACTACTTAATTCGAGCAAAACTGGAATACTCCGAGTCAATTGATTTTGTACCAAACTCCATGTTGTTTGTGACGTACGCTCTCCCTCTGACTGGCAAAACAGGTTATATTCAAAATAGAAATAGTTTTTTTCGTTACGTTTTTGTGAGGACAGCGTTCTCGGTGGTTGTGTTAGCCCAGCAGATATGTGACAAAAAAATGGTCAAATAGTGGGATTTATGGTAAAAGCATGTAACTTGGTACATAGATAGATTATGAACTGCTGAAAAAAATTGGCTATGGACCCACTCAATTTTTTTCAAAATGACCGCTATTTTCAAGATGGCCGCCAATGACCAGTGTTAAGGATAATACCAAACACAAACGATTCAATAATGACAATATTTATTATGATTATTAAAATTTATTGTTCCAAATAGTAAACCAAAGATAATTGTCTTATTTTAAGAAAGGTATACCTAAAAGAAAAGGGAAGTAACTCTTCCAAACAAGACATAAAACGCATACATGAACACTTATTAGAATACTACTTAACACATGCAAAATCAATACTTTCACACACACACACAGGCTCGCACACACACACACACACAGTGCTTGACTAGAAATTGACTTGTTGTTTTGTGTAAATTGTTCATTTCAATAATCTAGTGGTCAGAGTCTACAATAAAAATTATAGACTACTGTTCTGCTACGAAGCTACTTGCTTAAGTCAACAAATATTTGACCATAACTGCACAAATTGTTTATTCAGAAATTATTCTCTATCACCATTTCTACCACATTTGTAAAGAGCTGTACACAACATCTCGGCTCTGGTACATTTACATCATCCCCACTTTGCACCTTCACTTTATAAACTCATGGTGACTGTCTGATGCTTGTTGTAGCAGTGTGAAATGTGGTTCCAAAGTTTTCAATGTCCCCCTTTTCCATCCCCATTCACTTGGAGAAGGCATCTGTGGAATAGGCAGAAGTGTTTGTCCCCATACATATCCAGCCTGGTATGCAACTCTCATTGTGTGCTGAAGTAAGGCTGCAGCAGTGGGTGAAATTGCATCAATAGATCTTCCTTTGTGTGTGAAGAGTTCCTTTCTGGCCTCATTTACTGTCATACATGAACTCGTTCTATAATATATAAGGATCACAAAGCGTTCCAACTGGGGCATTATATCTCCTATAGCCTCCTGTTTTATAACATGACTCAGAACTTGGAAGTCTTCTGTAATTTCAGGAAAGATTTCCCATGTTTCCCATGCAGTCTTTTTGCCTCTATTGGCGAAAAAAAGGTGTCTGATCACATCCAGTAAAGGCTTGACATGCAGGTAGTGCTTTAGACTTTTCTATCCCAATTGACTGTGAAACAGCATGGACAACCAAGTACCTAAAGTGCTTACCAGTTCAAAACGCAATTCATAGCTCACTCAAGTTTACGATTTGGACCACTGCTATGGCTAATGCTACAACATCTGTACAACTGTGCGTTTTATGTCTTGTTTGGAAGAGTTACTTCCCTTTTCTTTTAGGTATACCTCAAATACCTTTCTTAAAATAAGATACTTATCTTTGGTTTACTATTTGGAACAATAAATTCCAATAATCGTAATAAATATTGTCATTATTGAATCGTTTGTGTTTGGTATTATCCTTAACACTGGTCTTTGGCGGCCATCTTGAAAATAGCAGCCATTTTGAAAAAAATTTAGTGGTTTCATGCTTTTACCATAAATCACACTATTTGACCATTATTTGTCACGTATCTGCTGAGCTAACAGATAAACGTCATATGGCGGCCATCTTGAAAATGGTGGCCATTTTTAATAAAATTTCATTTGTTTCTTATCTTATTTTATTCAACAGGTCATAATAAACTTTTGTATCATTTTTATTTTCTTTTACCACGAATCCCACTATTGAAGCACCATTTTGGTGAAAATGACATAGCCATTTTGAGGCCATCTTGAAAATGGCAGCCATATTGAATAAATTTTGAGTGGGTCCATAGCTGATTTTTTTTGGCAGGTCATAATCTATCTATGCACCAAATTTCATGCTTTTACCATAAAACCCACTATTTATTCACATATCTGCTGGGCTATGTTGTCTAAAGGGTAGTTACTTATCACAATGTATGTCATCTTCTAGTCTGAATCCCAACCAGATTATCCTGGTACTCCGGTTTCCCCAGTATCACAGAACTTACACTGTATCGGTATAAAATAAATACTCTTGACATGGATGTAAAACAAGATTTCTCTAATCCTCATCTTGCTAGAGCAAATACTACTCGTTTCTTCTAGTTCGATTTCTATATTTTACCAACACATTCCCAGGTCTTTGATGTTAAAAACCGGGCTGTTTAACCAAGGGCTGCAAGACCACAAGAACAAGAATTTGAAAAAAATTAGCAAATGAAAAATATCACTGGTCACATCATTATGATCGGATTATGACGATGACGACGACGATGACGATGATGATGAAATTCCTCGCATTTTCCTTCCATATGTCCAATTTCTAAGGAACTAACACATGATCAAACCTTGTACAAGCATCAATTGCATTTGCAATATGTATCAAATTGCTGCTCTGCTGCCAAATCTTAAATAATTGATTTGTACACGTTTTTGAAACACAAATTTTGGTGTTTCTTGGTGCCTTCTCAATACCGGTGATTTCGACATTAACGGTAATATAAATCCCTTACCGACCCTGCCGTTGATGTTCAATGAAGCTACATTTCAAATAATTCATGAACACCTCCAGCCCCTGTATTATAACACTGTCATGTGCTGATTTTGATTTTTTTATTAAAATAATGCATTCAAAATGCATTCAAAATCAGCACATAACAACAGTGTACAGCGGATGTGGGTTGAACCTGCTAAACTTTCACTCATTCTAAAACAGTACAATAGCGTTTTGCGTAGTTATTAGTTGGATTTTATCACTGTCACTGTAGATTATTTATTGATATTTTCATAATTTATTTGTATATCATATCGCACATCATTATTCGATATTAGATACAAACCCCCTACTGCGTCAAGAATCAGTAAGTAATACTACATACAACCGGAGATCACCAGATGAGCGTGTTATTCATTTTGTATCGTATCGACAGGTAAGTGTCTTCTCTACTCTGTTGATGTCATATATTCCCTGTAGTTTTGTTTCCAATTATCAATGTAGTGGACCCAATATAGTAGACTTTTCTTAATTAGGGTACTCGTTTTATCCTGCATTTTAGAAAAAATGTCGGCTTTGATTTCCGTCATATTTTTAATTTGTTTAATTTGGTTTTGTTCGTTTGTTTGTTTTTTATCATTATTTTGTTTTATTTATTATTTATTTTTTCGGGGGATACGGAGTTTAATTTTTTTTCTTAGAGTGCAAGAAGCAAACGAGAAATTTTCTTTCGTTTTCTAAACTAGTTTAGGTATTATTACGAAGTCCCGGTTTCACAATCATTCCTTAACATTTTCCTTAGTTTGACACTTGTTTAAAAAATTAAAACTTCTAGTTTAGACATTACATGTATTTTTGTTTTTTTTTTAATTTTTTTTTTAATTTTCATCGTTTTTTTTACCTTAATGGAGTTAAATTCAATATAAATATTTTGTATATAATTTTTAGCAATGTATTAGGACACATTGGGATCCTGTCAATTTGAAGATCAGTTAAAGCTCATTTCAGCAATAATTTAATGTTGTCGAAACTTTATATTTGTAGTACCATTAAATTTGCTTAATTTAAATCAAGGATAATTTTGGTTAAGAAATGATTGTGAAACTAGGGTCTGGTTCTTCTTAATTTGCTACATGTACTTTCTAAAATCGAAGAAGTCAGTAAATACACAAGTGTCTCGTGTGATACGTGTTGTTCATTAAATACTGCGCTTAATAGACTTTTGGTGATACTGATAAATAAATTAAAAATATTTCCTGTATTTTTTGTGATTTTTTCTTCTTTTTTTGAAAAGTTTACGACTGATCCAGATGTTCAAGCGGACAGGTCAACATTATTAATTGTTACAAGTTGTAACTTTTATGATGGTTTTAGATACGAGTTGTACAGTAAAATGAATACTTTTTAAGTGAGGAAGACAAATTTATTGTCTTAATGACTGATATAAATATTCAACTTTTTTTAGCAAAATGTATCTTACATATGAGTAATAGAAGATGTTTTTTAAACATATTGTAAAACATTTGTGTTTTAATAGTATAAGTGATGTTTGATGTGTCTTATAAGTCTTTTAGGCTGGATGTAAAAGCTTTTTATATATAGGAATTATGTAGTAGTTTTTTAAGATGTATATTGTAGCTTTTATAGATGACACTTAAATAAAATATTTTGAACTTGAACTTGAACTATTAATACACCCTTCAATATTATAAGCGTGTATTAACAGCGAGTTTCATTAGTTTTGAAGATATTATTATAATCTTTATAACATTAGACATTTATAAAAATTTGTAGAATACATATATAAAGAGTATGTGGTAATAAGACAATAACAAATACAAATGATTGAAAAAGGACACCACGAGTAAATATAGCATGAATCCGTGAAGTAATTTGAGTTACGTTTGATCCTATAAAAAGAATTGTTTTGGTTTTTTTTACAGAATTTTTCGCAAACGTCTGACATTGTAACTCAACTACATCAGTGTTAAATCTAGGATTTTCAGATAAGAGCTTCATGTAACATTGTTATGTTAAATATAATCTACTAAGGCTCTAACAATGGGGTATTTTGTCAAAAAAGTGATCAAAAGCCCCATGGCCTGTTTGATTTAGTTTGCACAAACTGCACCATTGCTTGCTGATTTGTTTCTTTGTCCGTATGAATCAGAATTTATGTAGAACCTTGTTAACTCTGGAGAGAAGACTGTCGCCAAATCATTCAACTCAACATACAGATACATAGATGACGTTCTGTCTCTCAACAATCCGAAAATAGAGACTATGTTAATGCCATTTATCCTACTGAGCTTGAAATCAAAAACAAACATACTAATTCATGTCTGAATCACAATCAAGAAGTAAAGTAAAAACTTTGAAACTGACAAGTTCGGTTAAACACGTGAACTTTCATTGGTAAGTCAAGAGCGGGAGGTATTTTGTACGAAAGTTTTATTTTTCAAATTGTCATATCTCTGTACTCGTTGTGTTTAGAAATATTTGCCATGTGCTTTCCTAAAATAGAACTGCGAGTTTCGCCATTCAAATGCAACACTCGATCTTATTGGTCAATGCAGATTCGTAATGCCTTCACGGTGCAAAAGAGACATAAGAAAACTATTTTTATCTATATCGATGGTTTTTAATTAAAAGTAAAGAAACTTGGATCGGTAAAATAATGTTAAGGAAGTGTTTCATGCTGCCAACAAAAGCGAGGTAAGGAAATACTCGAAGCTATCGACACGTATTTTGGTTTCTGTCGTTTTCGCCAGAAATTTCAAGAATTCAAAAAATCAGTAGGACCACAAACCCCCAACGAGTCAAAAATTTAAATGGGGTTTTAATGGACTACATTGTACGGAACAAATCACGGTTACGTAAAACATGTTTGACAGAGACTAGAACAACCAAGAGCGTACCATAACCCACCAACGAAATAGAGTTGAGTTGAGTAATGGTGTTTAACGTCCCAGTAAAGAATATTTCACTTATACCGAGACGTCGTCAGCTATAGGCGAAGGTGCAGAAATTTTGCCTGTGCGTTGCGCTGATGGCATTATACAGCAGGGATCTTTAGCGTGCCAAGCCCACCGTGACACGGGACCTCGTTTATTTTAAGTTCCCATCCGAAAGAACTGTGATTTTTATTTCGTATTGCCGAGTGCTTGGCGAAAGAACAGTCACTACCCACTTTCAAGTCTTGTGTCAGACCCGACCGGGATAGAACCCAATACCTCCCACTTACGGAGCGAGCACTCTACCAACTGAGCCAACGAAATAGAAAAAAAACAACAAAGACATGCGTAAAACAGACGTTATTTATTTGTTATTGGGTTCGGACATGGACTTTTTACTTTGATTCCTAAAAAAGACAAAGATAGAATTTTTAAGAAAAAAAAATGGAGACCCATCTCCCTACTCAACGTTGATCACAAAATATTTTCTAAATTACTCGCTAAACGCTGAAGAAATATATTACCAGATATTATAAATTCAGATCAAACTGGGTATATTAAAGACCGATATATGGGTATAAAAGCGTATAATTTCTGATATAATTTTTCTGACAAATTTGAAAAATATACCTGGTCTTATACTCTTATTGGATTTTGAAAAAAAAACTTTTGATACGTTAGAATGGTCTTTTATTCAACAAGCTTTATCTGCATACGGGTTAAGGAAAAATTTTAAGTGGTGGGTTAAAGCTTTATATAGCGATGTTCAAAGCAGAATTTTGAATAATGGATATGCTTCAGAGTCATTTCAAATTTCAAGAGGCGTGCGTCAAGGTTGTCCTTTATCGCCGTATCGTTTTATCATATGTATATAACTGCTGTACTTGCAATCTCAATACTAACAAACAAAACTATCAAAGGAGTTAAAATTGATGACACGAAATACAAAATGACATGTAGTTTACTTGCCGATGGCACAGCTTGCTTTATAGATGATGAACCATCAGCTTTTGAACCTTTTTATACTCTGGAATAATGGTTTTTAATGACGAAATAGAAACAATCAATAGAAATTTAAATTCGAAATCAAAAGACATAAAAACAACCCTTAATTTGTGGAAAATACGTGATTTAACTTGAATTGGGAAAATCTAAATTGTGAAATCGTTAGCACTATAAAAAGTAGTATATCTCTGTTCTGTTTAACTTCATTAAAGATGTGCAAGTAGTAATAGATACTTTTATATGGAAATCTTCTATTCATAAGATTAAGAATCCTCATTGTATCTATTCGTAATTATATATCATGTATTTTATCAAAATAAAATATTGTTTAAACTAAGATTAAGAAAAACACAATTATTAAATCAATAGAGAATGGATGTTTAAAATATCACGATTTTGAATATCAAGTAAAGGCTTTGAAATTATCTTGGATAAAACGTTATTTAAAGGTCACCGGTCACCAACTTTATCAATTTTGTATTTTGCATTCCTATGGGTAGAATAGTCATATTGATGTGTCTTACGGTTTCCCACGCCTTACATTTATGAGGAGCCGGTTCTATATTTATTCACTATTTTTACATATGCAAAAATAGTCAGTATTTTTACATATGCAAAAATCGATTTATGGATATCCATAAATCGAGAGTGCGAAATGATTTCTCCCAAAATATACAGTGCGGGACTGTTTTACTATTTACGCGGGAAATTGTCAAGTAAGCAGAAAAGCTAAGTCAACAGTTGCATTAAAGATAAATATCGTTGTGATTGTCTTAACTCTATCAAAATACGGTTACAGTCGAGATCTTCACTTTCAAAACATCTCTGCGTTTAATATTACTCCGCTGTATCCAAGTGTTCATTCTTTCCATTACTTTCTGTAGCAGCCATGTTGTATTCTAAGACGCGACGCGCGTACCGCGTGGGCACTGCAGGACACAAACAAAAAATCTTAAAAAATACACAAGTTTACATGTTTAACAAAAATCCATATTGTAAAAATATGATTTTTATTTGCGAGGATGAATATTTTTTTTATAAATTCAATGTACCAACAGCATTCACTTCGGGATTGATATATGGGGAGAACTCAGTATTTTGGAATTTCCAAAATTTAATTTTGGATATCCATAAATTGATTTTTGGATATGTAAAAATACTGGCTATTTTTGCATATCCATAAATCGATTTATGGATATCCATAAATCGATTTTTGGATATGTAAAAATACTGACTATTTTTGCATATGTAAAAATCGATTTATGGATATCCATAAATCGATTTATGCATATGCAAAATTCAATTTATGAATATGTGAAAATAGTGAATAAATATAGAAACGGCGCCTCATATACATTTACCTGCAATACACTAAATCCTTACCTTAACGAACTGCTAATACTCGGTAGTTTCCGACACCGCTCGTAACTTTCCGGCGACCTAATTGATGACGTACATGGTGTTAAGCTGCTGAGATAAGACACATTACCTATATATGTATCCATATATTACATGTGGTTTTGTGTGGTGTTTTGAATGCTTTTAAAGTTGGATTTCATGTCAAAATGATATATTTGTGAAGTTTGGATATAATAAAATCACAATGACCGATGAACATGTTTTTTCCACAAAATTCAGAACAAATTAAAGCCAGTTTTACACAAGTTCTTCATGCAGCTTTTTAATTGTTTTGAATGTATTTAGATTAAACATTACGAGATAAGTCAGGGTAATAAGATCGGGAATCATTGAAGACAATTCAAACTATTATGAATTAATTCAGTCAAATATATAGATTTTAAACAATTTTAATTTTCAGAAATAATTTAATTCCGTTATTCAATCAGTTAACTAATTTACATGTTCAAACAGAGACGTATGTCTCGTTCAAATTAACTAATCTAATTTAACTTTCAGAATCCATCAAAAATGACAAATAACATTTACCGGGTATCTCATAAAGATATACGCACGTGTCAATTAATGTTGCATCTTGTAAGGTAAACTCTGTTAATTACAGGTGGTAGATGTCTGCTTTTAAACAGGATGTTTCCCAATGTAACATATTGATAATCTCTTAAATACTGGTATGTGAGGGGATGTAAATCACACTTTGAACGATATTAATTTATTGTGAATAAATGAAAAAAAGTTTGGCTCTCGAGTTTTGAGTTCTTAGTTAGTCGAGCGTAATACCACAGGCATCACATTTTGATGACGTTCTTTCCATCCCATTAAAATTAAGCGTAATAAAGTTATTATATGATTTTTTTATCATGGAAACAATAATGATCATGATGATGATGATTATCATTATTATTGTAAACTTACTGCAAATAAAGAATATGAATTGAATTGAATTTGTTTTTGTAAGTAATACTAAGGTGGAATATTTTATTTGAGAGACAATAAGAAATTATCTTTTAAACCTTTATTTTGATATTTTCGTTGTACAAAAAACTACAGGTCTTGGACCGAGATTCTACTCGAAAACGTGGTGTTGTTTATTAATTACATGGGTAAATAATAATAATAATAATGAATCATTGATTTTAATCTAAAAAGGAATTAAAAATGGAACAATTTCTAAAACAAATATGAATTAAAATCAATTTGAGGTCATAAAATAGCTGTACTAAAGAGAGGAAAAGATTATTTTAAAATAAAAAGCAAAAATTTGGGTTCTTTTTATTATTCCTTATGTTTTAGATACAATGAAAACTAACGCATATTAATATTCAAAGTAATAAAGTAATAATAATAATAATAATAAATAGATATAAATAAATAAATAAATAAATAAATGAATAAATAAATAAATAAATGAATAAATAACTTGCAAATAAATTGTTGACTCAGGGATATTGCAAGCCTAGGCTTATCAAGGCCCTCAAAAAGTTTTATGGCCGTCATCACAGTATTGTTGATAAGTTTGATGTCTCTGTGTCCAGGATTGCCTTGGATATTTGACGTCTCAGTCCATGTTCCATTCCTTTCACACAATTTTGATTACACACGTGACGGGTGTAGCTAGCTAAACAGGAGGTGCTTACCCTTCCGGAGCACCCGGCCTCACTTCCCTGGTGGAAGTTCACGTGTCTAACCTAACTTGTCAGTTCCAAAGTTTTTACTTTGCTTCTGGATTGTGATTCGGAAATGGATAAGTATGTTTGTTTTTGATTAATTTATTAATTAATCAGACATATGTAAAGATATTTAAGATGATATGAAATATAAATGAAAATTAATATGGACAATATTTTTAATAAAAAACGGAAATTTTTGTTCTTTTATTATTTGTTGTGATAAATAGATATAAATAAATTAAATAAATAAATAAATGAATAAATAAATAAAAAAAAAATAAATGAATCAATAAATTTCAAAAGAAATGTAAAATTATGTTTTGTAAAAGTATTAGTAAAAAGGATATCACACTTAGAGCAAACACAAATATAGTTTCTTCTTTATTTATTTCTTATTGTTATCTTTATTTTTTATTTAATTTTTTTCTGCTGAAGTAAACTGAAATACACGATGCTAATAAAAAAATATATATATAAAAACACTAGAAGTTATGTCCGATAAATCTGGGTAATAAATGCAGTTCACTACACAAGCTTCATTTACTAAATAGCTGGGATAACACCTTCTGCGTCAATTCCGGTTTTGTGCCTTTTTGCTACCAAAGGGAGATAACACAGTTTTCAAACAGTTTCAGGACTTTAATTTACACTGTAGAAAAGGACAGAAATGATTAAAAAATGTTATTTGTGGCTAAATCGACTTGTATAATGTATCTTTTGGAAAATAGTACTAAAAAAATCAGTTTTTGGTGACCGGTGACCTTTAAATGCACGATCCATACAAAATTGCAAGAATTTCAATTGAAAATCATACACAGAATTATCAGTCACAATAAACAAGTTTTAAAATGGGAATCTTAAATAGCCCCATCTGTGCACATTGCAACCAATCAGATACAATTGAACACATTTTTTCTGTAAAGATTTAGTATTTTGGAAAACTTTTGAAAATTAGCGGAACTTAAATCAACCGAACAAGTTTCTCTCTTACATGTCATGACGTAATTTTTTTTTGCATCAAAAAAGTCTTTACAATTAAACTATTGTATATTAATATCAAAATTCTTTATCTATACATTAAAACTGGACAAATGTTTTGATTGCGTGAATTTAGAAACAAAACAAAGTAATTATTATGAAACATATTATGTATGGCAATAATCAGTATATTGAATATGAAAACCTACAATTCTGTTCAATCTAATCAGAATTTTACTTTGTGGCTAAACTTTTTATATTGTTTACAGTCTGATATACTTGCAAAAAAATTATTGTATTATAATATGTATTTTGGATATATTCACATATGTAGTTGTATAAGTTAACGAGAGCTAACAAAAATAAATTGAATTAAAAAAAGTTTGGACATGGATTGGTGGGTTTGTTTTTTATCCCCAATTCACAAGAAAAAGGGGATATTAAATTCGAGTTTCTATCCGTTTGAAATTATTGTCTGCGCTAATTCTCCAAAACTATCAAGCACTATTTTACAAAACTTGACACAAAGCATCAACATTAATAGGAGATGCGTATATCGTTAACCGTAGTTGGTTTGCCCCTTTTCCTAGGAGTTATGGCTCATTGAAAAACCTAAAACAGTTAAAAGTTCTAAAAGGCATGAATGGAGCCCAAATCTGATTTGATATTTATTGATTACGGGTTTGCTCGAAAAATGGTATGTGTTTACGCGTTTTTTGCATTGCTTTTTCCACAAAAATAATTGAAAAAAATGCCTTTATAATGTCATGTCCTGACAAAAATTCTTGTCCGGAGTAATTGTCCAAAAATAATGAAGCACCTTTTTCTCGAAACTTGATGCAAGTCATCAACACTGATAAGAAATGCGCATATGATTAACCTGAGTTGGTTTGCTCATCTTCCTGGGAGTTTTTCTGAGAGTTATTGCCCTTTAAAACATAAGTGCAAATCACAAAAAAGAACATGCTGGCGGGGGAACCTAATTCACTGAATTTGCTTGTATTTATTTACATTTGTATTTAATTATTTGACTTTATTTTTGTTTACAGGACAATTTTTCAAACATTGGCTTAATATAGTTAACTTCATTAGCGTTTTAGATGAAGTGATTCTCTACAATTGGTTGGCGAAATAGTGGACATAGTTTCAGGTAACACACTAGCAGCATATAGTTTAGGCAAACGACGTCTTCGGGAATATGTGGAACATGATGTTTTAATCGACTTGCATTTTTAAGTAATTTTAGTACCGAATAATAAATCTAGCTATGGCGTGTAATTTCACTGGTGTCACAAATGATGTAAACAGCAACGTAACGTGCTCGACGACGGAGAATAAATTAAACGTAATGCGTCTAGTGGCAACCTCGGCGGTCATAGTAGGGTCAACTATGGCGGTGTGAACGTTTATATCTATCGCAATGCTGATACAATGTAAACGGATGATCTACCAAATAAAAGTTATAGCAATAAACCTTGCTTTGACAGACTTCTCTCTTGGGTTTTTCACCGTCGTCGATGCGGTATTGACTATGTACGGCTTAAATGTGAAATATGAGTGGTGCGTCATCCGTTGTCATCTAGACATTATGCTAGTTATAGCAAGCATATTCTTTATGACAGTTTTTGCATTGGACAGGTTTCTTAGCCTTAAATTTGCAATGCTATACCAAGAACTAGTTTCTAAGAGACGGATCTACATATCGTGTATACTAACGTGGTACTTGCCACTATCGTGACCGTTCTGACGTATATAGACGGCTTTAAGAGAACGTCTCCGTGTATATGCGTCGACAATGAAGGCCACCCTATGATAAGCTTGGTTTTCGTAATGCTTGTTTTCTGACTATCGTTTTAGTATATATTTACCTATTTTGGCATGTAAAACAACAGAACCGAAAGATCACAGTCTTAGGTAATAAACCGGGACCCAATATGAGACCCGCAATGAAAATCTCTGTTATTGTTGCTGCCGTATTTTTCATGTATTTTCCAAAAAACATATTTCTCCTGTATTATGTGTTGCGTAATAGATATGTACAAGAAAACCTGAAAATGTTCGCTGCCTTGATTTATATAGAAAAACTAAACAGCCTAGTTAACCCAATCCTTTACGCGTGGCGTTTCAAAGAATGCAGGATGTACCTGATGAAATCATTCTGTTTTTGGAGTAGCAATATGATGCAAAAGGCACGGTACATAGATTATGAGTTAACTGGTTCTTACATGATGGCATCAAAACCAAAACATAACAATATTACCAATGTACAAGGCCTTAATGAAACAGCAAAACAAACAGAAGAAACGAGAACTCGGAGAGAAAATACACCTACCACCGTAGCTGCTCGGGCTTTAGAACCATCACAAAAAGAAGAAAATGAACGGCAAGTTAAGAAAGACGAGGACAACGTTGATGAAGTGTATGTCGACAACCGTATACCAATAACAATGAAATACTAAAGAACTGTTATTGTTATGATTCGTGGGTGATCTTACACGAGTATTTGGCTTTATTGTTGGGGTTGAATTAATCACTACACAACGAACCTTTGTCAGTTTTATAAAAATTTTATTAAACAAATTTAATAACTTCAACGTCAAATAACCACACCTGTAAAATTCCAATTATTGTATAGTTCAAGAAAATGTATTTTTGTAACGTGATATTTGATGTTAATAATAATAGTATTTATTGGCATAAAGCAAACACGAGCTTATAGCCCAACATATATACATAATAAATACGATAGCTGAAGGATACAATATTAATATAGATGTTACTCGGTATAAAGGAACAGTAAAAAAAATTACGACAATACCTAAACTCACTCCACCCAAAAGATGACACCATTGTGCAACAATAGGTTTATATCAGTTTCAGTAACCTTAGAGATAATTGTGATTTAATACTTATTCAGTACAAGGAATTTTGAGACATGGTGCCCCGAGGATATCACAAACTCAGTTGGCAATAATTGTGTATTATTGTCAGAAATATACTATTGTCTAAATTTGCTGCTAGTTAAAATTTGAAATTCCTCAAAAACTAAGGTATACTCACCCATGCAAAGTATTTCCTTAGCTGATTTTGGTCCAATGGGTTTCTTTACATCTTACAGAAAAAATTTGGTTTCATAACTACTGATGAAGAATTGTATACCTAAACATGAAAAATTGTATACCTAAACATGAAGAATTGTATTCCTAAACAGCCGTCTAGTGTTGTAAAATAAAAAACTGGTATAATATAAAGTCATACCAGCATTATCATAGCAAAGATCAAGTTGCCCATAGACGTATCCAATCACCGATTGATTGATTGTTATCCAACATGTTCATTGTACATAATCATTCGACCACATGTCTGGTACACAACAAATACATACATCAAAGGTAAGCATAATTTGATTGTGTTTGATAACTGAATATAACATTAAATTTTCAAGAAACATTTGTGTAGTTGTTAGGCAATCATGAAGATAAGAAAATTATCACTGAAAAAAATCACAAACGACTAAATTAAAACCAAGACAAAATTTGAAAAACTGGGTTTTTTGGGGTTTTTTTTTGTTTTGTTTTTTTTTTTTTTTTTTTTTTTTTTTTTTTTTACATATTATTAGAAGGACAAGTTTCTCAACAATTTTATTTAGATCAATTTTAGTGAAATATAATTAAGTCTTGTTTTCAAAACAAAAAAGTCTTGTTTTCAAGGCTGGAAATGTTTAATTGTTTCGTTTTTGTGTCAAAAAGCAAATTTTATCGTCAGAATTGACAATAATTTTTTCTCAAAATTCCTATAACAGCAGCTTCAAAACAAAAGTTAGTTATCGTTTAAGAACATATCAACATACCTTTTTTTCTTTTTCTTTTTATATTTTTACACTATATACACTATATTCTAAATTTTGTGCTGTGTTTTGAAAAACAGGGTCTCCTTAAATTAAAAAAATATGCCCCATTGAAGAACAATATACATATGTAGGTCTAAAAACGACAGTGCTTTTCGCTGCTGTAGAAACGCATATGAAAGCACGCAGATTGGCGATTTTTAAAAATATATGTAGCTTAATGTTATATTTATATATGTATATGTTTCTTGTGACATGGTCAAGTTATAGATTAATTTTTGAACCTCTTTTTGAAAGGAAAATATTAAGTTAATTGAAGTTATGTGTGGTTATTATTAATTATCAATCCTGTTGCTTAGAGACGAAATTATTATGGAAGAAATAACAAATGTAATATGGATAAAGTAATTCAAATCAATAAGTAATGTAAGAGTCGGTTGACTATGGCTGGTAGTTACAAGTTATTAATATCAAGTTTTTCTTTGAAGTTAACAAATCAAACACAAACATACCAATCCATGTCCAAACCACAATTCCAAAGCAATGACAAAATCAAACACAAACATACCAATCCATGTCCAAACCACAATTCCAAAGCAAAGTCAAAATCAAACACAAACATACCAATCCATGTCCAAACCACAATTCCAAAGCAAAGTCAAATCAAACACAAATATACCAATCCATGTCCAAACCACAATTCCAAAGCAAAGTCAAAATCAAACACAAATATACCAATCCATGTCCAAACCACAATTCCAAAGCAAAGTCAAAATCAAACACAAACATACCAATCTATGTCCAAAACAATTCCAAAGCAAAGTCAAAATCAAACACAAACATACCAATCTATGTCCAAAACAATTCCAAAGCAAAGTCAAAATTAAACACAAATATACCAATCCATGTCCAAACCACAATTCCAAAGCAAAGTCAAAATCAAACACAAACATACCAATCTATGTCCAAACAATTCCAAAGCAAAGTCAAAATTAAACACAAATATACCAATCTATGTCCAAATTACAATCCCAAAGCAAAGTCAAAATCAAAACAAACATACCAATCCATGTCCAAACCACAATCCCAAAGCAAAGTCAAAATCAAACACAAATATACCAATCCATGTCCAAACCACAATTCCAAAGCAAAGTCAAAATCAAACAAACATACCAATCCATGGCCAAACCACAATTCCAAAGCAAAGTCAAAATCAAACACAAATATACCAATCCATGTCCAAACTACAATTCCAAAGCAAAGTCAAAATCAAACACAAACATACCAATCCATGTCCAAAACAATCCCAAAGCAAAGTCAAAATCAAACAAAATACCAATCCATGTCCAAACACAATCCAAAGCAAAGTCAAATTCAAACAAACAAACATACCAATCTATGTCCAAACCATAATACCAAAGCAAAGTCAAAATCAAACACAAATACCAATCTATGTCAAAACCACAGTCCAAAGCAAAGTCAAAATCAAACACAAATATACCAATCTATGTCCAAAACACAATCCCAAAGCAAAGTCAAAATCAAACACAAACATACCAATCTATGTCCAAAACACAATCTCAAAGACAAGTGAAAATCAAACACAAACATACCAATCCATGTCCAAAACCACAATTCCGAAGCAAAGTCAAAATCAAAACAAACATACCAATCTATGTCCAAACACAATCCCAAAGCAAAGTCAAATTCAAACACAACATACCAATCTATGTCCAAACCATAATACCAAAGTAAAGTCAAAACCAAACACAAATATACCAATCTTTGTCAAAACCACAGTCCAAAGCAAAGTCAAAATTAAACACAAACATACCAATCTATGTCCAAATCACAATCGCAAAGCAAAGTCATAATCAAACACAAACATACCAATCTATGTCCAAATTACAATCCCAAAGCAAAGTCAAAATCAAACACAAACATACCAATCTATGTCCAAATTACAATCCAAAGCAAAGTCAAAATCAAACACAAACATACCAATCATGTCCAAACCACATGTCACCACCAGCAATACCACCTGTGTGACGACATCAGTGTATGGGTCGATGCCGGTCGTTGTGAGTCAAGCAGGTCTTTCGGCTCGAGGTCCTTCGCCAACTTTCAGTGAAGTGTGCGGGCACACACCAGAGTACCAGCTGGACTGGGAATTGCCAGGGATGTCACCCTTATCAGCTTCAGAGAAAGGTTTATTCACGTCGCCGCCGAGAAAAGTTGTAATGAAATCTGTTGAGCCAGTGTCTGTGAAACCTTCCAAGCCAGTCGAGCAGGTCTCCGACAAGTCTATAAAACAGATAACCACTAGAAGTACTCCAAGTCTATGGCTGTGCCACAGTATGATACTGAATATCCGAGATGTCCGGTACAAACAAGAAGTATGACACCAGCGGTGCTTTTATTTTCCTAATGAAACCTTGACGGTTGCTCCAATATGTCGGGAGATGTTGGATGAAGTGATAGAGGAGTTGGCTGCTGTGACTGCCATGGAGACAATCAGGGAATTAAAGAAGGAAGCTGCCATCTCTCCAACCTCTTCCAGTATATCTAAGGTTGTGAAGTCTGTGAGATTACCACATCTGCTGTGGCAGAGCCAGATTCCATCTGTTATTCCCTCGTCAGATGCTCATATTAGTTTATCATCTTTAAAATCATCCAGAAACACCCACCAACAGTAAACAACAGATTGGCCTTGGCAGTTGCCTTATATTGATGTTCCATGCTATGGTGATGGAGTTGGAACCACATATGAACATCTGGCTAAGGATCCGAGAATTCATTTCCTGGGAGCACCATCTCAGTATATAAATAACCATCCAGCGACTGTATCGGTCAATCCATGACAGAGCAAAGCGTTATGGGGATTACCAATCACACTTCGTGCCAGCTGGTTACTCTTCCGTCATCAAAGTTGAACGAGCCAGACTTCCTGATGGTACATTCTATGAGCTGGAAAAAACATGGGTTCCCGATCCAAGGTACAGATTCCACCAGCCTTCTTGAAGACATCAGGAGACTTATATCCTTTAAATAAAAAAAAATATTATATAATAGCAATATATACTTTAGTGTTATAAAAATGTATGTATAGCATTTAAAAACATGAGCTGTGGAAATTTTTGAGTATTTTGTCGAATATATATATTTTAAATTATAATTATTATTTTGTAAATACCATAAGCAGTCAAAAAATTGGGTACATAAATCAGCATAAGTCAGTTAACTGTAATTTACAATGTAAGTCACATATACCAAAGGGTGGCTTTCTTCTTTAAATGTAAATATGTTGTACATACGTGGTACACTTTTAGGATTTTCATGAAATGTTACGTTCTATGTTAATCATATTTAATGTTACCAAAGTTGTTTTTCAAATTGTTGACAAGTTATATTTATTGTCCATAATTTTTTTAAAGCAAAGAAAGTTGTATTTAAATTGCAATCAATTTTTTTTGTTGTTATTCATGTGCATGAGAGTTGAAGCGAGGTGATGAAGTGTAGCAAGTTGTAAATTTGTTTTCTAAAGTTACGTTGTATCATCATTTAACATGTCCCCATATTGTTCGAGGACGAACAATTTTTAAAGGTGGGGGAAGTGTGACGAGTGTCAAAAAATTGTATTATATTTTTTATGAATTTTTCAGACTGTCGCCGATGTGTTATATGTCAGTTTTATATTGTTAATTATTTTAATAGAATAACAGCATTTTTGTTGTTGCAGTACTGTGTTCTTTGAATACTGTGTCAAAAGCGGCAGAATCGTCAGTGTCAACAATTGTAATTGTGTTTAGTGTGTTACATAATAATTTTAGTATTCACACACTTCCACCTATAAGTCATGGTTGTAAGACACATTGTTATCGTTTAAAAACATTATATACTTGTATTCAAGGTCAAGTTAAAAGTATTTACAACCCTCCATGGTTCCGACGCCCTCGCCGGGTCGCCCCTAATGTTTGTCTATTATATGCTCCGTAGCGGTTTTATCCGCACATAACAGCCAAGATTAACAATTCCATGATACTTACAACTCTCTCGTACGTAAACACATAAAAATAACCATAATTGTAGCACTATTTCATCCAATTTGTAATCTACCGCAACTCCAACTTTTTAGACAAGTTTCAGATGGGTCGTGCTGGATCAGCCAGCCAATATAAATGAAACGGATTGTCATTATAGACAGGTCTGATCCCTGTACGACAACGTACCTCGACCCGTTCAATTTACACCACGTCTGTGGATTTATAGCTTGTATTACAGTAATAGCCTGTTATTTGGACTTATACAGTTTAGGTACATATTTTATCATATAATAGATATTTTTACAAACTGTGTATTGAACACATGAGCAAGTACTAGCTTTTAATAAAACATTCCATGGCAAAATATACATTAATATTTAAGGCAAATATGAGCTTGTCAACTACAATTGCAGTGTATAGAAAGCATAAGTGATGTTGCAACAAGCAAGCATTATACTATTGTAAGCTTTCTATAGCTCATTAATTACTTACACATATTCTATAATCAAAAACAAACATACTTATCCATTTCCGAATCACAATCCAGAAGCAAAGTAAAAACTTTGGAACTGACAAGTTAGGTTAGACACGTATAAGTGAAATATCTCACATTAGTAGATGCAATTCATTTTCATAAAAATACTAGTTTTGACTGGATAGTGAGAAAGTGATTTGAATACAGTTATACATATCACTGCAACTACATGTTATTCTTGTGTACATAATGAATATTAGTTATAAGTGAGAGAGGGCAGTGAGAGATATCAGTATAACTACATGTTGTTATAATTTAATTATACAATAAATATTCTGTTCTCTTTATTTCAATCTTATGTAATATTTTGATACCCTAGGCAGCCCTAGCACCTAATTCACCTAAGTTATAGCATATATCCATCACATTTAAGTCACCTAATCTCATCTCTCATATACACAGTCTCATCTAAACTCAGTAACAGAACCATCTGTTCTTGCCAGAGATGTTCATGCTATAGGAGTAATAGCAAATCTGAGACGGAACAAGTCACTAGATAGCAATTTTAACATTTTAAGTTTCCAGTCAAGTACTGATGGTGGCAGCCTATCCTTTTGAAGTTTTATTTATCGAGATATAACCGGCCAGAAAGTGAAAACACGTTACATTTGATGGCAGCGGTGGGATCGCATTAACAGTGCCTTCTTTCTGGTTCTTGTGAAGAAGTAGCGGTCTTGTGATTTCTAGGAGTGACGGTTGAAGTCCCGAGATGTTTGATTAGCAGTAATACCTATAGCATACCTTGTGCTTAAGCAGAGTAGATGGTTTTGTAAATTATTTAAATAGCTAAGACACTAATTACATATTTTAAGTTAGTTTTTTTAATCAGGTCAAAACACTTAAATACAGCAACATGAAGTGTGAAGAATTTGTAAATACTGATGATCAGCTATGTAGAAGTCCTGCGGTCATCGGTGTTGTCACCACCCAACCTTCTACTTGTAGCATTAATGGTACACCAAGTGGCGATTGAGACTGAGAATTCCGAAGTTTTATCAATTTGAGGTGGGTTTATCTTTAGGACACAACTGAGGACCAAACGAGACAAAGGATGCCTAGGAGTGTTAATAGTCAAATGAGTACAGTGGTATATAAAGTCAGTATGGATAACTTACATGAGCAGGGTCGTATGATTTGCGAATCAGGTGTTGATAACTTAGGACTGGACAGTGGAGTGGAAGTTACAAAAGATAGAGTCTATCAATCAATGGAAAGAGGTCAGAGTAGAGTGGACAGAGACAAGGTCAAGAAGTGATAGATAATGTGCAAGATAAGATAACCAATTCGGTAGAAGAGGGAGATATATGTTACGCGGATGTTGTTCAGAAGAAACAGAATTTGTGCCTTAGTGGCATATCTGAGCATGGTGATTTTTCGAATCGCCAAGTAGGTGATATGGATGGAGTGGAGGGAATGAGGGAAAGAACCAATACATATACAGGTCCAGATTCTGTTAGAAAGCCAATGCTACAGAATCAAAGTAGGAATAAGCACAGTTATTCTGAAGATACCCGGTGGGGCCAGGGTAGTTATCGGTCAAGGCATGCCTGTGTCCAGGATTGGAGGTTGTACAAGGATGGAGCTGACTGCCCATATGCCGGTACATGTGTGCAACATAGTCAGTATGTGAGTGACCAAAACTTGCAGGGTCACGATATGGCAAGGTCTCAAGGAGTGGAAAGTTGGCAGCCTCCCATGAAGGATTTGAGTCCTGACGTCGAACAAAAGCAATCAAAGGTTAAATGTACCTCTAGGGACGGGGGTAGGAGGCCTGGGCATGCGGGGTCAAGATTGGCAATTTTCCGACATGAGATATCCTCATGTTGATGGTAGTAATCCGGACGCGGATATTAATAATTTTAGTAGGGTGTCAAGAGGTATGGTACCACCTCTGGCACAAAACCTTCTTCCACTCATGCATAGCACAAGACTAGGGAATAATGTTGCAAATATGCTACATCTAATAGAAGAATTATGTGCGGAGCAGAACAAGTTGATGCTGCGACAGGAAGTCAAATAAATATTAATGGTATTAATCATGCAAGAAATAATCCATATGTCAATGATAATGGTCAATCATGTGGTTACAATGATTATGGAAATGTTTCCAGTTACCGTGTAAGATATAGAAAACCAGCTGAGTATGATGGCAAGACTATTTAGTCCAGTTTGAGATGGTAGCAGAAATGAACAATTGGGACGACTTTACTAAAGCTATAGAGTTAGCTACTAGCCTGAGAGGTATGGCTCAGAGCGTTTTAAGTGACCTTAGTCCAGAATTTCGTAGAAGTTATCAACATTTAACATCGGCATTAACAGCAAGGTTCGAGCCAGTAGACCAAAGTGAGTTGTATAGGGCACAGATTAAGACTCGAACACGTAAGAGAAGTGAACCTTTAACAGAGTTAGCTCAAGAAATAAAACGACTTGTCAGGTTGGCATACCCAACCGCTCCCACTGAAGTGAAGCAGCAGAATGATAGTGGCGGACATAGACGCAACAGTAGCATTGGGGTATGATTTTCTGTATAAAATTTGATGTACGATTCATATGGGGACAGGGTCACTCCACGTTAATGGAGATGAAATCAAATGTGAGAAGGAGAGTCAAATGAGTTCGATTTTCAAGATTAAAATACATGAAGATACAATTATTCCAGCAGACTGTGAGACAATTTTGATCGACTAAAGGCTGCCACAGAGGCATGGTTTCAGGACCAAACCGAAGGGTATAGACAGTCTGAAAGAAAAGTAAGCTAAGTGCATTGGGGTAAATGGGAACTATATTGACAAAATAATAACAAAATAAATGGTTTGTTGCGGCAATATATACCCCGTTCTATGCAGTTTGTGACCCCCCCCCTCGTTTTATCTTATTTTGGTGACACTAAGACCTTATCATCTTCAGAAAATGAATTTGTAGAAGATTTACATTTCGCGTCTGTGTACATCTTTCCCTTTTTTTTTGTTCAGAATTTCAATCAGGTACACTTACACCATCAGTAAAAGTTTCTATGCTCGGAATTTTTGTTCTTTTTTACGTTTTAACAGACAGAAGCTCAGCAGGACTTATACCTGTAACGCAATGTGGTGTCGAACAATACATCAGTAGTTATGTCTGTATTTCAATTTTTAAGTCTCGATTCTCGGATTTCGCAATTTTGGGATGTTTGAGAAGTGACCTATTTTGACGCTCGACTCCTCCATTAGCCTGGGGGTATATTCGATTCCATTTTCGGTAAGATAATGTTCAAATATTTGACAAACAAATTGCAGCCCATTATCAGTTGTTGTAGAAATTGAGTAACCATGGGTAACAAAAATTTCACACAAAGCTTCGACAACTTTCTCGGAAATCGTAGAACGAAATATTTCAACATCAATCCACATCGCACAATAATCTACTAAAACTAACAAGCTTTCTCCTGTCGGTAGGGGACCTAAGAAATCAATTGCGACATGTTCCCATGCTCTAGATGGTAGCTCGGTTCTTTTTGACGGTTCAGGTGGCAACGGTTTTCTACTAGCTGACAACTATGACATTTTTACAGAACTTTTCAACCTCTTTATCTATACCTTGCCACCATACTTTCGATCTTAATAATTGCTAACTTTAACAATACCCGGATGACTTTCATGACTCAACTCTAATACGCGTTCTCGCAATGACCTGGGAACAACTATTCGAGTACCATCCAGTACTAACTTTTCTTTGGCACATAGCTCATTTTTAGCGGGTACATATTCTTTGTATTTCAACTGATGCCATTCACTCGACACAAGACAAGATCTAACTTCTGCTAATTCGGTATCGTTGTCCGATTCGCGCTCTATTCCATGCGTTGTCAATGCAATTGGTGAAGCTTGTTTAGAAACTAGATACAAATAATCTTCGATTTTGACAACCTTTACCGGAAGTGTTAGACGTTGTATGCAGGCGTGACAGTGCGTCGGCTATATTATCAATACCTTTAATATAGCGTACAAGATATCTACAAGGTAAGCGCAATACCCAACGCTCAATCCTGGCACTTGCCTTAGATCTAGGCGAGAAAAAAAGCTCAAGTGGTTTGTGATTCGTAAGTAATTCAAAATCACAGCCATAAATGTACATATGAAATCGCTCGCAAGCCCAAACTAAACTTGGCGCTTCTAGTTCAGTCTGCGAGTATTTCCGCTCGATATCAGAAATGCTACCGCTAGCATAGCAGATAACTTTAGTCTGTCCATCTTGTACTTGCAAAAGTACGGCTCTTAAGCCTACGGGACTAGCGTCTACAATAATTTGCGTCTTGGCATTTATATCAAAATATTCAAGTGTAGAAGACTCGGATAGACACTGTTTCAAAATACTGAACGACCGATCTGTGCTAAATGTGACATTTTTCCGTGTCAACCTACATAATGGCTCGCGTAGCAATATCCGGAATAAATCTAGCAACAAAATTTACAAGCCCTAAAAAGAATGATCGCACTTCACTAGGAGTGTGTGGTCTACGAAATTCTTGTACTGCCTTGATCTTAGAATCTGTTAATCGAATGCCATGTTCGGATAGAATATGTCCAATAAACTCTATTTGTGGCATACAAAATGGACATCTATCCAAATTAAGCGTCAACCATGTTCACGCAACCGTTCAAGTAGTCGATTTAACCGAATATCATGTTCGTCATCTGATGATCCATGCACTACAATATCGCCATTTATCCTGCAACTAACGTGTACATTGACATCATAAAGCCTGCCGAATAAACCTTGTCTTTATTCGGTCACAGACCCTATAAAGCCACGCGCTGTGACGTCACAGGTACGGCACTACTTTTTCCATTTAACATTTGACGTAACCTTTGACCCAAAAGAACCCCATTATCAATGTAAAAAAACACGGTATAATATTTACATTTTGTCTGTTTTCTGTCTTCTACACAAGGTTTTAGAGCAATTGCGTTCATATCGGCTATGAACTGCAAGATCTACCTTGGTGACGTCACGGGAATTCCGTTCACAACAATCGGCGTATGTGACGTCACGGGAATTCCATTCACAACAATCGGCGTATAAATACACAATATGAAATACACAAATCCGGAACTTTTTATTGATTGTTTGCATAATTGTGATTATTTATTACCGAAATAATTGTATTTAATAAAAAAATTGAACAATTTAGTAGAAATTTTGTATGCAATTTGTTGTTTTTTCCACGCACTATTTTGATCTAGAATTTCTGGCGCCAAACTGCACAGCTGATCAGTTGGATCTGCTGTTCCATCAGCTGTTCCATTAATCGAAAATCGTTGTTGACAAAGTGCGGAATTAAATTTTCTAAAATGATTTTGAACCAAGAAAAAGAAAAGAAAATAGTTTTAAACGTAAATATAACAATTGAACTGTTTAGAAATGCGGTTCATAGTCGATATGAACGCAATTGATATGCAAGGCAAACTAATCATAACGCGCGTTATTCAGTTGCTTGCATATCAATTGCGTTCATATCGACTATGAACCGCATTTCTAAACAGTTCAATTGTTAAATAAACATGATCAATAAATTCATAAATTTTAATATTTTATTTTAAAAAAAGATTTTTTTTTTAAAAAATACACGTAGTTATATAAATATAATTTAAAAATAAAAATGAAAAATTATAAGTTGTTACTTTATTCCGCCGGACTTTTAGAATATGGCAAAAATACAGTAAAACGTCTGCAACATTCATCAAAGAATATTTATTTTAATATAATTATTGTAAGAATTTAAGATTTTGTTACATATATAAAATATGAAAATAATATCGTATTGTAGTTATTTATTTAAATAATTGAGAACTACATGTGGTTGAACGTCGGACTGAGCGAAAATGACAAGTAAGGGTGTGATGGGGTAGCGTGACGTCACGTAAACATTTGTATCCTTGCGCTTGGAGTGTCAACAAACAAGTCAAACAGATGGATAACAAGCAGTTACAATTATAATTTTAGGACGTATCTGTTGCAGGATAAAGTAAATACATGGTCATTGACGGTGAATTAAGGTCGTATTTGGCTCGCTTTCTACACGTTTTCTCACCCTCACCAAATACGACCTTTATTCACCGTCAATGACCATGTATTTACTATATATCGTCTTCGGAATAACGGCAACCGGAGATATCCACTTAGACAGACCATTTACGCGTTCTATAACATCAAGTTTAATTTGGACTCTAACTTGCAACGTAACTGATACGGAACACGACGGGTTGGTTGTACCACGAGTTTAACATGTTCATCAATAGGTTTCTTTCAATTTACCTAGCCCTGTACAACATTCTGGAAAATTATTCTTATTGTACTCTTTCTTTGACATATTACACTTAGAATTTACCTGATTAACTGGTAACTTAATAGACAAAATACCTAAATTTCCAGCTGTTTCTCTACCCGATAGAGCCCCATCTTAACCTTCTATTACATTAAAATCAGAAGTCTCACATTTCTCTCCTAACTCTACATGTCAAGCAGTAAAACATCCTGCTATAGGTAAAGGTTTCTCACATCCATATGCAAGTTCATACTCACACTTCACTTTACACTGCTTGAGATTTTCCCACATTTCTATATAAATAACATTAACACTCGCACTAGAGTCTATAAGCAATGGCACACTTCTACATTACTTTTTACACTACTTTTAAAATTTTTATCAAAACCAACACTAAATGCATATTCATCATTATTATAATGAATATCTGAATGTTCTTCAACATTTCTTACAAAACCAAGAGGTTTACACATCTTTGCAAAATGTCCTACTTTGTTACAGTTTTTTACACTTTTGACCTTTAGCTGGACACTGAGAATCTGTTTTAATATGTCCCTCATAGCCACATGCATAACAGTCTTTTCTCACGAGTGTTCTTGGTTTTTCCAACTTTCGATTTCTGTCTACGATGATGATAACGTGATGACCCATTTCCTCGCTGACCTTGACCCCATGACGTCCTTCTCCGATCACAACTCGCTGACGATGATGATGATGATGATGACGTCATCTGCTTTGGCATCTTACTCTGTCCTGACGGTAATTTGATACGAATGATATCTGATTGCTCTAATGACGAAGTCTGTGACTCTGCCCTTTCGCGTGCTCTAGCAATATCTCTAAGTTTATCTAATGTCAATTCACTTACTTCTAACAGTTTCCTCCTCAGCTCCTTTGAAGTACATTTTTCGATGACCTGGTCTCTTATATCTTCATCCATATTGGCGATATTACAACAAATAGCTGACGTAAGCGCATAATAAATTGTTCAACAGTCTCAGATGGAAGTTGATTCATTTCACGGATCACTGCACGTTCATACGGAATATTTATCTGTGGGACAAAATGTTTTTTAGCAAATCAACAGTGACACTAAAGACAGTTTCAGTTTCACTTAATGCTCTGTCTGCATCTGATAGTGCATAGTAAATGTCTTGTACTTGCATTCCCGCACAATGCAATAACAATGATTTCTTCTGTTTGGGTTCCTCGACTCTCTTTCCTGTTGCATACAATTCAAATGACCTCAGCCATCTTGTGAATTTTGTCCCGTTGCTGTGCCTGTCTCACCAGGGTTAAATTTCTAAATTTCTCTTATTTCAGTTAAAATAGGGTTAACAATGTGTTCCTCTGGTCCTGGCATCTTCTAATTTCAACCCTCGTCGCCAAATTGTAAAATCTATAGGTGGATTCAGCAGATTAATGATGACACACACAGCCACAATGGCAGTCAACCATTTATTATACAAAGCACATAAAATGAAAGGACGCAATCCTTACAATATGACATTCTAATTATCTCCCTTAGACCATACACTTTCACATAAGCATACATTCCACATACACTATCTTACATCTGTGTTTATGTAATATGTAATAAATTCGTTGAATAATTTATTTTTGCTCTTGCCAACCCTTCAATCAATACCGTATTACATAAGCACTCATGTAATTTCGTCTATATCTGTGACACAGTACAAATGCATGGAAGCTATTAAGAGGCAGTAATATTGTAACGTACGGACATACTTTATTCAGTATGTAGTACATCTTGCTTTACATTTGAGTCAACTTTGATTGAAAACCATCTATAGACTTGGAAGATATGAAGCGGACGGGATAGTGACGCACTGACGGGAAGACAGAAAGGGCGATTACTTTATATACACACCCAAACTTCTTTTGTGGATGGGTGGGTTGCAGAATGTATAATTATTTTGTGAATTGTGCCACTCCTTCTATGGACATGGAGAGTAAATTGAAAGATGTTATCCAGATTAAGGTAGGATCATTTTATTAAAATGATATACAAATGTTCACATGCTGAGAACGTCGGATCTTGACAATTGAATTGTGCCTGTATGATTTATATCTAGTTCCAAAATATTTTTCCAACTTGACCTTTTAATAAATATTGAATTACTTACATGCTTATTCTTAACAAGTTTGTTGATGGCATTGCCTGAAGTAATAAGTTTTTTTTTTCAAAGTTGAACTACTCTTTGACGCAACATAAAATATACGAGATTTAAATAACTTGTGTCAATAGAAGCATTATAGATGTAAGATGGTTAAAAATAGAATGTGGGTGTGACAGTTAATGTACGATTAATTAGATAATTTATGATTGAAGGGAATTGTATGTCCCAAGTAAAAATATTTTACCTGTTTTGAGACGTCATCAGCCATGAATGAAATTGCAGAATATTTGCCATTATAGTGTACTAAGGGCAATATACAGGGAGGGTTATCTAGCCTGATGTGTCTACCATGACACAGGACGTCGGTTTTTAAGCTCTTTTACTAACAGCTGATTCGTTTGTAAACATAATATGTTTGGTGAAAAAACACTTACTGGTCCTGGGCCACTAATGCACAAATATAAAGAGAAAAGAACAGCCTAACAACCGAATAAAATACACTATAAAGACGCCTAGAGTAAGCCTTAGTCTTTTGTTTGTACATTTCAGACTGTGGTGCTAGAGTATTCCAGTTAACACTAAGTTAGTCCAATGTGGCCCTGACTGACAGTATGTTGTACGTGATTGATTACTTCAGTTTGTATTAGGGCATGCTAAAAGTGATTTTTATGTGGAAGCTCACCAGCAGTCAGATAAGTTACAACCTCACCAGTCCATTATCCTGACACCAAGCAAGTAAGCAGTAATGTGAAATGAAGTAACTTCCTTGAGGTCACAACATGCCCAAATCGGGATTAGAACCCATAACATTGTTAACTAGCATGAATGGCAAGATTTGTAAAACACTTTGGTATAAGTTTTATGATTAATTTATAATGATGTATTAAGTTTTTTAAATTTGAAAAAAAACTTTGTTGAAAAAGTTTCAATGAAAAAAAATTAAAAATCTATCTTCAAGAGTTTAGGATGAATCCAGATTTTTGATAAATTTTATGACTAGAACTGGAAAAAAGATTTTACCCATGCTTCTTAAATGCAAAAATATTTGAAACATTTGTAAAAACAGCTAATCAATTACTTATAAGCTAATATAAATGCATAAAGGGGGTTTATAACTTCATATTTAAGTATATGTTATTTTTAATTTAGCTGCAAACTGCAATATACATAAGTTTCCAATATAAAAAATCAGTGGACAAATTTCCAAAAAACATGAAACTTTTTAAAATATTTTTTCTTAAAAACTTGATGAAATATGTATTATGAAAGCATTTGTCAGAAAAGAGTTTTCTATTGATTTGAGTCGCTGATTGTGGAATAGAAACACAGCATACACCATTATTTGTATTTTACTTTTAAAATTATGTAGACATTTTCATCAGTCTGCATAACCTCAGTACTGTCAGATATTACAGGTTTGACTAAATTGAGCATTTAATAGACTAGGATACTGAAGCAACCAAGTCACCCACACATCATGATACATACTACTAATGCTTCAAAGTTATATATACATAACAAATTTCCCATTAACATGGAATATTGCTAATTCTTACAATGACAGACAAATAGCAAAACATTTTATTAACAAGTTAAAAATTCCTAATGAAAAATTTTGTATACTAAGGGAAGTAACTCTTAAAGTACTACAGATTGACATTTTTTGCTACTATAAATCTTGCACTTTTATTTAATACACAAACTGGCTATTCAAATTAAGCTGCTAATTTTCTTAGTTTGTACACAAAGGGAGGTAACTCATTGTAGAGCAGATTGATTTTTTTTCAGTTTCTGTGCTTTTAACAACCTCCAACAATGCCACTTCAAGATGCAAAGTCACAATTAATAAAACTTCTCTCTAAATTTTTTCATTCTTGAAAAACAAAATTCTTAAGCGTAATGTTCAGACTAATACCTAAGAGTTAAGCTTTAAACAACCATTATTACTCATCAATGTAATCAAGATGCAAAGTCACAATTACTAAATCTTCCCTCTCAATTTCCTCATTCCTAAAAACAAAATCCTTAATCAATGCCTTAGTGTTGAGCAAGATAAGAAGCACATACCAATTATTCTGAAATGTAGGTTAACTTCTCTGGAAATGTATAAGTTCTAAAAGATATTATGTGAAAACATTGAGGTCTAATTAATTAATGTTATAGCCAGACACTATATTTTACATTTGTCAACATTTTGAGACATACAATATATCGGTAAATAATAAAATTGACAACACTTTTTGTAAAAAAAAAAAAAGTATATAATTCTTCACATTACACCATACACACAAAAATAATGAAACTGCATATACCAGTATTATGAATATTGTACATGTTACTGTATAAGAAAAAAAATTTGCAGGGAAAACTATTTACAACTTTCACTGTTTGTTTCAATCCACATTAGAAATTATAAAAAGAAAAAGGGTCATCATTGAAACAAGAACTCTCAATTTATGGCAATTTCATTGTTACTAAATATTATAAAAAATGATTATTATTAAAACAAGAACAGACAAGTTTATGACCAAAATCCGTTTTCTTTCTCTTTTTTTACTACTGTGTTTAGGACTTTTCAACTTCAACAATCACTTTCTGTATATAATGGTGTTACTGATAATATTATCCCCGAGTGTTATTTTATTACTGGTTACTTTATATCTATGTCCACAATTTTGTATGCCATGGATCAGAGTTTCTTTTACATAAGGAATGCCAGCAGCACTGCAGCCATTAACATTGAAATCCATAGGTTAATTTGAAATCCTGAGGTTGCTCCTGGAAAAGAAAATACAACTTGAACAAGAATTTCTTGAAAATGATTTTTAATAATTGATAGGGCCCCTTCTTGAATGTCCCAATTAGAGCCCCAACAGCTAAGATTTTGCAAATGTTAATTTGAAATCCTGAGGTTGCTCCTGGAAAAGAAAATACAACTTGAACAAGAATTTCTTGAAAATGATTTTTAATAATTGATAGGGCCCCTTCTTGAATGTCCCAATTAGAGCCCCAACAGCTAAGATTTTGCAAATTCAACACTACAGGTTACAATGATGCAAGATATTAAATATCTTTGGTCCTAAGGACTCTTACATTATAACAAGATTTCTGCCATTTGGGTAGCAAATGCTACCGCACAGCTAACCAGTATCTTACATGATAGTAAAATGGTTTTGTGGTACATCACAAGACTATCTAAGATTCTATCTCTGCCTTGTAGTGGAGACATAGAAATCTCAACCTAAGGGATGAGTTTCTTTATTTCCATGACTGAGGTTTGCCAAGGTGTGAAAAAAAGAATCTTATCCCAAAAGGGTGAGACTTCTATGTTGTCACAGACAGCTAACCGTATCTTATATGGTAGTAAACTGATTTTCTGATACATCCCAAGACCAAAGATTCTACTCCTGCCTTGTAGTAAAATCTTACACCGTTAACAGTGTAAGGAGATAGAGACATCTCAAATGAGGATGAATATTTTCCTGTCCTAAATGTCCTTTAGCCAGTTCTAGACATAGTTCATCTGGGTTTAAAATGTCTTACACTGTGTAGGATTCTTTCTCTCACATTTGCAACATAAAACATGATTTGTAAACAAATATCTGCATCAAATGGTCAGTTTTCATGCATCCATCTTCAACATCTTTGAGTTTTGTTGATATTCTTACGTAAAGTGATTATGACGTCATCAATTTAGTGTCTGTAAGTGATCTGTCACATAGGGAAGGTCCTTTATCTTTTTATAGAATCAAATTTAAAGTCAGAGAAATCTAAATTTATACTTATTTAAATTTATACACACTCAATTTAATTTATCTCTTAAATTACACTCTTTTATTTAAGGAATAACTGTGATATTATTTTTTTATTGGTGTATAAAAGAAAAAACGATTTGCACACTGAATAATGCGCGTAGCGCATTATTTAGAAGTGTGCAAATCGTTTTTCTTTTATACACCGATAAAAAAAATAATATCAGTTATTTCTTATAATTTAATTTAGACATTCCTAATTTATTCAAGAAATTAAAAAAAAAAAACCAAAAATCTGAAACAAATAATATCTACACCGATAGTCATCATGAGGCGGATGAATATGACCCGATTGTTTTTTTATAATCAGCCAATCAGCCAAAATGGGGCAAGTGGGCGGAGCTAATCTAGATTTTTTTTTATTGAGGTATGAAGAAGAAAAATTGGTCACGTAGTCTCCATTGTTTTGTATTGTGTTCTGTTATATAAACAAATTTTAATTAAATTATTATGGGATTATATAAATATGCATTTCTTTAGGTAAAATAGGTTTAATTTCAAATTCTGTGCACTAAATTCCCAGAATCATGATCCTGGCCACTTTTTTAAATCAAAAAAGTCATGCACTAAGCATAAAACACATTTTCAACCAACAAAATATAACCTACCATTACATTTGTAGTTTTGATTATTCATAGTAGTCATAAATTTGACAAACAAATTTGAGAAGTCACTTGCAACTTTTTCATCACAGTATTTTACAGAAGCGTCTTTAATGCACATCTTTTCTTTTTCCAATCGGCTATAAAAATACAGATAAAACAAAATTAGTGGAAGTACATGTAATATTCTAATATGACCTGTGTTTTCTTTCAAATGAAACATGAAGAGAGCCAGCTGTGGTATAACAACCGATACTAGGCATCGCTGCTCCGTTTAAATGACATACGCCCTTGCTTATCTTATGACATCATGCTATGGTCTGCAAACAATGGCTGTGACTAATTTTCATACAAAAAATCATTTATTTTAATGGAGGTTATCTCAACTGCCGAATAGTTTCGATGGACCTTTTTGCAAATAGATAGTAAAGTGTACTTCTAAAGAAAGAGTTTGCAATGTTTATTTCAATCCTTTTTATCATGTTAGAATTGATATGATCAACATTTACCCATTGTATTTCTTTGAAAAATACATAGGTCATTGTTAACCTACAGCAAATATATCACTTGGAGGTAAGCAGTTTGTAAGCACTTTGCTTCATTTTATAAAGTTACAATGATATGGGAGCAAGCTCTACCATAGCATATTTATTAAGAAACAAATACACCATAATTAGGGGAAGTATAGGTATAATTGCTGCATAGACAAATAAATTTGACAATTGGAAAATTGAAGTCATCAAAGATGGCTGCCAATGACCTTATTGGAGATCTGATTGGAAATCTACATCAGGGTTGTTACACACAATTTTCTGTGCTTTATAACAGTGAGAATGTAATGGTCTGGGACAGATTTAGATGAAATTTCCAATGTGGGATGCTGTGAAACACAAAACAAATGGGGGATTAATGTAGCAGTCTGAGTAGCTCAGTTTGCAGAGCACTCATCTATACTATGGGAGGTCCCAGGTTCAATACCTCGTCTGACCCTGCATTTGTTCTCCATTACAAGAGTAAAACTGACTTACCTACACATCTCTGCTTGGGACTCATACCTGACCTGAGTCATGTTAGTGGAAGAGCATTTATCTACTTCCGCAAGCATTGCCTTATTTCTAACACATTCAAAATCATTTTCCATTAAAGCTGAAAATATCAATGAAACTCAAGTTGGTGATAAACCACTGCAGTAGCTTAGTTGGTAGAGTGCTGGCTCGGTAAGTGAACCATGACCAGATTTGACCCAATACTTGAAAGTGGGTAGTGACTGTTTTTTTGCCAAGGACTAGGCATTACGAAATGAAAGTCACAGATTTTTCAGATGGGACCTTAAAATAAACAAGATCCTGTGTCACTTTAGGTATGACATGATAAAGAACATTGCTGTGTAATGCCATCAGTCGAACACACATCTGCAAAACATCTACACCAGAATAGGTAAGTGAAGAATATTTTACATTTGCTGTGTGCTTAGGGACTGCACAAGAATGGTTCTTTAGCATGCCATGTCTTTTAAGCTCTCTTCCAAAAGATTTCGTGACTTACATTCTAAATTCCCAATTTTTTGACAAATAACAGTCACTATTTTTAAACTCATAGCTAGACTTTGCCAAGATTCAATAAGCAAGACATCCCACAAACAGAGGATGTACTTTACCTGCATCTGTAGGAACCACTGTGACTGTGACAGTGAAAATCTCTTTATATCCATAGAAAATCAAATAAATTTGAATGAAGTTTGATATTTTTTACTTACTTGTACCTAGTCGTAATAGGAAATCTGTATATGATCTGCAATTGTCATAAAGTATGTCTGTACAGAATGGAAAATGTTGGCGGTATGGGAATTTTACACATGCGAAAATGACAATGTTTACACCAGAAGTGATGTCTTGATTTTACGTCATATGCGAAACAGAATCCGCCATTTGCCTGGTTTTTCAACATGTTAAATCCCCATAGCACCAACGTTTTACCTTGTGCAGATATATTTTGGGCTAATCGCGGATGCGCATACAGATTTCCTGTTATGACTAGGTACAAGTAAGTGAAAAATATCGATGACTGTGCCGAGTTACATTTCCAAGTGCCGAGTGATTTTCTTATTCGACTAGGCACTGTGCCAAGTGGAATTAAAAATTCTATCTAAGGCCTGAACAAATATAATATATCAATGGCATTACACAGTGTCATGTTGTGAAAGGTGTGATATTAAATTTTTTTTAAAAATTCGCAATCATTTGATATTGAAGCAGAAGTGATTGTTAATATAAATATTACTATTTCAGCAGTTGCAGTACTACTGCTACCTGCGGTAGGACATTCGTCCATGTGTTCATGTTCACTCGTGATTTTTTCAGTCACAAGTGGTAGCTGCTGCCGTAGAATCACTAGAGGATTTGGTCTTGGCAGTGTAGTATTGTAATTTTATTTTACTCACTGTTACATCAGCAGATCAGATTTTTTTAGCGCAGTACTTGCTTTTGTGTGACATGACTTCCTTGACTTCCATAAACAACAAACAAGATCGTAATCGTATATATCGCGGAGATGTTTGTAACTTCCTCATCTATAATTGGCCTCAATACAAACATCTAAATGACGAATTTGATTATTCTTCGAGTTCCATTTCACCATGAAGCAGAGAGTAACATAAAATGCAGGTTAATATCGAGCGACATCATTATTAGAATTGGATAACTGTCATCCGATTATGATCCTAGTGTTGATGATCTTGTGATTTTTTTTTATTAAATTGATAATCGTAGCCATTGGGAAATTTCTACTACAGAATTGGGAAAAATACATGCTTTTTTGCATTGGGAATGGGTCCTTTTACTGGACATTGTGGATACTATATAAATCACTCTAATTCGCCACAATTACAGATGGATTTAAGTGGCAATGAATGAATATTGCAAATTTTCAAACCCTATTGTAATTTGCATTACAGTCCCTTTCTTGGCGGCTCAGTGGGAATTAATGTCCAAATCTGCATCAGACCTGCAGGATGCGGGTCAGTTTGCAGCTCTGCATTAAGAAAACAATCTATATTTTTTACCTTACCTGGATAAACATCCTGGCATAATAGAGTCAACATCTTCTTTGTCATTTCCATTTGTTTTATGCTCTTTGTTTCCGCATCAACATTAGATTCACATTTGCTATTTTTAAAGAAGTTGGTTAAACATGTCATTACTGGCTTGGCATTACTGAAAGAAAGGACCAAAACATTTCAGCCTTGGCAATTACGATACACCCATTTTAAATATGAATGGGAGAATAACTTCAAGAAATAAAGTATAACTGTAGGTTATGGTCTCTGGAATAATAAAAATCAAACACAGGTTATTGCCTCTGGACTAATAAACATCAAACACAGGTTATTGTCTCTGGGGAAATAAACATCAAACACAGGGTATTGTCTCTGTGGAAATAAACATCAAACACAGGTTATTGTCTCTGGGGAAATAAACATCAAACACAGGTAATTGTCTCTGGGCTAATAAACATCAAACACAGGTTACTGTCTCTGGAGAAATAAACATCAAACACAGGGTATGCACTCTGGAAAAATAAACGTCAAACATAGGGTATCCACTCTGGGGAAATAAACATCAAACACAGGACATGCACTCTGGAAAAATAAACATCAAACACAGGTTAAGGTCTCTGGGGAAATAAACATCAAACACAGGTTATTGTCTCCGGGAAATAAACATCAAACACAAGTTATTGTCTCTGGGGAAATAAACATCAAACACAAGTTATTGTCTCTGGGGAAATAAACATCAAACACAGGTTATTGTCTCCGGGGAAATAAACATCAAACACAGGTTATTGTCTCCCGGGAAATAAACATCAAACACATGTTATTGTCTTTAGGGAAATAAACATCAAACACAGGGTATGCACTTTGGAAAAATAAACATCAAACACAGGTTATTGTCTCTGTGGAAATAAACAGCAGACACAGGTTAATGTCTCTGTGGAAATAAACAGCAAAAACAGGTTTTTGTCTCTGTGGAAATAAACAGCAAACACAGGTTATTGTCATTAGGGAAATAAACATCAAACACAGGGTATGCACTTTGGAAAAATAAACATCAAACACAGGTTATTGTCTCTGTGGAAATAAACATCAAACACAGGTTATTGTCCCTGTGGAAATAAACATCAAACACAGGTTATTGTCTCTGTGGAAATAAACAGCAAACAGAGGGTATTGTCTCTGTGGAAATAAACAGCAAACACAGGGTATTGTCTCTGTGGAAATAAACTGCAAACACAGGGTATTGTCTCTGTGGAAATAAACAGCAAACACAGGGTATTGTCTCTGGGCTAATAAACAGCAAACACAGGGTATTGTCTCTGGGGAAATAAACAGCAAACACAGGGTATTGTATCTGGGGAAATTAAAATCAACGTTTCATTCTTTACCTGCATAGTGGTTGTAACTGTTCTTTGGTAGGAAAACCATTGATGCCTGTAAGAGTACCTAGGTTTACCGTTTTGTTTACATTCTTCATACATTGAAACAGTTTGTAAAGTGAGCATTCTAAAAAAAAATAAAACAAATTGAAATGTTGAAAGTACAAAATTAATTAACATTATATTGCTCAATTATTGAAACGATGAAGTACCACTATGGAAGCTCAGTTGGTTCTTGCTCCATATGTAGGCAGTCATGGGTTTGAACCCTGGCTTGGGTCTTGCACAAAGTCACATCAGTCATAGAATTTTAAAAAAGAAACCCTCCCTGCAAATTCCACAAAGTGCATAACAAAAAACTCAAAAAGTGGTTTTTTTTGGTAGAGTTATCTCCCTTTCAGTTTTGTAAAGCAGCTGTGTTGATCCTGTGTTTGTTTCTCTGGCATTTCACATTGGTGCTTCACTTTATTTAAAATAACAAAAGCAATAATAAAAAATAAATAAACAAGTATAATATGAAATATAGATGTTATAACATTAGGTTTTTAAATATATAGTGTATATTTTTTAAAATATGTTTAATATATATAGTTTGTAAGCCGAAAGTTAAGTCGGCAAAACGACAGTATGAGGTGATCATCTTTACATGGAAGGCCTAACAGTTGAAAGTTTAACTCAGCATAACAACAGTATGAGGTAATCATCTCCATATGATAGACCTACTGGTAATAAACAAACCTAGAAAGTTTTAAATCAATCTGTGAGATACTGTAGGAGTTGCTTGCACTAAACTGAGGCATTATGTATTAAATATACCAAGTCTAAAAAAGAGGCCCAATAGGGCCTGTACAACTCACTTGGGCCGTTAACAGTACAAAAACACATTAAATACTACATTTAAGGAGCAATAACTCTGATGTGGATATTTAGATATTTATGAAACTTGCTACTTGCATCTGTGACCTTGACCTTCGAACCAATGACCATAATCTATATATCAAAATGATTGTTACATCAATACCAACATTATTACAATGTACATGCCTATACAAAAAGTTTAATTTTTTGAGATAATGAACCTTGTTGGTATTGTTTTGCTACTGTGACCTTGACCTTTGGACCAATGACCTTTTTCTATACATCAAAATGATTGTTGTATCAATACCTACAACATTCTAATATACATGCTTATACAAAAAGTTCATAGTTTTCAAGATAATTAACCATTTCAGTATTCTTTCGCATCTGTGACTTTAACCTTCAAACCAATGACCTAAATACATACATCAAAATGACCGTTACATCAAAACCAACAACATTCAAATAAACATGCCTATACAAAAAGTTAATAGTTTTCAAGATAATGAACTATTTCAGTATTATTTTGCATCTGTGACCTTGACCTTTGAACCAATGACCTTAATCTATATATAAAAATGATCATTACATCAATACCAACAATATTCCAATGTACTTGCCTATACAAAAAATTTATAGTTCCCAAGATAATTAACTATTTTGATGTTGATTTGCTACTGTGACCTTGACCTTTGGACCCATGACCTTTTTCTATACATAAAAATGATCGTTGTATCAATACCTACAACATTCTAATATACATGCTTATACAAAAAGTTCATAGTTCTCAAGATAATGGACCATTTCAGTATTTTTTGCATCTGTGACCTTGACCTTTGAACCAATGACCTTAAACTATATATCAAAATGATCGATACATCAAAACCAACAACATTCCAATATACATGCCTATACAAAATTTTTACAGTTTTCAAGATAATTACCCATTTTGGCATTGATGCTACTGTGACCTTGACCTTTGAACCCATGACCTTTTTATATACATCAAAATGATAATTGTATCAATACATACAACATTCTAATATACATGCCTACACAAAAAGTTTATAGTTTTCGAGATAATTATAATTAGAGGTAAAAAAAAATAGGTCACGACCTTCACAATTGACCTTGACCTCATTTTGAAGATACTAACAATAAGATGTCAAAATTGAAAACCCCATGTCATTATCTGGTCAAATAGTCAAGTTATATCAATTTGAAGCTATTTTACAATTTTTTTCAAAATTAAACGAAAAATGCGTAACCCATTTTTTGACCGAATTTCACGAAATGAACAAACTGCAGGCATAAGACCCTATAGAAGCCAAATATCACATCAGATTTTTTTCTACCATCATCGATTTCAGAGAAGATTTTTCAAGATTTTTGCATCCCAGGTCACTGTGACCTAGTTTTGCACCAACCCAGACATGCTTCTGACCAAGTCTCGTTGAAATCTGCTAAGTATTTTCAGAGGAGAAGTCGAAAATGTGTGTTAACCAAGCACACACACATGCATGCACGCACATACACACACTGCACCATACCACATGACCCCTTGGTCAGGTGAGTTAAAAACATTATTTTGGAGTTTTCTACCACTTTTTTTCACAAATTTGGCTATAAAAATGCTTATTTCAACCATTGCAAGGGCCCTGCCTATTAGTATATAAGGGACAACACATTCATGTTTTCAGCTCATAAGTCTTTTGGTGCAGGACAAGATGTATTTAGTTTTTACTGCTTAAGGTCACTGTGACCTTGAATATAGGTCAATGTCAACCAGCTTCACAAACTTAGTAGAGCTTCATGTTCTGATGAAATATATCATATGAAGTTCTACTAAGAGGCTTTTGGTTCAAAACAAAGACGTTTTAAGGTTTTACAGCTTAAGGTCTCTGTGACATTAAATATAGGTCAAGGTCAAGCAGCTTCGCAAACTTGGTAGACCTTTTTTGTCCTGATACTATACATAAAGTTCAAGCTCATTAGCCTTTCAGTTCATGACAAGAAGATGTTTTGCAAACTTAGTAGACTTTCTTGTCCTGATGCTTAATATGAAGTTTCAAGATCATAGGCCTTTCGGTTCATGACAAAAAGATGTATTAAGGTTTAACAACTTTAGGTCCCTGAGACCTTGAATGCAGGCCAAGGTCAATCAGCTTTGCAAACTTAAAAGAGCTTCATGTCCTGATGCTACATATGAAGTTTCACACTCCTAGGCTTTTTGGTTCATGACAAGAAGACATATTAAGTTTTTACTGTTTAAGGTCACAGTGACTTTGAATGTAGATCACGGTCAACCAGCTTCCTAAACTTGGTAGACCTTTTGTCTTGATGCTATATATGAAGTTTTAAGCTCATAGGTCTTTTAGTTCATGACAAGAAGATGTGTTAGGGGTTTACAGCTTTAGGTCACTTTTTACTAGGATGTAGGTCAAAGTCAATCAGCTTCACAGACTTGGTAAAGCCTTATGTCCTGTTTCAAGATCATATGCCTTTGGGTTCATGACAAGAAGATGATTAAAGGTTTTAACATTTAGGCTAATTTAGCAAACTTTGCAAATGGCAGTTATTGCCAATGGAACAGCCATACTAAATTTTATCATTATAGGCTTACTTGTTCTAAAGAAGCTGAAAATGTGTAATTGTTTACAACGCACAGCTCACATCAAATAATCAAAAGTGTAAGTTGAAACACAAATTTGATTATATTATCCACTAAATGATGAAATACTTTGTCACTTTTGCGGAATTAATCCATACCTGATCCAGAACAGTGAGTAGAAAACCCTGCAGCAGTTTGTTGAGAATTGCTGTAAGCTGGATCATTTTTGCAATTGTCTGGAACATTGTTTAGGCATGTTTGGAAAGTGGCTATATCACTGCAAAACAAACAATAAAAAATACAAATGTTAACTACTGTAAATGTATTTATTTTTGTGGTGTACTAATTATCACTTATTGCATGGTTGTTGGTTTTGCCAAAAAATCAATAACGAGTGAAAAATATATTATGCATGTTATGCTTATTGTGTTATAGTTAAAGTGCATATTTGAAATCTGTGAAATTACCTCAAAAATAAATGCATGTGAAATTATTTATAAATACTTTAGGAAAAAAAAACAATTAGTCAGGACTTTTCCTACTCTATATTTACTATCAAACTTTGGAGGCATTCCCAACAATACAAAAATGAAGTTTTTTTCCCCATATAGAGATAAAAATCCAAATCCAGATTGACTTTTATCCATATTTTCATTAATTAAATTGTGTTCTTTTCCTTCTCATATTTTAGTGTCACCTACTAATTAGAGCCTCAGATTTAGTGTTTACCTTCAATAGTTTTCCCAAATTGAGTCGATATGAAAATTCTCAATTAAAGTAGGACAAAGCCCTGTCAGTATAATCCATGTGGATGTTATGATCCACTGGTTTCGCTGGGTAAAGATCTGGTGTGTTCAGATTTTACGTCGAGATTGATTTTACCAATAGCAAATATATTCGAAATTGGTTGATACTGTGTCATCAGTTAACTATATTCTGCAATTTGGCAATCTTTGCTTACAACAGTTGATATCAAATTTAGCAATTTTATTTGGCAAATGTACATGTATATTACCATAGACTTTTTATACCTGTATAACCATAAGCATGCAACTTCTTACACCGATTGATTAGGATTAAATAGTCAAATTTAGAATTAAATCCAAATTTAATGATTTTGAAATGATAAAATATTTAATTGAGTGAGATTTGTAAATAAAGCCTTCCAAAAAAATCACTGTCTTAAATGATGGACAATCAGATCATATGGTGAAAACAAAATGACAGATCTAAAAACATATTTATGTTTTTGATCAAAATAATGCATAATTTGACCCAATATGACAAGTTTCTTTTATTTATACTTTAATTAGCACTTAATTAGTGTATTTAAGCCATTTATAATGTTATATAGCCTATATATATATATCCTACCTCTCACTAGTTTCTGTGAATTTCATTCGACGATGCTGGTCACGTGGTGACCTAATATAATCCATATCGGGTCAGGTCTGTTCATATCCAGTCAGTATGAGTGTTATTTCCCCTGACCAACATCAATGGCGCCCGCCTCGTAGTAAACACGTCATATTTATCACAAGTATTTACGGCAAATACAGACACTAGTAAAGGTGTTGTGATATTGAAACAAAATATTTGATATCCAAGGATAAAAGTGCAATTGATTTCTTTGACGAAAGCTGCTTGTAAGTCAAATTCATTATTATTTTCAATATTTTGTCAGACAGAATGCCAAACGACGGTATTTCTAACTCAGTCACCATTCACATGTCGCTGTGTGGATACATTCAAATTGGCTTTGTAAATGATTTATTGATATGATCGGTATGATATAAAAGTTACACAGTGTTTTAGTGACATAATATGATATATAAAAAGTTTGTTTGGAGCTATAGGTTACTAAAACATACAGCAGTGTCTCATCCTGGACCTCTCTCCGGTCTCCGTATCCGTGTACTGTATGTTTGTTTAAAGGTATCCACCGTGGGTATTCAGGGTGATCGGTAGGATATAATCGTTACACAGTCTGTTGGTGACCTAATATGGTTTATACAGGGTCAGTAAATTCCATATCTGGGCTCGGGCTTCGCCCTCGCCCGATATGGAATTTACTGACCCTGTATAAACCATATTAGGTCACCAACAGACTGTGTAACTAATAATATATATATATAAAAACATAATAATAAAATATGTGGAAATAACTCATTTGCTTTTGCTGCGTATGGGGCAATAACCATTTCAATTTTATTTTAGCAATTGAAAGATATACAAAGTTTCACTTTATTCATTTTTATAAACCATCAATTTAATAATATAACATACAAGTATTTATTCTTGGCCAATATTTGAAATGTTAAAAATTAAAGTGAATAAAAGTTTATAATCATATGTAGAGTGGCCTGAAGTAGAGTAAGGCCCCTGTCAGGATTATTTCACTTGTCCCTATAAGCACTATCATACATTATAGTGGAGGAAATTGAGTGCCACAGTCTGGGTTTTTTCATAAGGGCCAAATTTTCAAAAAACTTATCTCTAAAACACCATTACAATAATATTTTTGCATTCATTTATATAATGTTAAATAATTGTCTCACTAAAGCCTAAACATGGGGTAATTTGGCAAAATAAGGGATAAATGGCTCCATGGCCCCATCTAAAAATGCTTGGACATTCAGTTGATGAAAGTGATATTTAAGGTCACTGTGACCTATATTTGAGGCTGAGATCAAACAAATTTCACAAACTTGAACAGAATGCATCTAGCAGTCTAGAGAAATGCCTTATTTAAGAGTAAAGTGGTGTTACATGGCTGGTATTTTTTTCCCAGACACTTATACTGGTTGTTACTTAAAAATGTCAGTTCTCAGGGATGGTGAAATGCCTGGAACAAAAAACCTCTTACTTCACCAAGGGAACCGAGAAGAAGATCCTACCCTATCTGTAAGCATGTGTTTAAGATCATAACGACCCATCTCCAACACTCCTGAGTTGTAAATTCTATGATTTTACCTTGTGATCTTGATCTATGCAACTAAATTTGGTATGAAACATATCATTTCATGTTGGTTTACAGTTATTAAGCCTGATCAAAATCCATCCATAGACATTGGGAGATATGGAGTAGACACGGTTTTTGGAGACAGTCCAGGCAAACAAGGTGATTATAAAATTAAGTCCCTTAACTTGGATTATATGATTAACTATAGAAATGAAGTTAAATTTTCTTTTTGTTATGGAAGTATGAAAGAATTGGACATTTTGCACACTGAATAATTCGTGTAGCAAATTATGTTACGTGTGCAATGTCCACTTCTTTCATACTTCCATAACCATAACAAAAAGAAAACTTAACTGTATTTCTTAAAATTTATAATTTTTTAAAAAAAAACAACAAATAAGTGTATGTGATACTTTTACAACCTATGTGTAATGTGTCACTAACAATGTAAACATTGGGTATATGACAATGAAAGTTGGATAGGAGCCAATTCTGTCATGGAAAAATAACACAAAAGATCTGACCAATCAAAATGCTTGAAACAAACGAAAATTGGATTATAAGGGTATAAGATAGAAATAGCATTAACTCACAGGACAATATGGCTTAATCTGATCTGCTGTAGGTAGTTGGCCACCTTTGATTAAACTATTTAATCCTGCAAGATGCAAATCGCACTGTGAAATATCACTACTACAATCTGCTTCTGACCTCATTACTGAAAAATAATCATAAACAAATGTTAATATCATGAAAATGAAGGCATTCAAGTGAGTGAAATGAGGGATTTTATGCCTTCTAGTCAAGCTTATAAATATCTGTGGCAGACAAATGTATATATATATTTATATTTTATTTAAGTTTAATTAAGTTAGTTAAGGATTTTAATTAGGATGTTAGTCTCGTGATGTTCATGTAATGTCCATGTGGTTGTCTTGTACTGATTATGATAGATTATTTCATTTATACTGAGACCTCACAAACTAGTCCCAGTTGTCAAGTCCATTCCTGAATGTTCAAAGCAATATTTGAATGCAATGTTTCTCTTTTATGGTGCGGTGCATCAAGTTTGACCTAATCATTTAATTTGAATATTCAAACAGATATTTCCATTGCTATATAAAGTTGATTGATACATACATATTATATACACAGTGTGTAGGTACAACCCTCAGTATCAGGTCGAGTCCTTTTTTTGTAGCCATATCACTATGAGTCACGCTTGTGCGACGAGTAGTGATACAGCTACGAAAAAAGGCAGAGACCTGATGCGAAGGGTTGTACATACACACTGTGTATATAATATTTTTATCTAATATTTCCTATAAGGTTATTAAAAATAACAAGAGGCCCATGGGCCTTAACGCTCACCTGTGATCTTTGAACCAATGAGCTTCATTCAAATATCAAAATGATAATTCGGCCAATATTCTAATATACATCCCTATACAAACAGTTTATAGTTTTTGAGATAAATAATCATTTCAGACCTTGTTCACATCTGTGACCTTGACCTTTGAACCCATAACCTTAATTCATATATCAAAATGGTTGTTAGGCTAATACCTACAATATTTTAATATACATGCATATACAAAAAGTTAACAGTTTTCAAGATAATTAACCATTTAGGTATTCATTTACATCTGTGACCTTGACCTTTGAACTCATGACCTTTATTCATATATCAAAATGACCATTGGGCCATTACCTACAATATTCTAATATACATGCCTATACAAAAAGTTCATAGTTTTGCAGATAATTAACTATTTTGGTAAACTTGTACATCTGTGACCTTGACCTTTGAACCCATGAACTTAATCGATATATCAAAATGATTGTCATGTCAATACCTACAATTAACCAAAAATCCTACATCATTATCACCAGAAATGTTTAAAAAATAGCATTTTTTATCAAAGGTCAAAAACTGGGACATGACCTTGACCTTTGACCTTGACATCAATCGGAAGAAAATCGCAAGACAAGATCAACAGTGAAAACTCCATACAATTATCTTCAGCCATTATGAAGTTATAACAATAAATGTCTCATTTTAAAAATTACATAATTTTACGCAAAAAACGCGTAACCTATTTTTCGTTCAATTTTCATGAAAAACACAATTGTAGTGTATCTAGGTATCCTGAATCCAAATATCCAATCAAAATTTGCCTGCATCTTTTGGTTTCAGAGAAGAAGATTTTTTTGTCTTTTGGCTATTTATAGTAACGGCAGCCATATTGTTGGGCTTGGTCAAACCCCTAACACAATTTTGAAAGCCTGTTACCCAGGCATAATAATCACCAAGTTCCATCAAATTTGGCTCAGTAGTTTTGGAGGAGAAGATTAAAATGTAAAGTTTACGCACGACGCACGACGGACGACGAACGACGAACAACGAACGACGGACGACGGACGGCGATAGATAGCAATAGCTCATCTGAGCCTTTCGGCTCAGGTGAGCTAATGAAAAAAACAATACTTTATGTGAAAAAAATTTTACCACAGAAAACTACTGAACTATATATGAAATCTGTTCTATATTCATCCTAATGAGGTCACAATGAAAACGTGCACGTGCACTTTACCGTCAATGGTGTATCACCACATTGGTGATACAAGATTCTGTATCATGTGTGTTCGATAAAACTTGTATTTCCTCAAATCAGATAAATAAACTACAGTTGACTCTCGTTATCTCGAACTCGACGGGGAAATGCAAAAAGTTCGAGATAACCGATGTTAAAAACGGCAACAAAAGGGAAGTAACTCGTACACGCCTACCGGAAGTCGCTTCCGGTTCTATCTTGTCAAACTGTGTGTCATCGGCATTGACATTTTAAGATGCAATGATCAATGATTTAATTATGCATTTTGTCTTATAAGATTAACTTTAATTACTCAAATCTGTCAATAACTGATTGCGCTATTGTTTTTTAGCTGACAAATAGTGAAGTCAGCTTTGGTCTCCATACCAGTTTCGCTTTGTGTACTTTAATCACCCCAAGCTTCCGGTTGTATTGAGTAATCACACGCTTTCGGCAGCCATGTTCAGTTTGGCAGTAATTATAACACCTGCTAATCTCCTTGATGGTTTAATTGCTTATGCAAGGGATAATAATTAAGGGCTTAAGGAAATTGGGAGGTCAGTGCAATGTTGTAATTTTAAAATCAACACGAGGCCGACAGTAAAATATTTTATTTATGTCGGAATGTGTTTTTTCTACCAAAAAATCTGTAGGCGTTGACAAATTTTTTGTTCGAGTTAACAAATTTAATTTTCCTAAATTTTTTGTTCGAGTTAACGAGTGTAATTTTCTTAGGATTTTCATTCAAGGGGACGAAAATATTGTTCGACATATCCGATAATTCGAGATATACGAGTTCGAGATAACCGGAGTGATTTTGGTTTAATAAAGAACAACTCTGTTCGGACTTTTTAAAAAAGTTCGAGATATCCGGTAGTTCGAGATATCCGAGTTCGAGATAACGAGATTCAACTGTAGTCTTATGTTAGATAAAAGATAGTAATACTGGGTACTAGTTGTACCAGGTCAAACTTGACACACTATTAAGTGAAGTCCCTTCTAACTGATAATACATGTAATAATTATATGCACTACTTTTTTCAACCCCATTTCAATAGCACCAGCTATTATATACATGTATCAGATAAAAAAATGTTCCCCAAGAGATTGGTTTCACAGTAGAACAATTGATGATCAATTAATTGGATGGAGTTTCACATCCCGGACAAGAATTTTGCACTTATATCAAGATGTCACCAGCTATGGGTGAAGTATCAGAAATTTGCACCTAATTGCAGTGACCTCAGTTTAATGTGCAGGGAAGATTCTTTTATGTGCCACACATAACAAGGTGTCTGATGGTGAATAAATCATATTTGAGTTAAACACATAATGTAAATGGTCTATTTTTTTTCTCTTTAAATGATATACACGTACATATTGGGATACAGCATCTGCATCATAACAGGGATTTATCAGGATCTTTTGGGAAAAGGTCCTAAACTAAAAATTGGGAAAAACTATCAACTTTTTGCTCATTTAGGGAAAACTTTGACATCATTTTTGGTGCCATTAATGATTAAATCTAATGCTTTTAGTGTATCGAGTTGATTGAAGATTGAGAAAACAGCCACATTTATGACCAGACTTCAGCTATGTATCTCGTACGATTTTCTAATTGGGAGTTTTCTCAGCCCATTTTGGGAAAAAATCAATGTTTTTCCATTGGGAATGGGCCGAATTTCGGCCCTAAATAGGCCCTTGATCAATCCCTGCATAATCATAAGACCACTGCTGTAGCTCAGTTGATAGAGTGCTCGCTCTGTAAGTGGGAGGTTGTGGGTTCGATCCCTGGCCGGGTCTGACCAAAGACTTGAAAGTGGGCAGTGACTGTTCTTTTGCAAAGCACTCTGCATTACGAAATGAAAGTCACAGTTCTTTCGGATGGGAACTTAAAATAAAGGAGGTCCCATGTCACGTGGGCTAGGCACACTAAAGAACCCTGCTGTATAATGCTATCAGTGCAACGCACAGGCAAAATTTCTGCACCTTCGCCTACAACTGGCAACATCTCAATATAAGTGAAATATTCTTAACTGGGACGATAAACACCATTACTCAACTCAACTCAACTCATAATAATCATAATATTTTGCAATACAAAAATTTTAATAATACCCATCCCTAAAAGGGAGAGATTAGAGTACAACAAATTCCATTTAACAGGGGGTAAACTAGTAAAGTCACATCGATATTGCTCTATACTTCGGAGGAGTCTCACATAGATGTACGACCACTACAGCATGTACAGAGGACATTTGAAATAAGTGATTGAACTATTTGAGCAAAAAGATATACTTTTAATTGATTATAAGTAACAAAAAATGTGTGAGCTACTGCTCACTAACTAACTTAGTATACCCCTGCTTTTAACTTCAACCATTGACCATAACTGTCGAAAAATATTCAAGTCGATGTCTGGCAGACTTGAAATCCATACTTGCAGCATGGAACCTCATACTCAACTTGCATACAAAATTTCAAGTGGCCATGTTTAGTAGTTGCCGAGAAAACTTACAAATTTTGTTTCAGATGGATGAACAAACAGAGGTAAACCAGCATAAACCCCTACTTTGAAGTATAATTAAAAAAGAAGAACCAGAAAAAAACATCAGATAGCTGAATTGATACCACTTCCAGTTTAATTGGAGATGTTCATCTAGTCATTCTCTAAGAAAGCTTTTATTATATGTATTTATAACCTATCTGCAAACAATGGCAATCACAACATTTTAAAACATTGAAGGTGTTAAAAAACAATATGTAACTGTTTTGTTGTTCAAATTACAATGATAGTCAGAATATAATCACAAATTTCTGAAGGGATAGTAAATCATTTTAAATGTATGAAGTCTATTTACTCCACATTTTTTTGTGTATGTCATGACCTCTTTTCAACCATGTAACCTGTTTACTATGCAATGAAGTCTAATGAACTTTAATTTGTGACCTGGCCTGTGTTAGGACCATACTAATTTAATAGTCTGTTTAATTGTTATTCTAACAATGTTTTCTGAAATTCTGAAATCAAATGGAAGATTGTAGGTGAAACAGAGTGAAGGTGGCACTTGGGTGAAAGTAGCGAGTTGAGTTGAGAAATGGTGTTTAAGATCCCATTCAAGAATATTTCACTTATAACGAGACGTTCCCAGTTGTAGGTGAAGGTGCAGAAATTTTGCCATTTGAATTGCACTGTTAAGGTCCCATCCAAAATAACTGACTTTCATTTTGTAATGCCGATTACTTGGCGAAAGAATAATCACTACTCACTTTCAAGTCTTGGGTCAGACCCAGTCAAGGTTTGAACCCATGACCTCCCACTTATGGAGAGAGCCCTCTACAAACTGGGCTACTGCAGTGGTAGGTGAAGGTAGTAATGTATGTCCTTGGTGAAAAGAGTGATGAAAAAAGGTCACTGTGGCCTACTTTTTTATCAACAGAATATAGCTTTTTTAGATGACCTCTTAGTATATAATCTATATTTATTTGTCACTCAAAAATATCAAATTCATAATACAAGCAGTACAAGTAGTCACATCTGTAGTTGACTGGGCTGGATAGATGGCCAGGTAGCTCAGTTGGTAGAGTGTGCCGATAATATTGGGAATCTCAAAATCCCTGGTTAAAGGCCAATTTTTTCCAGCACATTTTTTCCCTTTCTGTTTCACAGCATAAATTTAACATTACACTTCATATACACAGTTACTTAACTGTAACTTATTATACATATTCAGATTTTTTGTACCACAAAGAAAACTACCCATGAAAATGATTTTAATAAAATGTCTTTCTTAATATTCTGAAAATCTAACACATGTCTAACCTGCCTTAAAGGCCACCTCTAAATAAGGACCACCTGCCAGTAGGAATGTATCCTAATTGGTTTTTATTCATATTATTTTAACCTGTATATAAAGGCCACCTGCCCATAAAGGCCACTTTTACTTGTTCCCTTGGGTGGCCTTTATAGACAGGTTTGACTGTATTTTAAAAAATCCAAACAAAAATATTACAAAAACTGTGTTTATTTACTTCAAATACAAGTATTTTTGCAATTTTTTTGACAATCATTTGATCTACAATTTAATCACTCTCTGTATAAAGATATACACAGGTGTTAGCCAAATGTTAAATCTTTGAAATGGCAGCTGTTATCCAGTCATTATTTAGTCACTGTCACTTGTGATTGAATACATTAGCTCAGAAGAAGAGGTCATAAGAGGTCAAGACTTGAGATTTCTCTTTAGGGTTAACATATAAATACTATACTAAGGCCTACAAGATTTATTAGTCACAGTCTTGATGTATACAAATGTACAATGTATATACAGTAAAACCTCCATGATCACCACCATTTGTTCAGTCAAATATTGGTGTTATAAAGGGGTTAGGCAATAAATCAAGGGAGGTCCATAAAGAAAAACATAAACAAAATGGATTTTAGGACTTCAAAATAGTGTGGCAATAAACGAGGCGGCAAAGTTATCAAGGGGCATTATAACAAGGTTTTACTGTACATGGGTAATAACTCCTGTCTATAACGGACACTGAAAGGAACCAGTAAAAGTGGTGTTTATGAGCAGGTGGCCCTAATAGAGAGGTAAAAGCTGTACAATTGCTATATTCAGGGTTCGTACAGATATTTGGACTCCAAATTTAAGGACTTTTTAGGGCCTTTTCAAGGTCTTATTTGCAAAATTTAAGGCCTAATCAGAGGGACAATTTTAGCAAAAAATATCAGTGCAAAGGCAAATCAATCAATTAAACCTGTCCATGGTAACAACATGTGAAGTGGAGGTTGAAGTTGGGCATTCAGTTGGGCCAGGTACCTTTAAATTGCACATTTCAATGTTACATCAATTAATTATATCAGTCTATTTGCAACCACTAACTATTGAAATACAGGCACCCAACTGGCTAAATTCAAGGGCTTTTTAGGGCCTTCAGGATAAATTCAAGGGCTGTTTAGGGTCAGACTTGTTTTTAGGGTCTTTTTAGGGCAAACCTCAAAATTTAAGGACTTTTCCAGGCCTGTGGAACCCTGTATATTAATATGTACCAGTATTTTAACCATATACAACTATTAATTTTGTCATCAGTAAAACAGGTCAAATATCGTCATATCATTGTTTTAATTGCTCTCATTTCTTGTTAAATTATACAGTTACATTGAAAATACACCGCTTTGAAAGTTCAGAAAAATAAAAGTATGTCCACATAAATTATATTTTGTTCATGCATGCAAAAGAACACCCAAGCTGCCTTATCTTTATGTAGCAGAATTAAGAGAGTATTTTGAGCAAATACAAATACAAGATTAAAACAAATTATTTTAAAGTAATTAAAACACATAATTAACAAAACAAATAAAAATATATGTACTGTCCATGTGTATCGCTTTAGGAATACATGATACATACTGTATCCAACCTGCCCTCCAATACACAACCCTTGTTCAAATGCAATTGGGATAATACTTTACTGCCCATTGAAAGCAAGTGGTTCTAATATAAAGGTTGTGTTTAAGGCAGGTTAGACTGTATTTCACTTATATATACATAACCCTTTCTGGGTTTTTTTTTCAATTAGTTTTTTGAGTAAAAATCCATCATAAATTAGAGCGTAAAGCAGTTCTGATGATACTTTACATCTAATGTTATTTTAATAGAAGAATCAAACCAGATTTAGGCCAAAAAACAATTTATGTGTTTCTGGTAGACCATCTTGAAGAACAAAAGAGTCCTCACTGCTGATGTAGACAGATAATTTTTTTCCCCAACAGTTTTTATGGGACGGTTTTTATATTTAAAATACAGTAAAACCTTGGGACCATATACTGAACTTGTATACCAACAAAATTTCAAGTGGCTGTGTTTAGAATACCAGTAGTTGCTGAAAAAATAGTTACAAAAATGTTTGTTTTCTGATGGACTGATGGAAGGACAGAGGTAAACCAATTTAACCCCCTTCTTCAAGATGGGGGTGGGGGTATAATAAAAAATGTAGCAAGATCGTTATGGCAGGGCATTATAACGAGGTTTTACAGTATATCAAGATAAAAAATGTTTCACTGTAGACTAGTTAAAACAAAATTGTGCTTTTTTTTACCAACAGTAAGGATATAGTGAAATCAAAACCTTTCACAAGTGAAGAAAATGTGAAACCAGTGAAATGTGAAAATATAAAACCATGCAGTGAATGCAGGTTTCACTGTAGACTTAAGTTAAAGGACAAAATTGTGTTTTTTTTTACCTACAGTAAGGAGATTATGAAATAAAAGACTTTCACAAGTGAACAAAATGTGAAAACAGTGAAATGTGAAAATATAAAACCATGCAGTGCATGAAATGCAGGTTTCACTGTAGACTGGTTAAAATACTGAGAAGAAAAGACACATATATATTGTACTTGTTTGACCTACAGTAGGAGAAAGTGAATTGAAATCAAAGCCTGAATTTCATAAATGAAGACAAAATATAATAAGTATTGATTTTGATGTCCATACATAAACCTATACAAATTGCTTACATGAAAATGATGGATATACAAATCAATATGGAAGATAGCTGGTCTATGATGTATAACAAATTAACCAGCACAAGTGTCTATTCTACCGACTGACCCAGGTCAGACAGCTTGGATGGCGATCAATTGTTGTAACTGATCAGCATCTTTTAGTTCCCTAAAGTTCAAATCCTATTCATGTGTGAGAAAGTTCATCAGTTTAGTTGCAGAAGGCAGTCAGATTCACCCTGGCAACTAACTGTTTCGACCATTTGTGAAAAACCGTATCAATTCACTTCCTGGAAGCAGAGGTTTTCCTTGGTAACTCCAGGTTTCCCCACAACACCAAAACTAATCACCTTCATATGAGTGAAATAATTTGTAGGTTACTTTTCTATCGTGAGAGATTTTTTGACGTGTAATTTCACAAGGACTCTCGATCACGAATTCATATATAACATGCGAATATTTCAAGAATTGCGAAAATTAAAAAGCCAAATTAATAAAACATGCCTGCAATGAACTATTTAAAGCCATTCTAAGCATTTATGATAGAGTCAAGTGAAGAAATGGTATCTTATGTACCCAGTCAAGATACAATGTATCCAGATCAGGATATGTCACGGATAGTGGAGGAAACCAAAGTATACAGATAAATTTACCAAGTCTCCACAATCAAACTGACAAATTCTATCACACAAAGATCAATGCTTAACTGGGATTTCTGGAAAACGACTGTCTAGTGCTGTAAATTTAAAACTGGTATAATTATTTCATCTTAGGTATTGGGATGCAAGGTTATCAAAAGCTGGTTCTTAAGACCACTTGCCCAGAGCCCACTTCATTTATGTTAGTGACACACAAGTTGTAACAAAAAGTGGGTTCAGGATATAGATATACATAGAGTCCTTGAGTTTTCCAGGAACGTTATCCTGAAACCTAAAAAATTTAATCTATAATCATCAGTCTAAATGTTTTTTATCTTAAGTACTTGAGTCACAGCACTTCATCGCCCACTTGCCCGTCAAACGTCCGGAGATGTTTAGATATTTCAATTAATACTTTATATAATAAATAATAAGTAATCAGTGGTAAACAAAAATTAGCACAGTTTTGGTATCAGAATTATTTTCACAATTCAGTGATGGTATAATTTCTACAACTTTAAAATAAATTGTAGCCAAAATTCCAAAATATGTGAAAATATAGTCAAATAGGTTACTTTTTGAAACAATTCCTCAGATATTATTACTGTATTACTAAAACCCTGTTTTTCAGAGATTGTGGCCACATTTTATACAATTTTACAAATTCTTCTTGTTGTATCATTTTATTATAAAATAATAATGAAGGTTGAAGTTGTTGGATATAGAAATTTTTCAGTTTGAAGTAAAATTTAAAATTTTATGGGGTGTACAGCCTTTTTAAAATAAGACTTTGAGCAGAGTTGACATTGTACATTAGGTCACATCTCACATGTCTCAACAAAATGATGTCACTTGAAAAAAGTAAATTTTGTAAATTGTGGCTACAATCCCTGAAAAACGAGGTTTAAGTAATAATGAATATGGTTTAGTAGCTAACGGTAATTTTGGCTACCTAAGGAAATTTTATCTATCCACTATTGAATACATGGATATGATATTTTACATTGAATTTCTTTTATGATTATTGTTGAATGCAAATTAACTAGTAAACATTACTGCTGATACTGAATGTGTTTATCTTTTGTCTTGTAACTGCACTACGGTAGAACAGTTGGTAGAGTGCTTGCTCCATATGTGGGAGGTTTAAACAATTAAGGTATTGAGTCCAATACCACAACTTGAAAATAGGTAGTGACAGTTCTTTTGCCAAGCATTCAACATTTATATAGACATAACAGTTACAGGATCCTTCAGCATGTTCAGAAGAGACCTTAAAAACTGATGTCACATGTTGCAGCAATGCACATTACCCAAGTGCACTGCAAAAGTCCAAATTTTTGCCACTTCACCTATAACTGGTGACATCTTTATATTAGTGAAATATTTTTGACTGAGATGTAAAACCCCGTTCACCCACCCAACCCCACCCAACCAACCCACCCCATCCCACCCCAACCAACCAATCAATCGATCGTCTTGATGACTCAACTATGCGACATTGACTAGATTTTAAATCGCATTATCATCACTATAGATATAGGTGCTCGGGGAATGGATTTTAGGTACTTTATGAAAATATAGCAAATCATTGTCAATTTATGTGTGTGTGTGTGTGTGTGTGTGTGTGTGTGTGTGTGTGTGATGCCCAATATTTTTCATAATAAAGAATGGAACAATCTAGAGGATAGTGACAAATTCATTCGGAACATCCTCTGGATGTGAAATGATAAAGGCGACAACTTTCCCTTATTAGCAGCCTATTATGGCATCTTGGGGAAGAGGTGAAGCCGCCTATAGATTTTGCTAAAACTTTCTGAGGTTATGGAGTCTAATGCGATCTAGCTATCTAACTATCTTAATTTTTTGGGTAAGTTATGGATCACACTTAATTTTGGGGTCAAACATGCAAAAAATAGATTTTTCACAAAAAAATTCTGTTTGGCGGATCTTTAAACCAATCCTGCTCAATAACCGTTCATAGTGTATGAAAAAGTCGTCCGTTGACCGAAAAAAGTTTAAGATCTTAGGGAAAAAACAGTATTTTTATATTTTTTCTATGTTGTACACAAAATCCACAATAAGTGTTCAAAGTTGACCCTATTGCTCAAATTAAAAAATCCGCGTCCAAGCACGTGCAGTCTGGTGGAAATTTTCCACACTGCATTCAGCCTCTTGAAACAGCTTTTGTGAAAACGCCACTTCTGGTATCAACTTGAAAGTCAGTAAAAATATATTTTAAAGTATTAAGAAAATAACAGTATTTTTATATTTTTTCTATTTTATGTACAAAATTTATAGTAAATGTTTAAACTCAACCCTATCTTTCCAATACGCAAAAAGTTCGCCAAATTTCACGGAAGAATCATACGATTTCATTGACAAGGTCAAAGTTCAATGCGATTACTTATCCAACCGGCGTTCGGTAACTCGAACCCTATCCAACTGCCCAAGAAGCCATTTTGAACTTGAACTGCAGACCGATACTCTGACCGATAGACTGTCGGACTGTAAGGGTACGCTTCTAATGACGATCATGTTAGTTCTCCAATAAACGGAGGGAAGTATAACAGAAACAAACATCATTTGTGATGCATGGATTTACCAGAACTGGCAGAAGGATTTTTCAGCAATATAATGTCAGGTTAGTATTGTTAGACTATGGGTTTTGTTTATGTGAAACGTTCGTGAAACCAGACAAAGTGGTTACTCAAAGTAATGTGCTTTTTAGATCCCGAGATCAGCATCAAACAGAAGCTCTGCCATTTCTACAGTACAGGCTTGTTGAAAGTATGGGGTTGACTGTTGTCCTCTGATCTTCACACGTTTATTTTCACACAACTTATCCATTTTAAACTTCACAAGACCAATGACGGCACATCTGTATAACAAGAGCACCGCCAAGCGGAGCATTATACGCCTGTGTTATATTGATTGAGTAGTACTATTTACTGAGAAGTATAAGTACAACTAGGATATATGTATGTAAAAATATATTACCAACTCCGTGTTCGGGCCATAACTTGTAACCCAAAAAAGTTGTAATTCAAATTTGCACGAGATATTACCATGATTAAGGTGTAACTGTATAACAAATTTCATTTAAATCCATGTTTGTATTGTCTACTGAATGGAATAAAAACCACATGGTCATACATACAAAAATTTCTAAGTTAAAAAAGGAGCATAACTCCTCCAAAAATAATCTGAAAAAGTTGTAATTCGAACTTGCACCAGATATTAACATCGTAAATGTGTATACCAAATTTCATTTGAATCCATAAATAGTTGTAGGCTCTAATGATCGGAAACCACATGGTCATTCATACAAAAATTTCTAAGTTAAAAAAGGGGCATAACTCCTCTAAAACTAATCCGAAAAAGTTGTAATTCGAACTTGCACCAAATATTAACATCGTTAATGTGTATACCAAATTTCATTTGAATCCATAAATAGTGGTAGGCTCTAATGATCGGAAACCACATGGTCATACATACAAAAATTTCTAAGTTGAAAAAGGGGCATAACTCCTCCAAAAATAATCCGAAAAAGTTGTAATTCGAACTTGCACCAGATATTAACATTGTAAAGCTGTATATCAAATTTCATTTGAATCCATAAATAGTTGTAGGCTCTAATGATCGGAAACCACATGGTCATACATACAAATGTTTCTAAGTTCAAAAAAGGGGCATAACTCCTCCAAATATGATCCCAAAAAGTTGTAATTCAAACTTGCACAAGGTATTACCATGGTAAAGCTGTATACCAAATTTCATTTGAATCCATAAATGTTTGTGGTCTCTATTGAACGGAATACAAATTGTTAACAGACGCCCGCCCGGACAGCACCGTAACATAATACGTCCCGTCATAACGGGCGTATAAAAACTTGTGCGGTAGGATTTAACGTACCGCTTTGAATTTAAACCCATAATAAAGTAACCATTTCTTTACCAAATTATTTTTTGAGTAAATACATATAAAATAAAAGGCATGTCGAAAGTTAAACACTGAGCTGCCCAACTCTCGGCCCGTCTGCAACAGTTGTCCCTTGGACAACTCGGCAATTCATTTGGTCCTTTGGTACTTTGACTTATCCACAATGAGGCAGCTCATTCGATAATGATACGGCTTTAAGTTTAAGTTCAAGCTATTTTTTAGATAAATAAATAACAAAAATGAATGACAAAAATGTAAATAAAATTAACGCCAGGACAGTGGAGTACCAGATTATTTTCAGAATTTCCTGAATCTTTTATTCAATTAATGGCATTATCATGGATCAAAAAAAAATGGCCAACTGCCATCGCAGTTCTTTTGATTAAATCACATCAGGTGTCAATACACAACTTTCAACACCTTTTGGTGTTCACCGACAGTGTTGCTATAATCAGTAGCCCAACATGTGTTTCCCCCTTATTTTTAAGTCTTACTTTTAGTGTATTCTTGATGGACCTTGCTATTTCCAAGAACATTCAGATTCTATCAGTTACTGAGCTATGTCCATCTCCCACTCAGAAGTGATCGAGATTCTAACCAAGGTATTGAGAGACACTAATCTGTAACAATAAGCTTGTGTTTTATCTTTTTAGACAACTTAATCATCAGGACCTTGGCTTCACAGTATAAAAATTACATTGTTAGCTCAATAGGTTTTTTTCAGGTACTCCGATTTCCTCCACACTCTCAGAATTAAAACCTTCAGAATTTATCTCTTTTTTATACCATAAGAATCTTGAGTGGGGTATTATACAGTGTTTCTCCACTCATTTAGAAACCACTGCAGTAGCTCAATCATTGGACTGCTTGCTCCAAATGCGGGAGGTTGTGGGTTTCAATCCCAGCCACCAGAAAATAGGTACTGGCTGTTATTTTACTAAGAAATCAACATTAAGAAATGAAGAGACCTTAAAAATTTATGTCCCGTGCCACGGCAGGTGTGGTACATAAAAAAAAACCTTACCGCAACTGGTCCTGAGAACATCAAAATTATCTGCCACTTGTCCAATAGCTGGTGATGTCTCAATATAAAAGACATGTAAAAACATTTCTATCAATCACTCAATTGATCCACTCATTCAGAATATACAACTATTTTAAATCTGACTGCATGGGTTTCATTTATTCATACTATTTGATCATGTTGATCACTGGTGAGTTTTTAAATTTTTATGTACTTATTTATATAATTTAATCAAAATTTTTATTTCTTAAAATCTACTTCTATCCTGGAATAGAATACATTGCTTTGTGGTCCGTTTTAATTTTCTTTTTGCAGCATTGATGGTTCATAGACTAAATCCACCTATCAATATACAGCTGGTTTGGATGTCAGCAATTTGACAGCCTGAAAAAGGATCTTGAAGAATCTTGACTGGGAAGTAATTAAATATAAAACACCATTACTCCACCCCATCAAGATAAGTGATAGAATCTTAACAGGTATGAAGCATCAATACTCAACTTCACCAACTCTTGGTACAAGTGAAAAAATCTTGTCTGGGAAGTAAAGCATCATTTCTAGACTTCCATCATCTCAGAAATGACCATCTCAATATAAGTGAAAGAATCTTGACTTGGGTGTAAAACTGTTTTAATCTATTCCACCATTCCTGATTGTCTAGATACATGCCAGTATAATATAACTGGTTTTATTAATTTTACTAAAGTCAAGAGTATTTTCACTTATATCGTAAATGGTGGAGGAAACTGGAGTGCCAAGAGAAAACCGAAGACCTTTGGAAAGCAAACCAACAACCTTTCTCACACTAAGATCTATTAAACCAACATGGCCTTAATCATTTAATGGGGTAATGGTTGCTTAGTAGTTAATACTATGAAACGGAAAAGAGACTGAGACAAATACACATGGAAAACCTATACGTGTATTTTGAATCTGGGACCTTCACATACTAACACAATGCTTTGGATTTGAGCTACCTGGTCACCTGTTAAGCACAATCCCCCACACCTTAATTTATTGCTTGAATGAGTTTTTCCTAGTACAGAATATTTTACTTATATCAAAACATCACCAGGTCTGTTTTAAACATTTGTCATTTTGACAGGCAAGTACTATAGATACGAGTACCAACCTAACCTGGATACCCCATGTACACATGTCATTTTGATATGTAAATGAAGGTCATGAGTTCAAAGGTCAAGGTCATAGATACAACAGAAAATCGAAATGGTTAATTATCTGGAATTATCATTTTTTATACATACATTTGTATATAGGCATGTTTATTGGATTGTTGTAGGTATTTGTATATTTGTACAACATTCATTTTGAAATGTAAATGAAGGTCATGAGTTCATAGGTCAAGGCCATAGGTACAAAAAATATGTAAATTGTTAATTATCTGGAAAACTTTAAACTTTTATAAAGGCATGTATATTGGAATATTGTAGGTATTGATACAACGGTCATTTTTCTGTAAAGATGAAGGTCATTGAAAGGTCAAGGTCACAGATGCAAAGTAACCTAAAATGGTTAATTGTCTGGAAAACGTTTTGTATTAAATAGTGTATTACAATGGGAATCCTCTAGATTGTTCCATTCTTTCCCGCGAAACCCCTTAAGGGGTCGCCATACTAGTAAAAATACATAAATAAAAATCCTGAGCATCTACCATTCCTGACATGTACTTGAAATGTCCCAGATTTTCAGATTAAATCCCAGTTTATTTTGCAATTAAATCCCTGCTTCCAGTTTTGAATTACAACATGTATAAATCATGGCTGCCTCATAATGCTTCAATATAAAAAAGATGAGTCTATCATGGAAGACTTATACTATTTTACTTAGATCTCATGGATCTGGAAGTATTTAATTTAAGTAATAATTGCCACTACACCCTGTCAAAGAAAACAAAAGCATCCTGTCATTGAGTGTGTGACCTATTTTCTTTTTTATGTACATTATATAGTCATTATTATGTACACATAGAGTGCCTTGAAACAAAAACGCCAGATTTTTTCAATACCATTAAGTAGTAGTAGTAGTAGTAATGGTGTTTAACATTCCAGTCAAGAATATTTCACTTATATCGAGACGTCGCCAGCTATAGGCGAAAGTGCAAAAAATTTGCCTGATGGCATTGTACAGCAGGGTTCTTTAGCATGCCAAGCCCACCATGACATTTTAATTTCCCATCCAAAAGAACTGTGACTTTCATTTTCATAATGCCGAGTGCTTGGCGAAAGAACAGTCACTACCCACTTTCAAGTCTTGGGTCAGACCCGGCCTGGGTTTGAACCCACGACCTCCCACTCATACCAACTGAGCTACCGCAGTGGTCTCTTTAAATACCATTGACCTATGGTAATTACAGTAAAACTTATCTAAAGGATCATTCAGATAATGGACTCGGGTCATGATTCCTCTCAATGCCTAGGTCCAAATCCCACTCAACTGGATTTTAGTATGAAAAAGTTTTCAGTTAGCATGCCAAGGTTGATGGTTATTTACAGATACTCTGGTTTTCTCCACCATTCCAGAGCTGACCACCTTTATAAGTGAAAGAAACTTGATTGGGATGTAACAGTCCAACACTTAGTTACAGTTTATAAGAAATTTATAATCTAATCCACCTAGGGATCTTCTGGACCAAATTTGGTTTTAATAACCTTTGGGAGCAAAATTTCAAACTTTAAACATAAAATGGTACACAGTCATCCAATACAGCAGATACAATGACAAGTGTTTTCTTAATTTATCTTGATAATGTGCTAACGACATGGCTGTCTCTCAATCATTTGTGAATGCATGGTGATTGATTGATTGATTGATTGAATGGGGTTTACACCCCATGCAGTCAAGAATATTTCACTCATATTGAGCTGTCACCAGCAATTGGTGAAGTGGCAGAAATTTTTCACCTTAATTTGCACTGTCCTCAGGGCAACGTGCAGGTAGGGTTTCTTTAACATGCCTGCGATGACATTAGGGGCATAGGTTTTTAAGTCCTCTTCAGAAGGACACCATGATTTTCATTTCTAAATGCTTGGTGAACGAACAGTTCATAATTTCAAGTCAGACCCAGCTGAATAGCTGAATTGGTGAAAATGAAAAAAATACCTTTATTTTAGTTACAAAATAGAACAGTTGAATACAGTCATGTTTAATTAATTTGATTAATAAAAGAAATGGTTCTCAACACTAGATGAACAGTGGTGGTATGACTTTATTTTTTTTTTATTATTTATTAATTTGTAATATAAATATTGTCCAAATATATTTTTGAAATGATTTTTTTTTTTTTTACCATCCTAAAATTCAATTTTTTGGGGTTAAATTTGTGAAAACCAGCTTTGTGCTTGCAAAAAAACATAAGATTTTTAATGTGTACAGGAGGTCCAATATAGGCGAGCCATGCCAAAGTAATGTTATTTACTGATTGTCCATATTTACAAATAACAAAATATATTATTAAAGTGAAAATTAAAACCAACACTCCATTATCAGCTGATTTTTCTGTCACCATGGTGATGCAAATGAGTTTCTGTTGAATACAGGAAATGCCTATATCTAGATGTTCTAATAGGAGAACAACCACATGTCCTAAATGTAAGTATAATCTACCAAGATTTATCAAATCTTTACTTACATGTCATTTTTTAAATTTCTAGAGATGGGGGGGGGGGCTAGGAGGCGATAAAAGATAATACAAGATACAAGACTGAGGCACAGAGATAGCAAATACAAGATACATGGTATTAAAAAAATATGTAATAAGTCAAACTAATTCAAAAGTTCACAATCAAGTTAAAATAGGATGCGATTCTAAAAGTATCCCCAAGCAAACCCCAACAGGGAAATTCTTAACAAATTGTGTAACATGATCAAAATACAACTAGTCCAATGGCACATCTACTCAACTCAAAATCCAAAGATTGTCCCTGTGAAGTTTCATAAAGATATGTAAAACAGTTTTTGAGAAAGAGGCAAAAGACAAAATGTTGGTGGAAGAAACTAGAACACAGTCACTTGAGAGCCAAATACCCCTGTGCCAACATTAAATGTTTTTCTGTGACCCTGACCTTTCTGATATGACCTTGGTTCAAGGTCATGACACACCTTTAGACCATGAAGATTATTCATGTCAAGTTTATGTCAGTTCTTCAAAGCAATTATGAGATATGACCAGACACCATTTTACATGGACTGTGAGGCACAGACAGAAAGACAGACAGACAGACAAAGAGACAGACAGACTATATATTCCCCTCAAACTATTTTGGGGGAAGTATAAAGAGTAAACACTATATGCCCTCTCCATTGGTTTGGAGGACATATGGTGAAAATAGATTCTGATGCAGATCATATCTCTGGGTTTTCCTTGATGAGTAATTTACATAGTACAGAATTTACAACAATGATAACATTTTACATAAGAGTTTGGCAGCAGATAGCATGTCATATAGTCTAAATGTGCTGGGTTATATATGATAAAACAATTATATTTTATGACACAAGTTAATTTCCCGAAGGAAGTTTAAAATTTGATGTCCACTGACATTACAAAAGATCTTGCATTGATAACGCTGAATAAAAGTATCCCTTGTATGTGCAAAGTCATAAATGTGCTTTTATGGTATTACATTGTATTTGTTTATTGCCTATAAAACAAGTATATGATAATGATTATTTAACAGAACAAGCTGTATGATGTATCTCATATAGATTCAAGATATTTCTGTCTGTGTCTTATATCTTATTTCTCTGTATGCACACACAACCAGACTCCTCTTTTACACACAGCCACACTCTCCACTTTTACACACAGCCAGACTCTCGACTTTTACATATTCAGTCAGACTCTTTTACATACAGCCAAATGCAGAAGCTTAACTTTTTTACACTAATAAAAAATCTGGACACGAGCAAGGCCAAATCAAGTAGTGGTATTTCATTAATTTTTCGTTTCTCGTTAATAAAGGGTAACTCTAAAAATTTGTATAAAAGCTTTAAATCATAGTGGGTCTTTGACAAAGTGTTTTTGTTGGCCAGACTTTCAATGAAAGGTTGTATATCTTCATTAGATACATGAGTAAACCTGCTTTGTCCGAGGGTTTCATCGGACTGCCCAGGGTCCGTCTGCTGCGATGAACGGTCAACTTCAGGTGGGGCGACAATTGACAAGCGACTGCTTTCTAATTCGACCACAAATTGTGTCCCGCAGATCATTACATCATAGAATGTAGCAAACCCTTTAGGGATTTTTTCTTTCACTATACCAATTCCTTCTCCGTCTACTTTTACGGTGTCCCCAACATCAAATGCAGCCATTTTGGACGTAGTAAAAGTTGTAAAAAAAGAAGTACGTGAATGGCGTAGGAATATTTTTCTCACGCTTTAAACCAATCAGAAGCGTGAGAACTGATTACGTCACAATCAAGCAATTGTGTGTAATATGAAAAATATTACACCGTTTTATTCCATTAATAACCGGGAGAGTTATGTCGTAAGATATAAATATATCCAATAATGAAGGAGTTTTATGTCCCAGTCAAGAATATTTCACTTCTGTCAAGTCATGTGACTGTGGTAGCTCAGTTGGTAGAGTGCTCGTTCCCTGAGCTTGAGGTAGTGGGTTCAAACCCAGACCGAGCCTGACCCAAGACTTGAAAGTGGATAGTGACTGTTTTGTCACCAAGCACTCAACATAAAGAAATGAAACTCACTACCCACTTCCAGATTGGAAATTAAAATAAACAAGGTCCCATGTCACTGTAGGCATGGCACGATAAAGAACCCTGCTGTATAAGCCATCAGCACAAGGCACAGACATAATTTCTGCAACTTTTACTATAGCTGGCTATGTCGTGATATAATTGAAATATTCTTGACTAGTATGTTCAATACCTTAACTCACTCACTCTCATGTCAAGAAGTAATTAAAGTGCCAGAAATTTTGGAATGTACAGGGAGTTTTCTCTAGCATGCCACACCTACTGTGAAACAGGCCATCAGTGTTTAAGGTCTCTTCTGAAGGGCCCCATGGCTTAAATTTCTAAATGCCCAGTACTTGGCAACAGTCACTACCTATTTCAAGTCTTGATCAGAACTGGTTAGGATTCAAACCCAATCTCCCACATATATAGGGAGCACTCGACTACCGGTAAAGTGTGTCAGTTTCTATTTTTTTATCAATAAGGAATAAAGATTAAATGAATTATACTTAAACGTCTGAATTTTGTGACATCTACAATTTTACAGAAAAGTCTAAACTGACATTTTTACTTCAAATATTAATGAAAATCAAAAATTTTCATTTGGGGTAAAGATAAAAGCTAGCCTCTTATCATCATAAATTCCTTTGTATTTTTATGGTTTTCTTGAATTTTTTTGCTTATTATTCTATTGATCTAGGAATAAGTTTTCATAATGAATTTAAAATGTTTTAGGTTGGGTGTCATGTTTCAGGTTGGTGGAAAAGAGAAAGTGAAACACAGAGAACAAATACGAACATTTTTTCATAAAAATGAAGTTGATAAAACAAGAGTTTATTCTAGAATAGCCATTGGGCATTGTTCCCTTATTTAGCCAGAGGGCGTGGTGGCCTAATGGATAAGACGTCAGTCTTCAAATCCAGGGTCTCTCACTGCTGTGAGTTTGAGTCCCGCTCGGGCCACATATGGGAAAGTGAATTTTTCTTGCCGTTGGCCTTTACTGATTCACCTGGTATCAGTATAATTGACTGGGGGAGTGGTACGCTCGTCTGCGGCGTACTGACTCTGTGAGCTAGCACGGTAAACATGTTCAACCAACCAACCAACCTTATTTAGCCAAATGACCCAATTATCAAGACCTAATTAGGGAGCCATATCATTTCACATTGCATGAATGCAAAAAATATTGATGATATGGTGTTTTACAGGAACTTAATTATTTGAGAAAAGCCACTTCTGAAAAAATCTTAGAATGAACACAAGATAAAAGTAACACTATACCCCCCCCCCTCCCGACAACTTAAGTCAAACATTACTTTTAAAAGCAGAAAAAAATAAGCTGTAATAATGTCAAGGGTTAACACCTTAATTAAGTAAAATTAAGTGTTAAGAAGGAAATTGGCTGGACTACTTAAATAAGTATCATAATTCCAATTCAAATCCATCTTTTTAATATGGAAAAAAGAAAAGAAATTTGTGCAACTGAAAAAAGTGAACTTGACAATAGCCAACACTATCAAGATGGTGTGTGTGTGTGTGTGTGTGTGTGTGTGTGTGTGTGCAATGGGTATTTAAGTCCAAGTCAAGATTTTTTTTTCTTAATATTGAGACGATGGTATGTTCAATGCTGCCCCATATGCCAGAGGACATAAGAAATACTGACAGGGTCAGCTCAGGAATGGTGAAAGAAACAAGAGTGTCCAGGGACACAAATTTTGTTTGTCTAGAATTACTACCAACAAAATATTGGGAAAAGGTAGATTTAAACCTTGACCCAAGACTTATAGCAGATTGACATCACTGTTAACTTAAATGTAGCCTATTATAAACCAGCATGATTGCATTTCATTCTAAGATACGACCTTGAAAAAAAAAACCAGATGTTTGGAAATTCCTATGATTCACAAAATATTGCAGTCAAACAAAAATTCAAAAAATGATAAAAAACAGGATCTAGAGTAATCTGTGGTTTCCTGTTGTCAAGAGATTCTTTTGATAATTCAATGAGAAGGGTCCATCCTCCATAGGTTTTTCCACTTGGCAAAGAAACCCACACCTACATACTTTTGGAAAAACCAACATAAAGTATGCCACTTGTCCATATAGTATGTATAAAAATCAAAATTCATGGAAAAACCAATTATAAAGTCACTCATTCATGACATGATAAGCTGCTGCTGTTAATAGAGGTGTGTGTGTGTGTGTGTGTGTGTGTGTGTTTGCCCACATGTCTGAGGGAGAGAAAGAGAGAGAGAGAATTCAATCTACCTGTTTTCGGTTTTTTTGTTCAACTTATTACAAAACGCTATGGTAATTTGTTGCACAGAAAAAAGCAATCAGTTTCTGATAAAACAATTATTTTGCCCACATTTGATTTCTTGAACCATTTGAGTATAAACACTGTAACACTAATTTTTGGAATTAGATTCCTGTTTAAATAATAACAGGTCTGGGTTTCAGAATCATTCCCTAAAGCCTGTCTCACACAGAACACAGTTGAGCACACAGGTCCAATACGGTATACTCGGTTATACACAGGTTGACTGGTACGAGTATTGAGCTCCAACTGTGCCTGGGGATGAATTTGTACGATTTAGACTCGAATGTAGCATGTACAATAATAAGTAATAATAATAAGTATAATTACTTGAACCGTATTGGTCATATGGCGATCGTATGAAACCGTATTGGTCGCATAAAACCCTGTGTACACTCGTGTGAATCGTACAGTGATCGTGTGACATTCGAGTGGAGTGGACTTCATGTGCGGTTGTATATACGGTCTCATACGGCCTCACACGGTCTAATACGATCATACACGGACATGGAACCTGTGCCAGTTTTTTAAAAGTTTTAAAAATCATACACGGCTTTCACGGATACACTCGAATGGCCCGAGTGTAAGTCGGATAATTGCCACGGTTGGTTCGATTGTATGTAGGGTTTACACGGGTGGCCAAGCCGTGTGTTCTGTGTGAGACAGGCTTAACCAAGGTTTTCTTTAACTAAAATCTGATAGTTTAATTTTGTTAATTTAAAAAATATTCTTGAATTCAAGGTGTCATTTAGAAGATCACTTCATATTGATTTCTTAGCTCTAAAAATTGATTGCCAAATTTTGATATTTTAATTTCAGGAAAATCTTAGTAATTAAATGATTGTGAAACGTGGAGCACTTGTTAAGGACCTCTCATACTAGGGGGGGGGGGGGCAACCTACATGACTCCCAACATCCCACACTGTTTAAATCGATATCTATGTAATGAATGCAATACTTAATTGAGTCAGAAAGGAAAATCACATTTCGTAAATTTTCATGGCCACAAAGTTGCATTCTTGATGAATCTAAAATTGATTAAATTTGAAAGTCTTTAGGCAGAAATGCACATGCACAATGACTAATGCAATGTATATATTACATGTATTCATCTTTACCACAATGGCAAAATCTCAAACACTCTTCAATTTAAATTCTGCCTTCTCGGGTTTTTAATTTTTCATTTCAATTTTTTTTATTTGTTAATTATGATCTGTATACAACTAATCAGTATGTACAATCTGGTTTGTGCAGAAAATGCAATGTGATTGATCACAAAAATCACAATGTGATTGATCACAATGTGAAAATTAAGCATTTCTATCTCACGGAGTCTAGGATACATCACGGACCCCTCAGAATTTGGATTTGTTTCATAATTGTATCAATCTAGTAATTATATACATTGTATGCAATTAATATACAAAAATCCGTTGATGCAGATCCTAATGCATCATGCACAATGGCCGAACGCAAACAAAAGAATAAACTGGTATAATTTAAGGGTACAAGGTTTTTTGAAAATTCGACAATTTACGGTTGAGGTTATCTACGATTTATTTTCCTTTTAAAAATGCGTGTACCAGGCGTGATATTTATATTCTAAGGCCACTTATAATCCAAAAACAACAGGTCACTAAAAGTGCAAGGACACACAATACTGTTCTATTTAAATTGAGGTGAATATTGTTTGGTTTGAACAATGCTGAACTTATAAAGCCGAATATGCATCAACAATAATCAAGTCATATATAAACTTAGCTTTTATAATCCTCCCTTGGATCGTTGGTAGCCTTAGAACACAGGGGCCAGTTTCATAATAAATTTTAAAAATACCGATAAGTATATAAAAAATACTTATCGGTATTTTTTAAATTTTATTATGAAACTGGCCCCTGTGCCTTAGAATATGAACTATCACGCCCGGTACACGCATTTTTAAAAGGAAAACAAATTATAGAAAACCTCCACCGTAAATTGTCGAGTTTTCAAAAACCTCGTATTTCTTTAACAAACTCTGTCCTCTTTGATGTTGACTATCTTAATATTTTTTCATTTTTTAAAATTAATTCGTTATACAAGATGTAAGCTTTTTCCCCAACACGTGTATTTTTCCACAATTTTCTTTAAAAAATGCAATAAATATTTATAAACTCTTAAATTCCTACTTTATTTTATTTATAAATCTTCACTCTTGTGTGTAATTTCTTATTATATCCCTCTTTCACGCATTTCAACCAAACGGGTTTCACTTAATTTTTTCTACTTACATTACCCTTAAAACTCGTCTGCAGGGTGTTGCATCTAGAAAAAACACTGCATGATCTGCGGTAATTAAAAAAAAATTAATAATCGACTGAATTTTCTTTATATTTATGTATTTTTTCTTCTCGGGAAGAATCCCGACATACCAAGACGAAGGACCTGTGATACTTTACTACTAAATACATGCCTGCTAAGACACATGTATATATGTATGATCGGCTATTTTAAAATATCAAAAGGAAACTTACCTGCGAATATCAACAATGCAAGGCATGTGATAAGAAATTTCTTTAAACCCATATTGAACACTAAATTAATAATCCCTTTAAATTAAATCTTTTCTCTACTGTTGAAGATGCCGGTTCCTGCGTCTGCCAAAGTTGCCCGCCAAGTGCGTTTTTTCCTTCAATTCACGATTAGTCTATAAATAAGCAACCGAGTTATGCGTGAATGATTTCACGGGTTGTTCATGAGTACGAAGTTGATGATATGAATAGCTATATGAGGCGTTGTCATTCGAGCCATAACTTCTCAAGGCGCAGGGTTTTTTTATTTTAAAAATAATAATAATTTTATTTTATGTTTTTGTAGATTAATGAAGAGAATGAACAGGATGGCATCATCGCGTGTGAATGAATATTTTCTGTTATATATTTTATTTATATTATATAAAGCTGTAGCACGGTTGCGCTGTTTAGTTAGTGGCACCACCCCGATACGGTTGCGCTGTTTAGTTAGTGGCACCACCCATAATGAATGTTGTTGTTTATTTTATAAATGTTTATGTTCGTTTAAGTGAAACGAATTAGAACATAAGTATAAGAACTTTGGATCTGACAAGTTACATGTAGGTAAGACACGTAAACTTCCACCAGGGAAGTGAGGTCCGGTGCTCCGAAAGAGTAAGCACCCCCTGTTTAGCAAGCTACAGCCGCCACATGTAAACAAAATTATGTGAAAGGAACATGGAACTATGGGAGGTCAAATATATATCCAGGACAATCCTGGACACAGAGACATCAAACTTACCAACAATACTGTGATGACGGCCATACAACTATGAGCATATATATATCAACATCTCGGAATATGTTTGTTGGGTCCTTCGGAAGAGATCTAGATCTTAACAACCTAATGTCAGGCGTTGCACATTAAATTATCCTTCTTGCACCTTGCACCTTGCACCAACGCACTACAAAGGTCAACATTTCTGAAACTTCACATGTACCTGGTGACGTCCCGATATAAGTGAAATATTCTTGACTGGATCGTAAAACTCCATTCAATCAATCAATCATTTTCAAATACGGCCGTCATCACAGTATTGTTGATAAGTGTTATGTCTCTGTGTCCTTTTATTTACTATATTTACTTTTCGTGTTTTCAACAAAAACAAAATCACAAAATATTTAATACAAGTATAATGCAAAAAACAAATTTTGACTAATCAAGCTTTGAACAACTGGGTCACGGTATAATGTCATAGTGTACGATTGAAAAAAACCCTCTTTTTTTGCAATCATCTTACAACTTTCATTTTTAATCTAACAAAAGCAACATAACACAGTTAATTATATAACGTTGTAAATACTCGGATTAGTTAAATTAATTACTTATCTAGTGTTCTGATGTATTTCGGTCGTACTGTTGCGTCGTGATTTTGGTTCACTTTGGCTATTGCAAAACAGTTAAATCACCACCTCAATGGCCGAGTGGTCAACAATATAGCGTGCAATTACGGATCAAAGCGCCTTTCGACGCCTAGGTACAAATCCCATCCGAGACAGATCCTAGTGTGAGGAACTTGTCAATTCGCCTTCCAAAGGTAGGTGGTTTTCTCTGAGCACTCCTGTTTCCTCTACCATTCCAGAAATGATATAAGTAGATAACTTGACTGGGACGTATAAACTCCACTTCACTTCTCCTTTCTGGCGTTTAAACGTTTTTGGCGTAACCATTAAGAAAGCATTGATGGAAAGGGTGTTAGGAATTCGAATTGATATGGCAATTAGTGATTGATTGATTGATTGATTTATTTATTGACTAACTGATTGATTGATTGATTATTGATTAAATCAGGTTTCAAGTCCCGGTCAAGGATATTCTACTTATATTGAGACGTCACCAGCCATAGGCAGAAATTTTACCTTTGCAGTGCGCTAACGGCAATATGTAGGGAGTGGGTCTTAATGTGCATACACGGGACATCAGTTTTTAAAGTCTCTTGCGAAGAAATTGGTAACTTTCGTTTCTTAATGACGAATGCCTTACGAAAGAACAGTCACTTTCTATTTTTAATTCTTTGTCAAAGTCCAGCCGTGGTTCAAACCAACGATCTCCTACAAAGCGAGCACTCTACCAGTTGTATCAACAAACATTCTAATCCATGCCCGAATCACAATCCAGAAGCAAAAACTTTGGAACCGACAAGCTACTGTGCAGTCAGTTAGACACGTGAACTTCAACCAGGGGAAGTGAGGCCGGGTGCTCCTGAATCAGGTTTCAAAGTTACCAAAAGTGGCTTCAGGCTTTCAAGTACATTGTACTTTTACAATATAACTTTGCTTTTGAGACGTGTTAATTTTGAATGCACTCTTTTTATTACAAATTCAAAAACACTACATAACATTAATTTTTACTTGCACATAAATAAGTTAATTTTCCTCGAGGGCGTTAGTAAAACCGTGTCAATGTCAGAAGTAATTACGCATTTGGGTTATGGGTTTTCCATTTTCCTTGTGAACAACGTTGAACTCCAACAATCACGAACCTTGTGAATGTAAATTGCCTCATAAATGTCATGTTAAATATATATAATATACAGTCAAACCTGTCTATAAAGGCCACTCAAGGGAACCAGTAAAAGTGGCCTTTATGAGCAGGTTGCCTTTATATACAGGTTCAAATTATATGAATAAAAAACAATTGGGAGACAATTCTATCGGCCTTTAAAAGCAGGTGGCCCTTATATGGAGGTGGCCTTTAAGGCAGGTTGGACTGTAATTATTTTCACCTGTTGTATTAATATATGCATAATAATAATGATTACAATTTAAAATGTGTTAATTAAATTAATAACATAGTGTTTCGTTAATTTTAATTGGGTCTTGCTGTTCTTGTTTTGTTTGCTTTATGCAAATAAAGTATCTGCTCTGTTCTGTCTAAACACTGATTCAAGACCTGTAACTCTGCTGATGGATGTTCCCCTAGGATATAGCAAATTCAGCAGGCAATACATATACTTTGTATTGTCAGAAATGTACTATTGTCTTAATTGCTGCTAGTTAAAATATGAACATGTTCAAAACTCAGATAAACTTCCTCATGGCACAGTCCCACATTCAAAATTTGTACAGTTGGATAATTGTTATCCTAAAGTAGATGTATGTTTGTCCTAAGGAAAGTTGTAATTTCGTATTCTGATCTCTCGTCAACATATGATAATTTGTACAGTCGGGTAATTGTTATCCTAAAGTAGATGTATGGTTGTCCTAAGGAAAGTTGTAATTTCGTATTCTGATCTCTCGTCAACATATGATAATTTGTACAGTCGGGTAATTGTTATCCTAAAGTAGATGTATGGTTGTCCTAAGGAAAGTTGTAATTTCGTATTCTGATCTCTCGTCAACATATGATAATTTGTACAGTCGGGTAATGTTATCCTAAAGTAGATGTATGGTTGTCCTAAGGAAAGTTGTAATTTCGTATTCTGATCTCTCGTCAACATATGATAATTTGTACAGTCGGGTAATTGTTATCCTAAAGTAGATGTATGGTTGTCCTAAGGAAAGTTGTAATTTCGTATTCTGATCTCTCGTCAACATATGATAATTTGTACAGTCGGGTAATTGTTATCCTAAAGTAGATGTATGGTTGTCCTAAGGAAAGTTGTAATTTCGTATTCTGATCTCTCGTCAACATATGATAATTTGTACAGTCGGGTAATTGTTATCCTAAAGTAGATGTATGGTTGTCCTAAGGAAAGTTGTAATTTCGTATTCTGATCTCTCGTCAACATATGATAATTTGTACAGTCGGGTAATTGTTATCCTAAAGTAGATGTATGGTTGTCCTAAGGAAAGTTGTAATTTCGTATTCTGATCTCTCGTCAACATATGATAATTTGTACAGTCGGGTAATTGTTATCCTAAAGTAGATGTATGGTTGTCCTAAGGAAAGTTGTAATTTCGTATTCTGATCTCTCGTCAACATATGATAATTTGTACAGTCGGGTAATTGTTATCCTAAAGTAGATGTATGGTTGTCCTAAGGAAAGTTGTAATTTCGTATTCTGATCTCTCGTCAACATATGATAATTTGTACAGTCGGGTAATTGTTATCCTAAAGTAGATGTATGGTTGTCCTAAGGAAAGTTGTAATTTCGTATTCTGATCTCTCGTCAACATATGATAATTTGTACAGTCGGGTAATTGTTATCCTAAAGTAGATGTATGGTTGTCCTAAGGAAAGTTGTAATTTCGTATTCTGATCTCTCGTCAACATATGATAATTTGTACAGTCGGGTAATTGTTATCCTAAAGTAGATGTATGGTTGTCCTAAGGAAAGTTGTAATTTCGTATTCTGATCTCTCGTCAACATATGATAATTTGTACAGTCGGGTAATTGTTATCCTAAAGTAGATGTATGGTTGTCCTAAGGAAAGTTGTAATTTCGTATTCTGATCTCTCGTCAACATATGATAATTTGTACAGTCGGGTAATTGTTATCCTAAAGTAGATGTATGGTTGTCCTAAGGAAAGTTGTAATTTCGTATTCTGATCTCTCGTCAACATATGATAATTTGTACAGTCGGGTAATTGTTATCCTAAAGTAGATGTATGGTTGTCCTAAGGAAAGTTGTAATTTCGTATTCTGATCTCTCGTCAACATATGATAATTTGTACAGTCGGGTAATTGTTATCCTAAAGTAGATGTATGGTTGTCCTAAGGAAAGTTGTAATTTCGTATTCTGATCTCTCGTCAACATATGATAATTTGTACAGTCGGGTAATTGTTATCCTAAAGTAGATGTATGGTTGTCCTAAGGAAAGTTGTAATTTCGTATTCTGATCTCTCGTCAACATATGATAATTTGTACAGTCGGGTAATTGTTATCCTAAAGTAGATGTATGGTTGTCCTAAGGAAAGTTGTAATTTCGTATTCTGATCTCTCGTCAACATATGATAATTTGTACAGTCGGGTAATTGTTATCCTAAAGTAGATGTATGGTTGTCCTAAGGAAAGTTGTAATTTCGTATTCTGATCTCTCGTCAACATATGATAATTTGTACAGTCGGGTAATTGTTATCCTAAAGTAGATGTATGGTTGTCCTAAGGAAAGTTGTAATTTCGTATTCTGATCTCTCGTCAACATATGATAATTTGTACAGTCGGGTAATTGTTATCCTAAAGTAGATGTATGGTTGTCCTAAGGAAAGTTGTAATTTCGTATTCTGATCTCTCGTCAACATATGATAATTTGTACAGTCGGGTAATTGTTATCCTAAAGTAGATGTATGGTTGTCCTAAGGAAAGTTGTAATTTCGTATTCTGATCTCTCGTCAACATATGAAATTTGTACAGTCGGGTAATTGTTATCCTAAAGTAGATGTATGGTTGTCCTAAGGAAAGTTGTAATTTCGTATTCTGATCTCTCGTCAACATATGATAATTTGTACAGTCGGGTAATTGTTATCCTAAAGTAGATGTATGGTTGTCCTAAGGAAAGTTGTAATTTCGTATTCTGATCTCTCGTCAACATATGATAATTTGTACAGTCGGGTAATTGTTATCCTAAAGTAGATGTATGGTTGTCCTAAGGAAAGTTGTAATTTCGTATTCTGATCTCTCGTCAACATATGATAATTTGTACAGTCGGGTAATTGTTATCCTAAAGTAGATGTATGGTTGTCCTAAGGAAAGTTGTAATTTCGTATTCTGATCTCTCGTCAACATATGATAATTTGTACAGTCGGGTAATTGTTATCCTAAAGTAGATGTATGTTGTCCTAAGGAAAGTTGTAATTTCGTATTCTGATCTCTCGTCAACATATGATAATTTGTACAGTCGGGTAATTGTTATCCTAAAGTAGATGTATGGTTGTCCTAAGGAAAGTTGTAATTTCGTATTCTGATCTCTCGTCAACATATGATAATTTGTACAGTCGGGTAATTGTTATCCTAAAGTAGATGTATGGTTGTCCTAAGGAAAGTTGTAATTTCGTATTCTGATCTCTCGTCAACATATGATAATTTGTACAGTCGGGTAATTGTTATCCTAAAGTAGATGTATGGTTGTCCTAAGGAAAGTTGTAATTTCGTATTCTGATCTCTCGTCAACATATGATAATTTGTACAGTCGGGTAATTGTTATCCTAAAGTAGATGTATGGTTGTCCTAAGGAAAGTTGTAATTTCGTATTCTGATCTCTCGTCAACATATGATAATTTGTACAGTCGGGTAATTGTTATCCTAAAGTAGATGTATGGTTGTCCTAAGGAAAGTTGTAATTTCGTATTCTGATCTCTCGTCAACATATGATAATTTGTACAGTCGGGTAATTGTTATCCTAAAGTAGATGTATGGTTGTCCTAAGGAAAGTTGTAATTTCGTATTCTGATCTCTCGTCAACATATGATAATTTGTACAGTCGGGTAATTGTTATCCTAAAGTAGATGTATGTTTGTCCTAAGGAAAGTTGTAATTACGTATTCTGATCTCTCGTCAACATATGATAATTTGTACAGTCGGGTAATTGTTATCCTAAAGTAGATGTATGGTTGTCCTAAGGAAAGTTGTAATTTCGTATTCTGATCTCTCGTCAACATATGATAATTTGTACAGTCGGGTAATTGTTATCCTAAAGTAGATGTATGGTTGTCCTAAGGAAAGTTGTAATTTCGTATTCTGATCTCTCGTCAACATATGATAATTTGTACAGTCGGGTAATTGTTATCCTAAAGTAGATGTATGGTTGTCCTAAGGAAAGTTGTAATTTCGTATTCTGATCTCTCGTCAACATATGATAATTTGTACAGTCGGGTAATTGTTATCCTAAAGTAGATGTATGGTTGTCCTAAGGAAAGTTGTAATTCGTATTCTGATCTCTCGTCAACATATGATAATTTGTACAGTCGGGTAATTGTTATCCTAAAGTAGATGTATGGTTGTCCTAAGGAAAGTTGTAATTTCGTATTCTGATCTCTCGTCAACATATGATAATTTGTACAGTCGGGTAATTGTTATCCTAAAGTAGGTATGGTTGTCCTAAGGAAAGTTGTAATTTCGTATTCTGATCTCTCGTCAACATATGATAATTTGTACAGTCGGGTAATTGTTATCCTAAAGTAGATGTATGGTTGTCCTAAGGAAAGTTGTAATTTCGTATTCTGATCTCTCGTCAACATATGATAATTTGTACAGTCGGGTAATTGTTATCCTAAAGTAGATGTATGGTTGTCCTAAGGAAAGTTGTAATTCGTATTCTGATCTCTCGTCAACATATGATAATTTGTACAGTCGGGTAATTGTTATCCTAAAGTAGATGTATGTTGTCCTAAGGAAAGTTGTAATTTACGTATTCTGATCTCTCGTCAACATATGATAATTTGTACAGTCGGGTAATTGTTATCCTAAAGTAGATGTATGGTTGTCCTAAGGAAAGTTGTAATTTCGTATTCTGATCTCTCGTCAACATATGATAATTTGTACAGTCGGGTAATTGTTATCCTAAAGTAGATGTATGGTTGTCCTAAGGAAAGTTGTAATTTCGTATTCTGATCTCTCGTCAACATATGATAATTTGTACAGTCGGGTAATTGTTATCCTAAAGTAGATGTATGGTTGTCCTAAGGAAAGTTGTAATTTCGTATTCTGATCTCTCGTCAACATATGATAATTTGTACAGTCGGGTAATTGTTATCCTAAAGTAGATGTATGGTTGTCCTAAGGAAAGTTGTAATTTCGTATTCTGATCTCTCGTCAACATATGATAATTTGTACAGTCGGGTAATTGTTATCCTAAAGTAGATGTATGGTTGTTTGTCCTAAGGAAAGTTGTAATTTCGTATTCTGATCTCTCGTCAACATATGATAATTTGTACAGTCGGGTAATTGTTATCCTAAAGTAGATGTATGGTGTCTCTAAGGAAAGTTGTAATTTCGTATTCTGATCTCTCGTCAACATATGATAATTTGTACAGTCGGGTAATTGTTATCCTAAGTAGATGTATGGTTGTCCTAAGGAAAGTTGTAATTTCGTATTCTGATCTCTCGTCAACATATGATAATTTGTACAGTCGGGTAATTGTTATCCTAAAGTAGATGTATGGTTGTCCTAAGGAAAGTTGTAATTTCGTATTCTGATCTCTCGTCAACATATGATAATTTGTACAGTCGGGTAATTGTTATCCTAAAGTAGATGTATGGTTGTCCTAAGGAAAGTTGTAATTTCGTATTCTGATCTCTCGTCAACATATGATAATTTGTACAGTCGGGTAATTGTTATCCTAAAGTAGATGTATGGTTGTCCTAAGGAAAGTTGTAATTTCGTATTCTGATCTCTCGTCAACATATGATAATTTGTACAGTCGGGTAATTGTTATCCTAAAGTAGATGTATGGTTGTCCTAAGGAAAGTTGTAATTTCGTATTCTGATCTCTCGTCAACATATGATAATTTGTACAGTCGGGTAATTGTTATCCTAAAGTAGATGTATGGTTGTCCTAAGGAAAGTTGTAATTCGTATTCTGATCTCTCGTCAACATATGATAATTTGTACAGTCGGGTAATTGTTATCCTAAAGTAGATGTATGGTTGTCCTAAGGAAAGTTGTAATTTCGTATTCTGATCTCTCGTCAACATATGATAATTTGTACAGTCGGGTAATTGTTATCCTAAAGTAGATGTATGTTGTCCTAAGGAAAGTTGTAATTTCGTATTCTGATCTCTCGTCAACATATGATAATTTGTACAGTCGGGTAATTGTTATCCTAAAGTAGATGTATGGTTGTCCTAAGGAAAGTTGTAATTTCGTATTCTGATCTCTCGTCAACATATGATAATTGTACAGTCGGGTAATTGTTATCCTAAAGTAGATGTATGGTTGTCCTAAGGAAAGTTGTAATTTCGTATTCTGATCTCTCGTCAACATATGATAATTTGTACAGTCGGGTAATTGTTATCCTAAAGTAGATGTATGGTTGTCCTAAGGAAAGTTGTAATTTCGTATTCTGATCTCTCGTCAACATATGATAATTTGTACAGTCGGGTAATTGTTATCCTAAAGTAGATGTATGGTTGTCCTAAGGAAAGTTGTAATTTCGTATTCTGATCTCTCGTCAACATATGATAATTTGTACAGTCGGGTAATTGTTATCCTAAAGTAGATGTATGGTTGTCCTAAGGAAAGTTGTAATTTCGTATTCTGATCTCTCGTCAACATATGATAATTTGTACAGTCGGGTAATTGTTATCTAAAGTAGATGTATGGTTGTCCTAAGAAAGTTGTAATTTCGTATTCTGATCTCTCGTCGACATATGATAATTTGTACAGTCGGGTAATTGTTATCCTAAAGTAGATGTATGGTTGTCTAAGGAAAGTTGTAATTCGTATTCTGATCTCTCGTCGACATATGATAATTTGTACAGTCGGGTAATTGTTATCCTAAAGTAGATGTATGGTTGTCCTAAGGAAAGTTGTAATTTCGTATTCTGATCTCTCGTCAACATATGATAATTTGTACAGTCGGGTAATTGTTATCCTAAAGTAGATGTATGGTTGTCCTAAGGAAAGTTGTAATTTCGTATTCTGATCTCTCGTCAACATATGATAATTTGTACAGTCGGGTAATTGTTATCCTAAAGTAGATGTATGGTTGTCCTAAGGAAAGTTGTAATTTCGTATTCTGATCTCTCGTCAACATATGATAATTTGTACAGTCGGGTAATTGTTATCCTAAAGTAGATGTATGGTTGTCCTAATGAAAGTTGTAATTCGTATTCTGATCTCTCGTCAACATATGATAATTTGTACAGTCGGGTAATTGTTATCCTAAAGTAGATGTATGGTTGTCCTAAGGAAAGTTGTAATTTCGTATTCTGATCTCTCGTCAACATATGATAATTTGTACAGTCGGGTAATTGTTATCCTAAAGTAGATGTATGGTTGTCCTAATGAAAGTTGTAATTTCGTATTCTGATCTCTCGTCAACATATGATAATTTGTACAGTCGGGTAATTGTTATCCTAAAGTAGATGTATGGTTGTCCTAAGGAAAGTTGTAATTTCGTATTCTGATCTCTCGTCAACATATGATAATTGTACAGTCGGGTAATTGTTATCCTAAAGTAGATGTATGGTTGTCCTAAGGAAAGTTGTAATTTCGTATTCTGATCTCTCGTCAACATATGATAATTTGTACAGTCGGGTAATTGTTATCCTAAAGTAGATGTCTTGGTTGTCCTAAGGAAAGTTGTAATTTCGTATTCTGATCTCTCGTCAACATATGATAATTTGTACAGTCGGGTAATTGTTATCCTAAAGTAGATGTATGGTTTGTCCTAAGGAAAGTTGTAATTTCGTATTCTGATCTCTCGTCAACATATGATAATTTGTACAGTCGGGTAATTGTTATCCTAAAGTAGATGTATGGTTGGTCCTAAGGAAGTTGTAATTTCGTATTCTGATCTCTCGTCAACATATGATAATTTGTACAGTCGGGTAATTGTTTATCCTAAAGTAGATGTATGGTTGTCCTAAGGAAAGTTGTAATTTCGTATTCTGATCTCTCGTCAACATATGATAATTTGTACAGTCGGGTAATTGTTATCCTAAAGTAGATGTATGGTTGTCCTAAGGAAAGTTGTAATTTCGTATTCTGATCTCTCGTCAACATATGATAATTTGTACAGTCGGGTAATTGTTATCCTAAAGTAGATGTATGGTTGTCCTAAGGAAAGTTGTAATTTCGTATTCTGATCTCTCGTAACATATGATAATTTGTACAGTCGGGTAATTGTTATCCTAAAGTAGATGTATGGTTGTCCTAAGGAAAGTTGTAATTTCGTATTCTGATCTCTCGTCAACATATGATAATTTTGTACAGTCGGGTAATTTTATCCTAAAGTAGATGTATGGTTGTCCTAAGGAAAGTTGTAATTTCGTATTCTGATCTCTCGTCAACATATGATAATTTGTACAGTCGGGTAATTGTTATCCTAAAGTAGATGTATGGTTGTCCTAAGGAAAGTTGTAATTTCGTATTCTGATCTCTCGTCAACATATGAAATTTGTACAGTCGGGTAATTGTTATCCTAAAGTAGATGTATGGTTGTCCTAAGGAAAGTTGTAATTTCGTATTCTGATCTCTCGTCAACATATGATAATTTGTACAGTCGGGTAATTGTTATCCTAAAGTAGATGTATGGTTGTCCTAAGGAAAGTTGTAATTTCGTATTTGATCTCTCGTCAACATATGATAATTTGTACAGTCGGGTAATTGTTATCCTAAAGTAGATGTATGGTTGTCCTAAGGAAAGTTGTAATTTCGTATTCTGATCTCTCGTCAACATATGATAATTTGTACAGTCGGGTAATTGTTATCCTAAAGTAGATGTATGGTTGTCCTAAGGAAAGTTGTAATTTCGTATTCTGATCTCTCGTCAACATATGATAATTTGTACAGTCGGGTAATTGTTATCCTAAAGTAGATGTATGGTTGTCCTAAGGAAAGTTGTAATTTCGTATTCTGATCTCTCGTCAACATATGATAATTTGTACAGTCGGGTAATTGTTATCCTAAAGTAGATGTATGGTTGTCCTAAGGAAAGTTGTAATTTCGTATTCTGATCTCTCGTCAACATATGATAATTTGTACAGTCGGGTAATTGTTATCCTAAAGTAGATGTATGGTTGTCCTAAGGAAAGTTGTAATTTCGTATTCTGATCTCTCGTCAACATATGATAATTTGTACAGTCGGGTAATTGTTATCCTAAAGTAGATGTATGGTTGTCCTAAGGAAAGTTGTAATTTCGTATTCTGATCTCTCGTCAACATATGATAATTTGTACAGTCGGGTAATTGTTATCCTAAAGTAGATGTATGGTTGTCCTAAGGAAAGTTGTAATTTCGTATTCTGATCTCTCGTCAACATATGATAATTTGTACAGTCGGGTAATTGTTATCCTAAAGTAGATGTATGGTTGTCCTAAGGAAAGTTGTAATTTCGTATTCTGATCTCTCGTCAACATATGATAATTTGTACAGTCGGGTAATTGTTATCCTAAAGTAGATGTATGGTTGTCCTAAGGAAAGTTGTAATTTCGTATTCTGATCTCTCGTCAACATATGATAATTTGTACAGTCGGGTAATTGTTATCCTAAAGTAGATGTATGGTTGTCCTAAGGAAAGTTGTAATTTCGTATTCTGATCTCTCGTCAAACATATGATAATTTGTACAGTCGGGTAATTGTTATCCTAAAGTAGATGTATTGGTTCCTAAGGAAAGTTGTAATTTCGTATTCTGATCTCTCGTCAACATATGATAATTTGTACAGTCGGGTAATTGTTATCCTAAAGTAGATGTATGGTTGTCCTAAGGAAAGTTGTAATTTCGTATTCTGATCTCTCGTCAACATATGATAATTTGTACAGTCGGGTAATTGTTATCCTAAAGTAGATGTATGGTTGTCCTAAGGAAAGTTGTAATTTCGTATTCTGATCTCTCGTCAACATATGATAATTTGTACAGTCGGGTAATTGTTATCCTAAAGTAGATGTATGGTTGTCCTAAGGAAAGTTGTAATTTCGTATTCTGATCTCTCGTCAACATATGATAATTTGTACAGTCGGGTAATTGTTATCCTAAAGTAGATGTATGGTTGTCCTAAGGAAAGTTGTAATTTCGTATATTCTGATCTCTCGTCAACATATGATAATTTGTACAGTCGGGTAATTGTTATCCTAAAGTAGATGTATGGTTCCTAAGGAAAGTTGTAATTTCGTATTCTGATCTCTCGTCAACATATGATAATTGTACAGTCGGGTAATTGTTATCCTAAAGTAGATGTATGGTTGTCCTAAGGAAAGTTGTAATTTCGTATTCTGATCTCTCGTAACATATGATAATTTGTACAGTCAGGTAATTGTTATCCTAAAGTAGATGTATGGTTGTCCTAAGGAAAGTTGTTAATTTCGTATTCTGATCTCTCGTCAACATATGATAATTTGTACAGTCGGGTAATTGTTATCTAAAGTAGATGTATGGTTGTCCTAAGGAAAGTTGTAATTTCGTATTCTGATCTCTCGTCAACATATGATAATTTGTACAGTCGGGTAATTGTTATCCTAAAGTAGATGTATGGTGTCCTAAGGAAAGTTGTAATTCGTATTCTGATCTCTCGTCAACATATGATAATTTGTACAGTCGGGTAATTGTTATCTAAAGTAGATGTATGGTTGTCCTAAGGAAAGTTGTAATTTCGTATTCTGATCTCTCGTCAAACATATGATAATTTGTACAGTCGGGTAATTGTTATCCTAAAGTAGATGTATGGTTGTCCTAAGGAAAGTTGTAATTCGTATTCTGATCTCTCGTCAACATATGATAATTTGTACAGTCGGGTAATTGTTATCCTAAAGTAGATGTATGGTTGTCCTAAGGAAAGTTGTAATTCGTATTCTGATCTCTCGTCAAACATATGATAATTTGTACAGTCGGGTAATTGTTATCCTAAAGTAGATGTATGGTTGTATAAGGAAAGTTGTAATTTCGTATTCTGATCTCTCGTCAACATTGATAATTTGTACAGTCAGGTAATTGTTATCCTAAAGTAGGTATGGTTGTCCTAAGGGAAAGTTGTAATTTCGTATTCTGATCTCTCGTCAACATATGATAATTTGTACAGTCGGGTAATTGTTATCTAAAGTAGATGTATGGTTGTCCTAAGGAAAGTTGTAATTTCGTATTCTGATCTCTCGTCAAACATATGATAATTTGTACAGTCGGGTAATTGTTATCCTAAAGTAGATGTATGGTTGTCCTAAGGAAAGTTGTAATTTCGTATTCTGATCTCTCGTCAACATATGATAATTTGTACAGTCGGTAATTGTTATCCTAAGTAGATGTATGGTTGTCCTAAGGAAAGTTGTAATTCGTATTCTGATCTCTCGTCAACATATGATAATTTGTACAGTCGGGTAATTGTTATCCTAAAGTAGATGTATGGTTGTCCTAAGGAAAGTTGTAATTTCGTATTCTGATCTCTCGTCAACATATGATAATTTGTACAGTCGGGTAATTGTTATCCTAAAGTAGATGTATGGTTGTCCTAAGGAAAGTTGTAATTTCGTATTCTGATCTCTCGTCAACATATGATAATTTGTACAGTCGGGTAATTGTATCCTAAAGTAGATGTATGGTTGTCCTAAGGAAAGTTGTAATTTCGTATTCTGACTCTCGTCAACATATGATAATTTGTACAGTCGGGTAATTGTTATCCTAAAGTAGATGTATGGTTGTCCTAAGGAAAGTTGTAATTTCGTATTCTGATCTCTCGCAACATATGATAATTTGTACAGTCGGGTAATTGTTATCCTAAAGTAGATGTAGTTTTGTCCTAAGGAAAGTTGTAATTTCGTATTCTGATCTCTCGTCAACATATGATAATTTGTACAGTCGGGTAATTGTTATCCTAAAGTAGATGTATGGTTGTCCTAAGGAAAGTTGTAATTTCGTATTCTGATCTCTCGTCAACATATGATAATTTGTACAGTCGGGTAATTGTTATCCTAAAGTAGATGTATGGTTGTCCTAAGGAAAGTTGTAATTTCGTATTCTGATCTCTCGTCAACATATGATAATTTGTACAGTCGGGTAATTGTTATCCTAAAGAGATGTATGGTTGTCCTAAGGAAAGTTGTAATTTCGTATTCTGATCTCTCGTCAACATATGATAATTTGTACAGTCGGGTAATTGTTATCCTAAAGTAGATGATGGTTGTCCTAAGGAAAGTTGTAATTTCGTATTCTGATCTCTCGTCAACATATGATAATTTGTACAGTCGGGTAATTGTTATCCTAAAGTAGATGTATGGTTGTCCTAAGGAAAGTTGTAATTTCGTATTCTGATCTCTCGTCAACATATGATAATTTTGTACAGTCGGGTAATTGTTATCCTAAAGTAGATGTATGGTTGCCTAAGGAAAGTTGTAATTTCGTATTCTGATCTTCGTCAACATATGATAATTTGTACAGTCGGGTAATTGTATCCTAAAGTAGATGTATGGTTGTCCTAAGGAAAGTTGTAATTTCGTATTCTGATCTTCGTCAACATATGATAATTTGTACAGTCAGGTAATTGTTAATAAAGTAGATGTATGGTTGTCCTAAGGAAAGTTGTAATTTCGTATTCTGATCTCTCGTCAAACATATGATAATTTGTACAGTCAGGTAATTGTTATCCTAAAGTAGATGTATGGTTGTCCTAAGGAAAGTTGTAATTTCGTATTCTGATCTCTCGTCAACATATGATAATTTGTACAGTCGGGTAATTGTTATCCTAAAGTAGATGTATGGTTGTCTAAGGAAAGTTGTAATTTCGTATTCTGATCTCTCGTCAACATATGATAATTTGTACAGTCGGGTAATTGTTATCCTAAAGTAGATGTATGGTTGTCCTAAGGAAAGTTGTAATTTCGTATTCTGACTCTCGTCAACAAATGATAATTTGTACAGTCGGGTAATTTGTTATCCTAAAGTAGATGTATGGTTGTCCTAAGGAAAGTTGTAATTTCGTATTCTGATCTCTCGTCAACATATGATAATTTGTACAGTCGGGTAATTGTTATCCTAAAGTAGATGTATGGTTGTCCTAAGGAAGTTGTAATTTCGTATTCTGATCTCTCGTAACATATGATAATTTGTACAGTCGGGTAATTGTTATCCTAAAGTAGATGTATGGTTGTCCTAAGGAAAGTTGTAATTTCGTATTCTGATCTCTCGTCAACATATGATAATTTGTACAGTCGGGTAATTGTTATCCTAAAGTAGATGTATGGTTGTCCTAAGGAAAGTTGTAATTTCGTATTCTGATCTCTCGTCAACATATGATAATTTGTACAGTCGGGTAATGTTATCCTAAAGTAGATGTATGGTTGTCCTAAGGAAAGTTGTAATTTCGTATTCTGATCTCTCGTCAACATATGATAATTTGTACAGTCGGGTAATTGTTATCCTAAAGAGATGTATGGTTGTCCTAAGGAAAGTTGTAATTTCGTATTCTGATCTCTCGTCAACATATGATAATTTGTACAGTCGGGTAATTGTTATCCTAAAGTAGATGTATGGTTGTCTAAGGAAAGTTGTAATTTCGTATTCTGATCTCTCGTCAACATATGATAATTTGTACAGTCGGGTAATTGTTATCCTAAAGTAGATGTATGGTTGTCCTAGGAAAGTTTTAATTTCGTATTCTGATCTCTCGTCAACATATGATATTTGTACAGTCGGGTAATTGTTATCCTAAAGTAGATGTATGGTTGTCCTAAGGAAAGTGTAATTTCGTATTCTGATCTCTCGTCAACATATGATAATTTGTACAGTCGGTAATTGTTATCCTAAAGTAGATGTATGGTTGTCCTAAGGAAAGTTGTAATTTCGTATTCTGATCTCTCGTCAACATATGATAATTTGTACAGTCGGGTAATTGTTATCCTAAAGTAGATGTATGGTTGTCCTAAGGAAAGTTGTAATTTCGTATTCTGATCTCTCGTCAACATATGATAATTTGTACAGTCGGGTAATTGTTATCCTAAAGTAGATGTATGGTTGTCCTAAGGAAAGTTGTAATTTCGTATTCTGATCTCTCGTCAACATATGATAATTTGTACAGTCGGGTAATTGTTATCCTAAAGTAGATGTATGGTTGTCCTAAGGAAAGTTGTAATTTCGTATTCTGATCTCTCGTCAACATATGATAATTTGTACAGTCGGGTAATTGTTATCCTAAAGTAGATGTATGGTTGTCCTAAGGAAAGTTGTAATTTCGTATTCTGATCTCTCGTCAACATATGATAATTTGTACAGTCGGGTAATTGTTATCCTAAAGTAGATGTATGGTTGTCCTAAGGAAAGTTGTAATTTCGTATTCTGATCTCTCGTCAACATATGATAATTTGTACAGTCGGTAATTGTTATCCTAAAGTAGATGTATGGTTGTCCTAAGGAAAGTTGTAATTTCGTATTCTGATCTCTCGTCAACATATGATAATTTGTACAGTCGGGTAATTGTTATCCTAAAGTAGATGTATGGTTGTCCTAAGGAAAGTTGTAATTTCGTATTCTGATCTCTCGTCAACATATGATAATTTGTACAGTCGGGTAATTGTTATCCTAAAGTAGATGTATGGTTGTCCTAAGGAAAGTTGTAATTTCGTATTCTGATCTCTCGTCAACATATGATAATTTGTACAGTCGGGTAATTGTTATCCTAAAGTAGATGTATGGTTGTCCTAAGGAAAGTTGTAATTTCGTATTCTGATCTCTCGTCAACATATGATAATTTGTACAGTCGGGTAATTGTTATCCTAAAGTAGATGTATGGTTGTCCTAAGGAAAGTTGTAATTTCGTATTCTGATCTCTCGTCAACATATGATAATTTGTACAGTCGGGTAATTGTTATCCTAAAGTAGATGTATGGTTGTCCTAAGGAAAGTTGTAATTTCGTATTCTGATCTCTCGTCAACATATGATAATTTGTACAGTCGGGTAATTGTTATCCTAAAGTAGATGTATGGTTGTCCTAAGGAAAGTTGTAATTTCGTATTCTGATCTCTCGTCAACATATGATAATTTGTACAGTCGGGTAATTGTTATCCTAAAGTAGATGTATGGTTGTCCTAAGGAAAGTTGTAATTTCGTATTCTGATCTCTCGTCAAATATGATAATTTGTACAGTCGGGTAATTGTTATCCTAAAGTAGATGTATGGTTGTCCTAAGGAAAGTTGTAATTTCGTATTCTGATCTCTCGTCAACATATGATAATTTGTACAGTCGGGTAATTGTTATCCTAAAGTAGATGTATGGTTGTCCTAAGGAAAGTTGTAATTTCGTATTCTGATCTCTCGTCAACATATGATAATTTGTACAGTCGGGTAATTGTTATCCTAAAGTAGATGTATGGTTGTCCTAAGGAAAGTTGTAATTTCGTATTCTGATCTCTCGTCAACATATGATAATTTGTACAGTCGGGTAATTGTTATCCTAAAGTAGATGTATGGTTGTCCTAAGGAAAGTTGTAATTTCGTATTCTGATCTCTCGTCAACATATGATAATTTGTACAGTCGGGTAATTGTTATCCTAAAGTAGATGTATGGTTGTCCTAAGGAAAGTTGTAATTTCGTATTCTGATCTCTCGTCAACATATGATAATTTGTAGAGTCGGGTAATTGTTATCCTAAAGTAGATGTATGGTTGTCCTAAGGAAAGTTGTAATTTCGTATTCTGATCTCTCGTCAACATATGATAATTTGTACAGTCGGGTAATTGTTATCCTAAAGTAGATGTATGGTTGTCCTAAGGAAAGTTGTAATTTCGTATTCTGATCTCTCGTCAACATATGATAATTTGTACAGTCGGGTAATTGTTATCCTAAAGTAGATGTATGGTTGTCCTAAGGAAAGTTGTAATTTCGTATTCTGATCTCTCGTCAACATATGATAATTTGTACAGTCGGGTAATTGTTATCCTAAAGTAGATGTATGGTTGTCCTAAGGAAAGTTGTAATTTCGTATTCTGATCTCTCGTCAACATATGATAATTTGTACAGTCGGGTAATTGTTATCCTAAAGTAGATGTATGGTTGTCCTAAGGAAAGTTGTAATTTCGTATTCTGATCTCTCGTCAACATATGATAATTTCTTTCTAACTATAACATGAATATTAAGTCTTTATTTTAGAGCTGAAACATCATTTCACTTAACGTAGTAAGTCCATTTTTTAGCAAACTTCTTTTACATACAAAGCAAGAAAATAAAATTGAATGCCGTCTCTCTCTCTCTCTCTCTCTCTCTCTCTCTCTCTCTCTCTCTCTGTGGCACAGACTGAAGGCCGGAAAAGTTTGACTAAAAACCACAGAATCGTTTACTCGAAGTGCACAAGAACGCAGGCTTTGTTCATCAAAATATTACTGGAGAAAATACCATCGGAGCCCATAAAAGTTTCTAGCCCTCGCTTTGACTCTCATTTACACATCACTTTAAAAAAGAACCGGATGCGCCACTGCATCAAGTGTGATGCTTATTTTCAAAATGGACATTAAACATAGTCGTTTGATCACAAGTTTACGATGGCCGATATCAGTCGACAGAAAACTTTTAATCAAAAACTTCATAATGATCCATGTTCGAATCACAAACCAGAAGCAAAGTAAAAACTTTGGAACTGACAAGTTATGTTAACCCCCATTTATACGGCGAGAATTGCATACCTAAGTATTTTTTACTCATGTATAAATTTACTCACATATGCAAATTGTGTCGTATGAACAACTTTGCATATACGCAAATTTTACTCATGTAAGTAAATTTGCACCTAGTAGGGACCAAGTGCAAATTTGCTATAGTATGTGAGTATTTTATATTTAGGTATGCAAATTTTGCTACAGTGTCGTATGAACGCACAGTAATATTTACACATAATTTTAAACACATGAACATTAATGCCAGGTTATTTATCTCAGTCTATTGGTTAATGTTCATTAAGGTGCATGTGGCGGGAATATGGGTGTTTGTAATCTGCCTTGTACCAGAAAAAAAATTGTTTAATAGTGTTGTCCAATGATATACAATGTCGCAGATTAACATTTCACACAATCCAGTGCATTGACATCGAGCTAAAAACAGGTGCCTATTGTAAGGGAAACCCACTCACCACATATTGTGTTACAATCGGGGATCGAACTCATAGCGGTTAAAGAAGCCAACCACTATAAACAACCGTGGCACACATTGATTTGTAATAACTATCCAGTAAAGAAAAGATCAAAAGTTGTAATTGATATTGATTTGTTTGACAAAAGCACAAAAACTAGTGACAAACTGTCACCAAAATTTGACGTTTTACTAGTTTTCAAAGAGAAAGCAACAAAAGCCAACCAAAAAAAAAAAAAAAAAAAAATAAAAAATAAAAAAAAAATTACTTTCACAAATTTGACAACGAATTGTCCATAAAAGGAGATGCCATGTCGTCATGAAGTGTTTTGGGAGAACAAATATTACAAAGATCATCATCTTCAACATCACTAAATTGATTTTCACCATCTAGTTTAATAAAAACATTCCACCGATCACTAAAGAATCAATTTGCAGCTTCATAATATACAGAGATGAAGCTTAACTAATTTGAATTAGGGGTCCAGCTCAGCTGAAAAAAATAAGTTTTAATGTAATAAATAGCTAATATGTGTAAACATTTTGGGGGCCAGACTGGGTTTTAGGAGACATGAGCTAATCTAAATATCTTATATATGTCAAGAGGAACAACATAAGCTCCTTTTACAGAACAAGCAAATACGACATGGACGTCAAGCCTTTTTTGCAAACATCACAATGGGCATTTCAAGCAACTCAAATAGATCGAAGATCAAGTGTCGTTCTACCCTAAATGTGCTCTGCGCTGGTCTAAAATTGTGTTTGTATGTATAAAGCTTAAAAAAACAAGTCTTTTAAGAATATGGCATATAATTTTTTTAATGTATTTTATGATTAATTTTAAAAATAGTATATGACAGATATGCTGGATCACCAAGTAGAACTGTCCATTTGTCATTGTAATAGCCCAGTATCAAATCAGTGCTTTAAAAGTAAGGAAACGTTCTTATCTGATAATCAAGTCTAAACTGTTCAATGTTCAGAATAAAAATTATCCAAAATTGGTTGAAAACTTCAAATTTACTTATGGTACATAAATTATGTATGAACGCAAAGCAAAATATACTTGGCAACTCATCTCGAACAATGATATTATATTTCAACATTTTAAAGAACTGCTTGGAAGCAAACCTCCGCAGTTATCTGAAGAGAAATTAACAACTTAATTGACAATATTCCGTGTGATTTACATATTGAATCTCTGGATACTGAAATCATCGAAGAAGAAATTCGTTGTGCAATAACGAAATTAAAATGTGGTAAAAGTGCTGTTCCGGACTTATTAATAAGTGAAATGTTTTAGCTACTTCCGACGTTATAATGCCAATTCTGAAGAACCTTTTTAACTTCTTATTTGATAATAATGTTATTTTTAAAATCTTGGATGGAAGGTGTGTAGTTCCCAAAACGGGCGAATTGACTGACGCTAATAATTACCGCCCTTTCGTACTAGTCAGTATTTTTTCAAAGATATACACTTCAATTCTCACGCGTCGTCTCGAAATCTGGGCAGATTATGAAGAAACATTGATCAACAATCAGTTTGGATTTCGCTCCGGTCGCTCTACTATAGACGCTATATTCGTTCTTCATGAAATCATATCGCATGTGCTTCAACACAAAGAAAAGTTATACTGTGCGTTTGTGGACTTCCGAAAGGCATTTGACAGTGTTGTAAGACGGATATTGTGTTACAAACTTATCAAAAGTGGATTAAGTAATAAATTTGTTAATGTAATCAAATCTGTCTACTCTAGATCTGATGTTTCATTACGTATCAGAAATGGAGGACAACTATCTGAATCCTTCGTAAACCATATAGGCGTCAAACAAGGTGAACCACTATCACCATTATTGTAAATGACATGCTACATGACATTTCCGTTGATAACTCTACAGATCTTTGTAATATAAATGGATATTTGATTTATCTTATTTTATTCGCAAATGACACTGTTATGTTCGGTAAATCGCCAACTATACTGCAAACACTGTTGGACAAACTCTCGTTTTATTGTCATCGATGGAGTATCACTGTGAACACTTCCAAAACTAAAATTGTCGTATTTCACAAAGGATGGAGACTTATAACAGACACATTTTACTTCAATAATCAAGTAATTGAAATTGTTGACTCTTATATATATATATATAGGAATGCTGCTTCACTATAACGGCAAATTTTTGTACACCCAGAAAAGGATAGCCCAACAGGGGACGAGAGCTTTGTCTGGACTTCTATATAAAATCAAAAAACTATATATCGACGTTAAACACAAATAGTATGGTTGTTTCTGTATTAAACTATGCGTCGGAAGTTTGGGGATTCCACCGTGAAATTGATCTTGTTTTTAATAGATTTTGTCGTTATACTTTAGGTTTATCTAAATAAGCCCCTGTGGGACCCCTATATGTAGTAACTACCACAAATGTAGTAACGGTCACAAATGTAATAAAATTGTGTCACATATGTAGTAACGAACCACAAATGTAGGAACGACCGTTACCACAAATGTAGTAACAATTTTTGTTACCACAAATGTAGTAAATGAAAACCGCTATATGTAGTAACGAAAATTTCGAAATCTGAACGTTAGAAACCAACATTTAAGGTGCGTTCTAACCCGATAGAAGCGACTGTTGTTCCGATAGAAGTGACTTTTAACGCGTTAGAAGTGACTTTTAACTCGATAGAATGGAATTCTATCCCGATAGAAGTGGCTCTGATTCCGATATAAGTGACTTTATTAAATACCAAAGAAAAAATATATATGTATAAATTATTAATTTTGCTGGGTTTTTTTTCTATTTACATGTACTTGAAAACAATTAGTGTCACATAAAGCGGCACATTACAAAATGATTAGCATAACATGTAATAGTAATTCAGATATAAATGTAATAAATAAATAATAATAATAACTACTAGTATCTGATAATCCTTGTAAGGGTGTTACCCCTGTACCTATGTTATGTATTATGCGATGAGCGATAATGCAATTGGCCTCTTATTTTCATTATACTTCGGTTTGTAAAATACATGTAAAATTCAGTTTTTAATTTAAGTTTCTGGGTTTTCTGTATTTTTGCAGATTTAAGTAGGGTACATGTATTGATTATTATACTCCACGGCACTTAAGATGTAGGAAGTATAATGCTGTTGGTCGGTCCCTCCGTCCGTCCATCAGTCAATTATAAGTTTTCCGCATTGTTTCCTAAACACTTTCAGATACTAGAGTTTTTGAATGGGAGTCAACCACAATGAGTTGCAGATCAAGTTAACGTTTTGTTTTACTACGAATCCGATCCTTTGCAATTGTCTTTGATAATTTTATTGAAATACTAGTAACAGTTTTCTGCAGTTTTTTTCGTAATAGCTTGAACTATTGAACTGATTTGGCATATAAGTCTACCATAATGTGTTACAGATCAAGTTCACGTTTCATTTTGCTTCGCTGAAATTTACGTTTTTACGATGACTACACTTGATTTGGTCCAATATGTGGGAGCAACCTCACAAAGGTTTTTGTAATATTTGCTGATTTTTCAGTACCGTAACTACCTATGAGGCAACCGAGGCAACTGCCTCGGTAAAAAAAATTAACCAAGTACTTTTTCGCACAGAAGTGATATTTTGGGTTTATCTGTTAAAGAGAAACTTGACCCACAGTATTACATAAATAGATCGGAATTCGCGGAACCCTCAAATGATGACGAGCGTCACTTTATTTTGTCCAATAGCTTCGAGCCACCCAGTAAAAGCTACAAAGTTCCTAAAATGAACAAGGCAGGCGTTTCAGTTAAATGCTGATATAATTGCAGACATAAAGCAAAAGTTCCAAAACGAATTGCCAGATCTAGGATCATTTGACTAGGAATTACAAAAATGGCTAAAGTTTGTAAGACCCAGAACGAACGTCACAATGGTTTGAGCTTTAAGCGACTTTGTCCGTTGGATCGTGCAGCAGCGAGCAACCCTTCTCTGCAAAAAGCAAAAATATTCTGAAAAATCTAGCTAACAGAAACTATTTTTTTCTGATACCTGCCTACACACAATTTAAGCTTTTAAACTATACTCTAAGCTGGATTACGAGGTTTATTGGTGTGGTTAAACTAGTTTTCATGGCACAAAACCATCCCACTTATTTTTTTTACAACAGCTGGTCTAGTTTTGAGCTTTCCTGTCAAACTTTATTATAATACCCTTAATAACCCTTGAGACTGTTGATACTATATGTTATTATACACCCCGCTAAAAGAAGTGGGGGGGGGGATATAGTGATAGGGGTGTCCGTCCGTCCTTCCGTTACACCTTAGGGTACCTATCTCTTATCCGCAACTCCTCCTAAACCCTTCTATGGATTTTCATGAAACTTTCACACAATCTTTTTGATATAATGTAGATGTGCACCTCCTATTCAAAAATTTGATCCGATGGATTTTTGGAAGGGGGTGGATTTTTGTAAGCTTGTGGCTCACAGTTTTTCTAGTTATATATATGATTTGATCTTCAATTCTTGCCTCGGTTTATTTAAGGGTCTAGTTACGGTACTGTTTTTATGATCTCTCTCTCTCTCGATCTCTCTCTCTCTCTCTCTCTCTCTCTCTCTCTCTCTCTCTCTCTCTCTCTCTCTCTGTTGCATTTACAATACTTCGTAAATATCGTTATTGAAGTATATGAACTGCATTTTATAAGATGTGTTAGTCTGTAAAAAAGAACGTCTGTAATCATATATGGTGTATCTTGTTCTTTCGCCAAGCACTGGGCATTACGAATGAAAGTCACGGTTCTTTCGGATGGGAACTTAAAAACAAACGAGGTCCCGTGTCACGGTGGGCTTGGCACGCTAAAGAACCCTGCTGTATAATGCCATCAGCGCAACCCACATGCAAAATTTCTGCACCTTCGCCTATAGCTGGCGACGTCTCGATATAAGTAAAATATTTTTGACTGGGACGTTAAACACCATTACTCAACTCTAAACTCTTGTACCCTGCTTAGTGTTTAAGTGCACTTCTCACAGGCTAGTTGCGTACCCAGTCCGCTAGAAACAGATCATAGTGTGGTACTTCTTTAAGGTTTTCTCTTTTGTCTGCGGTTTAAATTAAACGGAAGTGTTAAAAAAAATTCAGATTGTTTTATTTTGTTACTAAATTCTTAGCTTATTATTTTTAATTTGCATTGCTATGGGTGGGTGTCCAGTTGCCTGCTGAATATTGCAATTTGACCAACTAGATGAACAATGCACCTCCTCCCCCCCCCCAAAAAAAACAAAAAAAAAAAAACTGACAAAATAAGTAATTTGGCGTTTTCTAAGTTTTAAGTGATGGTGTTGTATTTTGTTTTTGTCTAGTTATGTACGCATCTACCCCCCCCCCCCCCCATTTCACCCCACCCACACGAAGTCATCTGATCACTCTGTATTAATTGAAGCACTACAAACTGTCTATTTTGATTTGTACAAAGGTTACACATTTTTAAGACTTTTGATAAAAATACAAATCTCAATGTCGATCCGACGTCATGTAATTTGCAGGAGTTAATTGAATGAATGTTCCACTTATATCAAGGCTTCCGACCAGCTATATGCAAAGTGGCAGAAAGTTTTACCCATGGAGTGCAATGGAATGCGCTAGGGTTCTTTAACGCGTCACACCTGGTTTTAGGGTCTTTTCCAAATTACCCTAATGGCTTTCATTTTAAACTACCATTTTTAAGTCTTGGTCAGACCCTGCCCGGGTTGCGAACCCACGAACCTTCCTGGAAGTGGAATAATAAACAAACCATAACAAATAAATAGAACTCAACCCGTCAAAGATGGGGGTGTGACCAAAAAAAAAATCTCTTCGAAGCGGCGACTAATAAATGTACTGGGGACGTGAAATTCATCTCGGGACTTCCTTGTAGTAGCCTTGTCAGAGGTGAAAATGACTGTTAACATGAACATGAACCGTGATATTCCACATCGTTATGAGTAGCTTAGAACTGAAAAATCGACTTGCATTTGACTCTGGCTAAACATGGTTGAAACCGAGGAATAATATGGGTTTGGGGTTTCATTCCTTAAATTACCCGACAGATATACCTTAAATTACCTGGCAGAGAAACCACAGTGCTTGTCATTAATTAACACTAGCCTAGATATTACCCATTTTGAAAAAAAAATATATTTTATCATTTTTTAAATTTTACTACATTTGTGGTAAAATTAATTTGTTACATTTGTGGTAAAATTTTGTTGCTACATTTGTGGTAAAATTTTGCTACATTTGTGACCAACATTTACTACATATGTGACAAACCTTACTACATTTGTGGTTCGTTACTACATATGTGACACAATTTTATTACATTTGTGACCGTTACTACATTTGTGGTAGTTACTACATATAGGGGTCCCACAGCCCCCACTGCCTTTTTGTATGGTGAACTTGGACATCTACCACCAAGTGTTATACGGAAACATAAAATAATTAAATATTGGTTTCGCATCATAACTTAGAAACCTACGTTTGTCTTTGATGTATATAATGTTTTATATAATGATGTATAACTTGGTAAAAAGAAATGGGTCTCACATGTTCGAGACATGTTATTTTTATTAGGTTTTAATGATGTTTGGTACAATCAAGATTATCCAAGTATTATGAAAACCCGTATTAACGATCACTACTACCAGAAATGGATCCAGCTTGTCAGCTCGTCTGAAAAATTGTCATACTATGTGTTTCTTAAAAACGAATTTAGTTTAGCGGGTTATTTAGCATTTGATTCCAATGTATCACTTTGACCAAATTACGCAGTAGTACATTGCGATTAAATGTTGAGTCTGGCCGCTTTAGAAATGAGGATTTGTTCATGTTGTGCGTTAAATTGTATTGAGACCGAGTATCACTTCGTCCTTATATGTCCTACATTCCGTTTCATACATTATCAATATCTACCGAAATATTACTGTGTCTGGCCGAATATCCATAAATTTCGTACACTATTAAAAGCGGTCTCTGAATCTCTCACGAGGAAACTCTGTATTTATCTATCTAAAGCCTGGTTACTCAGATCTCAACTTCTCAACTCCTGACTGTTCTCTGTTATTTATTTGTTTTTTGTCATGTTGTTACATAATTCAATTTGTTTTGTAATGCTATACCAATGTATTGTTTGCTTTTTGCAATAAATTTATTATTATTATTATTATTATTATTATTATTATTATTATTATATAGCTACTGCGATGAAAGTAGACCTAATTTTTTTAAATCCTGCTATATTATGGAATATAAAAAATATAGGAAATTCTGAAAATAATCAGATACGCCTATCGTATATTTTATTTATTTATTTATTTATTTATTTATTTATTTATTGTATATAAAAGATTTAGGAAATATTAAAAATAATCAGGTACTCCATCTTCCATTTATTTAATGAATTTTTATTTTTATTTTACATTTAATATTTACTAATAGAACTTAAAAGATTTAGGAAATTCTGAAAATCAGAGGAAATTCTGAAAATAATCAGCATTTAATTAATAAGTTTTTATTTATTTATTTATTTATTATTTATTTATTTATATTATCAATGTGAAATATTTAAGAAATTCTGAAAACAATTAGATACTCCAAAACCATCGTCCATTTAATTACTTACTTCATTAATTAATTACTATGTTTACTTTTATTCAATTAATCCATTTATTTATTTATTTATTTATTTATTTATTTATTTATTTATTTATTTATTTATTTATTTATTTATTTTAAATTTGCACTTAAAGTCCTGGTCATTACCGAATAAGCTGCCGAGCTGTGGACAACTCTCAAAGTGCGGAGTGGGCCGAATGAGTTGCCGAGCTGTGGACAGTTCTAGTTGCCGAGGGGCCGAGAGTCGACAGCTTTTCGGCCACTAACTGTCTACAGCTCGGCCCCTCAGCAGCTGAGTCTCGGCTCCTTTTCGTCAGCTCAGTGTTAAAGTTTCGACAAGCCTGTACTGTATGTCGAGGATATGAAGCATTGACAACGTTTTCTGTTGGTTGTTATCGCTCATCGTTTGAATTTGAGTAATCAAATCAATTCATTTGCATATTACTAGTAATTTAAAAAGAACCTCTGTCATACAAACACCTCACTAATTATCTATCATATCAGGTGTCCAGGAAAACCCTCAGTCATACAAACACCTCACTAATTATCTATCATATCAGGTGTCCAGGAAAACCCTCTGTCATACAAACACCTCACTAATTATCTATCATATCAGGTGTCCAGGAAAACCCTCAGTCATACAAACACCTCACTAATTATCTACCATATCAGGTGTCCAGGAAAACCATCTGTCATACAAACACCTCACTAATTATCTATCATATCAGGTGTCCAGGAAAACCCTCTGTCATACAAACACCTCACTAATTATCTGTCATATCAGGTGTCCAGGAAAACCCTCTGTCATACAAACACCTCACTAATATCTATCATATCAGGTGTCCAGGAAAACCTCTGTCATACAAACACCTCACTAATTATCTATCATATCAGGTGTCCAGGAAAACCCTCTGTCATACAAACACCTCACTAATTATCTATCATATCAGGTGTCCAGGAAAACCCTCTGTCATACAAACACCTCACTAATTATCTATCATATCAGGTGTCCAGGAAAACCCTCTGTCATACAAACACCTCACTAATTATCTATGTCCAGGAAAACAGTTTAAAATGTAACCAAAACCTATCCTTTTTAATACATTTAGCAACATGTGCGTTACGTAACCTTTCAAACGATGAATATCATTATTTGAAAATTAACTGATCTAGACGGACATCAGAACACTTGTGTAGTCAACGTTTGACAAAATGTTTCGATTACTTACTATTTTGGAAATTGTTCTTACCTTGCAGATTGTGAAGAGCGAAGGTAAAGCATATGCAGACATGGCGGGTGTAGATAGCTAAACGGGAGGTGCTTACACTTCCGGAACACCCGTTCTCTTGGAGAAGACCATCTCTTTAATTTAACTTATCAGTTTTCTTTTTTTTTAATTTTACTTTGGCATTGTCATTTGGACATGAATTGGTATGTTTGATTGTGATTGATATAATTTTATATTTAACAGTTAAATTTAGTCTAAATTGTTTAGATAATGAGTTGCGTATGTGTTATGTGTTTAATGTTTGTGACAATTTGAACAAAAATTGAACTAAATTGGAAGACTAATGCGGCCACCTTGGTCGAAAAACCAAAAACACTTAAAACGGGTTCCATAATGTTCTGGTCAAATGTTATTGGGTATGGTCACGTGTGATACTGGTAAATAACATTTACACGTGTTTACAGAATAAATAATTTATATGAAAGTTTTCAGAATTCAAATTTGAACTATGCTGAATTGTTGCAGACTAGTTTTCTAGAAGTTATCATCAGACACATTGCATCATGAATCTGTTAAACGTGTTTGAAACCATATCTCTGATTTCACAATCGTTCCTTAACTAATAAGAACTTTCAGATAATTTCGGTCGACATGAAATTATCTCGACATGTTGACTTAATAACACGACGAGTCGAGATAATGATGGAAAGTTGTGATAGTAAAAAAAAAGTTGAGATAAATAGCACAACATGTGCAGATACTTATGTCGACTAGTCATGGTAAATATCTCGTGATCGGTATTAAGTCAACATGTCGAGATCATTTTATGTCGACCGAAATTATCTGGTTGTCAGAAATAAGCCACCATAATATTCGGAATTTAAGGTGTCATTTAAGAGACCATTCATTATATTACAAATATTTTCAAATTTCTCAAAACGTTTTATTTATAGAAGCAAAACGTTGCGAGAACTTACAACATTAGGTTAAGGGAAATCTTAGTTTAAGAATTACTGTGACATCGGGTCCAGCTTCCAATTAAGACAGGAGAAATGGTGCGATCCCTTTCTTCGTATTACGTATAGTGTAGATTCTTTAGTTTTTGTTCCAGAATGTAAATCACTGGTGGATATTGTATTTCTGGTTGACACATCTGATAGTTTCGGTCCTGTCAACTTCAAGGCAGCAAGGAACTAATGAAGACATTTGTGTCTGGATTCACCATAGGAAAACATTATGCCCTGATAGGAGTTGACACGTTCACGATACATTCAAATCTGAGTTCCAGCTCAAGACATTCACTAAGAAATCCAGCATTATAACAGCGATAAAGCGGACAAAATATCGTGGACTTGGTACCAATACAGTAAAAGCACTGGAGAAAGCTAGACAAATCAGTTTTTCTAGCGGAGCAGGTAATACATACTTAACTTTTAATTTTGCAGCACTAGACGGTCGTTTCAGAATACAAAACTTCTCCTAGGTAGTGCTCGGACCAAAATTTGGGAAAATCCAAGTGCTGAAATTAGAGAAATAGGAGGATCAAAATTTATTTTGCAAATCCGCTTGAGCAATACTGAGTTAATCAGCATAGCTTAGTTATTTTAGAATTTTAAAATTTACGGAGCAGATCATTTTGATTTATTACCTTCTTTGTGGGTAACGATGTCCTTGGGATGCTTAGTGCACCACACACATAGTGGTCACATTTTGTCAGCTACACAATGTATTGTTTCATCTAAATCATTTTTTGAAATCGGCGTAGGTGCCTGTATAAAGTAAAAATATCACAAGAATTTACTAAATAACCTATTCTTTGCATTTCCTAAACGTCTTCAAAACTCTAAAGTTATTGTCGTTTTGTTTGATAAATGAATTAGATATTAAACATTTCTGAAAACAGAAAATGGTAATCATAGAAATGTAAACACAAGTCCCAATGTCTATAGTCTATATACGTTTCATTTAATAAAATATTACAGGATCAAGAATAGATGCTACCAAGGTAGTATTATGATAACAGACAGATGGTCATACAATATGAAAGGTCAAAGGCAGCAGCTACTCAGTTGAAGCACAAGGAGTATTCTTGTATACCATAGGGATAGGCGATAAAATATTACAGGCAGAACTCCAAGGAATTGCAACTGATCCAAAGCGGAAATTCTCATTTAGGGTCAAAACTAGAAGTGAAGCGATTAAACTAGCGAAAGTCTTAATAAATATATATGTAAACGGTAAATATTAGACAAAAAGTAAAAAAAAAAAACTAATTACAGAAGTTTGGTGTGATACGATACCGACTTATTATCCAACTTAATCTACATCTTAATTTTTTAATCTTTTGTCGTCGACGAAACATGATAAAAAATTATATTACTAATCGCATCAATATTAACTAAAGAATGGTGACTGGGACGTAAGTCTCAATTATTCCACTATATTAAAAGTTTTGGAATTCTTTTATTATGTGTATTTTTCAATTGGTTTTATTTAAAACATTTTAACTAAATCATCTTGGAATTTGTTTCTAATCTTCTATCGTTGGCAGCCTCATGTAGAGTTATTAACGGATTAATTATATTTCCGGGACTTCAAAACTTTTCAGTCCTAGTCGATATTAGTTAGTGTTATACTCATCAAAATCCAATCACTTTCTTTTTCGACTTTAATAGGTTTGTTTTACACATCTTTTAATGCAACATACGTACATATGCATAAGTCGAGACATTATCATAGCAACTAAATTGTCTTTATCTTGAGAAAAGCTTAAAACGTTTTAATTAAAAAATAAACCTGAAGAACAATGACTTATCGAACATTGGAATAAATTTAAGCGGTTACATACCAAAAGATACCGAGTGCTTAGAAACAGTAGATCAGCACCTTGTCAGCCACTGTTAGTATTCGTAAAATAAATAAATTAATAAATACACGACACCTAATAAAGCGACAAACTATTATTTTATCTCTTCTAAAAGCTACGTTACATAAGCATGCTTAGTTTTTTTGCATCTATGAGAACTGAAAAAAGACGAGACCACTGTATAGGGCGTCTGGCTTCAATCTAAACAGTAACGATTATTTTGCATTTAGCTGTTTTTATTATACAATCTTTAAAATTTATTTTCATTCTAGTGTCCCATGGACCATTTCCAAGAGGTAACACACACACACACACACACACACACACACACACACACACAGTAACAAATTTCTTAATAGATCTTCAATCTTATATTATTCATATACTACTTATTTCAAAAAGATGGTACACTATCTTATTTATTTATAATTCATAATATTTTTTTCTCTCCCCACATATATATATTCATCGGTCAAAAATGTAACTTCAGATATGGAGACGGGTTAATATAAGCACATGGCTTGTTCCCGAATCCTATTTTCTATATTTGTATATGTTATTTATTTTACTTCTGTATTTATGAATTAAATAAAATATTGTTTAAACTAAAAAAAAAAAAAAAAAGAAAGTACTTTGTATAATTATTTCCAAACCTTATTTTCGAAAATGTTTAACTACTTAGTACCCAAATAATCGTTATTTTACAATACACCACTTAACGATTATAATTTTTTATTTCTTAAGGACAAAATTACGAAATTTTAACTTTACAAATATATAATTATTAGAATATTTTGATAAATAGATGTTTTAGCTGTTTATAAATAATATATTGTAGCTAGACTTTAGATATGTTTTTTGTAGCAGGACAAGTTATTATAACCCCGCCACCAGTGGGAAATAATACTAGACTTAACAAAGATCGGTAAAACTTTACACAGTACTGTAAAACTTGTCTATAAAGGTCACCCAAGGGAACGAGTGGCCTTTATATATACAGGTTCAAATAATATGAATAAAGAAAAATTGGAATACAATTCTACTGGTCGTGGTCCTTATATAGATGTGGCTTAAAGACAGTTTGGACTATACTTCAGTATATGAGGATTCTTTTGTCTGTCACAATCCCGTGTTCTTTGCACGAAATAAATCATGACGGTGCCAATAAGACTGTTACAAATGCAGTGATATAGCACCCAATGTGGCAACCAAGCTAAAAACGCCAACGACCTTATTCCGTTTAAATGGCTGGTAAAGAGAGTTTAAATTGTGTTACAACCAATAGAATCTCCCAATTTTACCAAATATTTAAGAGTTTCAAATACCCCGGTAGATACAGAGAGTTGGGGGTATTTTTTGAATAAGAATAAGTATTTCGTATATATATTCACAATACCTTTTCGCTTGTTAACAAAAGTGATTTCGTATATTTTCGAAATAGTATTTTGTGTTTTTTTTCGAATAAGTGTTTCCTATATTCGCAATATTTAAGTCGTTTATTTAAGCAATTTTTTCGTATTTTCGAAAAACTATATCGAATCATCACCATCGAACCAAAGAAAGTTCCCATTAGCACGGTGTGGAAACGTCCACCGGATATTGCTGAGCAACGAAGCGAGAAAGAAGAGAAAGGTATACATTGTATGGATAAAAGGTGAATAAATGGCAATTTTCCTTGGATCAGCTTATTAAGTGGTTTTATAAATGGCTTGCGCATTTACGAGGATGATTTTTACGTTGATTTTTGTTTACATGAGTGGGGCCTTGGCCAAGTAACAGAATATGAAGGGAAAATGATAGGTCTGCTCACCGCAAATTAGGCTCAAAAGCAAAAGTATGCACTTGGTGAATAAAAATACTTGTGTATTTGTTGATTGAAAATATCGTTGGTGTACTGCATATTGGTGTTGTTTATAATGCTAATGTACGGGGTATTGAGTTCCATTATGTACGGGCTATTGAAAGGGTAATCAATAACAAACATACTAATCCATGTCCGAATCACAATCCAGAAGCAACGTCGGAAGGACAAGTCAGGTTAGACACGCGAACTTCTCCCAGGGAAATGAGGCCGGACACACCGGAAGGGTAAGCGCCTCTTGTACAGCTAGCTACACCCGCCACGTGTGTAATCAAAATTGTGTGAAAGGAAAATGGAACTATAGGACTTCAAATATATCCAGGGCAATCCTAGACACAGGGACATCAAACTTATCAACAATACTGTGATGACGACCATAAAACTTTTTGATGGCATTGATAAGTCTAGGCTTGCAATAATGTCAATTTCCTTTAAACAATTATAATAGACTTTTCTCAAGAGCCATATACTTACCAAACCTTTTGTCAACTATTTAAGATTAATTGTATATAAATCTGCCATATCTGAATAAAATATTGCATTCATATGATACAAGATAAAGAACACCTTCTGATAAATAGTTAGATAACTAGTAAAGTTTTTGATCAACTGCAGAGCGCTTCAAGTAGTTTTGCCAATTAAGTATATCTCAAAAGACGCCTCTGGACTGCCTCAATGGCTACAGTAGTCAAACGAGAACGATGGCTTATAGGTTATAGGGTTATTACTGGTCGGGTAATGCATTAGACTAAAATATAATCATAAATGGATTGCACTCAGTTAAATGGATTTTTTTTCAAAAACAGTTTATGTGAAACAGAAATTTGGGTATGTATATAAAAAGACCCAGCCTAATATACCATGATGGTTTAAGTTTTTCATCGTTTTTCATCACAGTATAAATTTTTGTCAAAAATGTTCAACCTTAAAAAAATCTAAGTTTTTGGCTCCACCTCTTATGACAAACCTAACCCTTTTTACTATGGGTTCCATTCAAAGCCACTCACTCACGTGAGTCAATCTGAATTCTATCGCAAATACCTTCAGAAGGCATTGTGGTAGAAGATCATCAAGCAGAACATAATTTGGTTTTGCCTATACACAGGACACAGCACATGGTTGACTAGCCTTCCTTGCACAATAAACAGGTTCAATGAATGAAAAAAGTCATGACATATCATTGTGCCTTACATGGTAAAAATGGCGGAGTAAATAGACTTAATTTCCCCTCATTGCAGAAATTGCCAAATTTTTCTCAGTAAAGCTGGAATTTTGCAAAATATACATTATGGAAACCTAAAGTGCATATTAGGCCGATTGATTATAAATTCATTTTATCAAAAACAATATATTTTCATAATAAATTTTTATAGACAAATAACTGAGTGTAATCCATTCTGTTTATACTTTAGGACTTAAAATTGGAGATACTGTCTACTTACCTTGTGTCTTTCATAAAGATTATAGAGTATCAACTGGTTCACTCTGTGTCAGGATAATTTACAGAGATGGTAAACTTGGCTGATGTATGCCGACTCGTGATGAGCAAATCACGTTAAAAACCCTAAATGTGTGTTAGTACAAAAAGGGGATGATCATTGATCCTCAGAGGTTAATAAAATCTGTTCTTTGTGAATAGCCGAAATATTGTGAAACACTACAACAAAGGGTGCTGTTTATACCTTTCTCGTGCATTCAACTCATGTATACAGATTGAATGGAAATGCCAAGGCTCTTGTTTCCCCAATCATTCCTTAAGATTCTTGAACTTGAAAATTTTGAAATCATAATATTTGCTTCACATCCTCCTTAAAGTAATATATTTAAAAAAAGCACCAGCTTGTAGGGATGTAACAAAGTGAAAGTGGTTACTAATTCAATATTTTCAAAGAAAGTATTTGAAAGAAATCAGTGGTTCATAATTTAATACAATAGCAATCCCCCGTACACTGGAAAAACAATCATTGTCAATAACCCGTACATAGTCAAACTAATAACCATACACCAACGATATTTTCAATCAACAAATACACAATTATGCGGGAGTTGTAAGAGGTTCAGGGGCAATGATCTGTTGATACGTGTATAAATGCAAGTTCCGCCAACAATAAAACATATCAGTTGGCGTTTTTCATTCACTAATTGCATACTTTCGGTTTTGAGCCTAAAATTTGCGGTGAGCAGACCTATCATTTTCCCTTCATATTCTGTTACTTTGGCAAAGGCCCAACTCATGTAAACAAAAATCAACGTAAAAATCATCCTCGTAAATGCGCAAGCCATTTATAAAACCACTTAATAAGCTGATCCAAGGAAAATTTGCATTTATTCACCTTTTATCCATACAATGTATACCTTTCTCTTCTTTCTCGCTTCGTTGCTCAGCAATATCCGGTGGACGTTTCCACACAGTGATTAGGAAATCCAAAATGAATGGCGATCACTTAACAGTGATTAAACTGAAAGTCACTTTCCTTCTTCCTCGTTGCTGCTCTGCCTTGCGTGATTAGAATGATATCTCCTGATGTTTATGTTTTAAATATTTTTGTTTTTCCCGCAAAAAATCCCCTTTATTCTATCGTATCGCCTTACAAGGTAAATCTATTTGTTAATTGCCGTTTTAAATCTTTATTCTTAACTAAATTAAAGATGAATTGATCATTCGAGTAGAAAAATTGTGTAATAGTAGTTTTAAACTCCCCTTTTAGCACTAGATTGTGCAATAAGTAGTTCGACACTAACATTTCATATAAATACTTTCTTCAGAACAGTAAAAGTTTTAAACATGGGACTGTCAACAAATTCCTTATTTGTTATAATTATATGGCTCTTACAAGGTAAGCTGGATGATATTATGTAATATATTTTACTGTCATCTGAAATAAGGCAACAATGCAGCATGATGTGTCATTCCGTAGGCTTTTTACCCAACATTGAAGTTTACTAGTTTTGGTAAATCAGTCGGAATATTTGACCCCTCGATCGAGCTCTTCCCAGGTGGGGTAGTGTAGGGTAGGGACAAAAGGATCTTTCCATTTGTGGTCTTAAATAAAACACGGTTTTGGGTCTGAATCAGTTGATGACAATTCTTTTACTTTCCAATTCAAGTAAAAATATTTCGAGGAGGTGTAATGTATATAAATTTTAAAAAGTTTTTATGGCGGATGACTTACTTCTAACATCCAGATAATTTCGCTCGACATTAAATTATCTTCACATGTTCATATTGACTATAAACACCATTTCAACAGCTCAATTGTTATTTTTCGTTTAAATTTTTTTTGAAAATAGAAACTTAATGCCGTAGCAACTGAATTCAGCGATAGGTCCTTTGAATTGAACACCGTAGAGAACTGTGACGTTTCCACCAAAACAAGTTCACAAAAACACTTCAGTTCAAGTTATATTTATTTACTTAAAAGTTTTTGTAAATTATTTTTTTTGTAAACTTAACCCGTGTTACATCATCTATAAAATATAATATTTTCACTAAAAAAACATCATAAATGTTATACAGTGTATATGGATCTCACTTGACGCGGAGGTATTGTCAACATGTAATCATACGCGCAATTATGTGAACAATGACATTCATAGCCAGCAATGGCATCCATAGTCGATATAAATGCAACTGCTCGCGTGTTCCCTGCACGAAATAGATCATAACGGTGCCAATAAGACGGTTACAAATGCAGTGATATAGCACCCAATGTGGCAACCAAGGTAGAAACGCCAACGACCTTATTCCGTTTAAATGGCTGGTAAAGAGAGTTAAAATTTTGTCACAACTGTCATATACCATTTTTTAAAATTTAATCATAAAATACATCATATATTGACATATACCATTTTTTGAATGTATTTTATGATTAAATTCAAAAAATGGTATATGACACAACCAATAGAATCTCCTAATTTAATCAAATATTTAAGAGTTTCAAATACCCCGGTAGATACAGAGAGTTGGGGGTATTTTTTGAATAAGAATAAGTATTTCGTATATGTATTCACAATGCCTTTTCGCTTATTAACAAAAGTGATTTCGTATATTTTCGAAATAGTATTTTGGTAACCAAATTAAAGTTTGAGTCCCTATGAACAAAACTCATGAAGTTATCAGTAGAAATTAATCGACCATGAAAAAAGGGTCACGGTGACCTGGTTAAAGAGGAAAAAGATATTTCCACATCATGACTTAGTTGTGAAAAGCTATAACAAAAAATACGATTTTACGGATTTGAGCCCATTGTTTAGCCTTTACCATGTGTGTGATAAAAATATGAATGGCCAAAAACACTTCTACTATTGAGTTTGATATCTGTTAAATAAACTTCGAGAAAAGCAAGGGGCAATAATATTCACGGAAATAATAATAATAATAATAATAATAATTATAATTTATTTGTTTGTTTGAACTGATAAAATCAAACTTAGGCCCTTTGCTTAATTGACAGTCAAGCCTTCTCAAAAGGTAATTTGTTTACCACAGCCACATTACTTTCTTTGTCTCAGCTTGTACGTAAATGGCATTCTCTGTTGGAAATCCCCTTAATATGTCTTCTTTTTTAATTGTGTAAAAACGGAATTTTGTTACTGCGCACTTCCTTGTTGCTTTTCACAAGGTAGAACCATCCTTAAAGAAGCATGCAGGATATAATTTATTCTAAACTGACACGTGCCCCGCCCACCCGTTTTAAGTCACAAATGAGATAACGGTTTTATCAGTAATATTGTGTACATATATATGTTGCCAGGTGAAATAGATTAGCCACCCATAGGACACTGTAAAGGATCCTGTAGTCTCACTTAGCATACATTTGGAATTTCAAGGTAAAAAGGTAGGATTTTTATGTATGCTAAGTGAGACTGGAACATGGTTGTGGACCATGGAGAGAACAATAGAAATTAATTACAGGTAAATTAAAGTCTGTTTCAAAATAAAATGACATTAATGCAAATCATACAAGCACCATACAACCAATTTAACAAGAAATAAATGTGTTCAATTCTATTTTAATCTGAATACTGAAAACTGTTGAAGATGTTAGCTAATATCTTTATAAAAATTTAGAATAATAATATAATCAAAATTATTTTTTAACATTCACATTTCAAATTGTGAAAAAGACAGAATTTTCACTATAATTAGCAGGTTATTAATTAAAAAGACCTAAATTCATTTACCAATAAATAAAAAGTACGGAATATTTTAAACAGACAATAATAATATTTTTTCACAAAGTCCACAAATCTCACTATATAAGGAAATTTTTAATGGCAGAAACACAAAACTAAAAGATTTTTTTAAATAAAAACAAAGCGAACATCATTAATGTCATTTGCTTGAAATCCTGGTGTAGTTTATTAAAATTTTGTTTTTCTAAAACTTGACCATATTCCCATTCATAAAACAAATTTTTAATTTATTTTTATGTATTTACTCCTTTATTTTATTTATTTATTTATTTATTATTATTTTTTTATTTTCAAGTTTTTATTTATTTTATTTACTAGTTTTTATTAATTAACTGATTAAATTATTTATATTTCTTATTTATTTATTCTTTTACTGGTTTTTATTTATAATGAATGAATGAATGAATTTCTGGATTGAAAAAGCTGAGAATATTTTTTTTTAAATATTAAAAACATGAAAAGTATATTCAGCTTCTTATGAAACAAGTGAAATTTCAAGTCTATTAAAGTTATATCAAGTAAGATATCCAAGTTTGAATCAAACCACTAATTATATAAATCAAAACATGTTTATGTGATCGATTTATTGATTTATTCATTTTTTAAAATTTCATTCATTCTTTTCCTGTCTTTTTTTTAAATTACCTTTAATGAATGAATGAATGAATGAATGAATGAATGAATGACTTTATTTATTTATTTATTTATTTATTTATTTATTTATTTATTTATTTATTTATTTATTTATTTATCATAATTAACTGATTATTATTTTTTATTGATATTCTTTGTTATTTTTGGTTTTTTTTTCAAAAAGACTAAAATTTTACTATGATGATAATTATGCATATTTAGGATATGGACTATAGCCAGGTGTACATGTCTCAGGTAAATTTTGGCGATTTTAAAATGTATGCTAAGTGAGACTATGGTTTTTTAAAATGTATGCTAAGTGAGACTAAACCTAAAGGATATCTATGAACAAAAATTAAATGATTAAACTCAATCTTGAAACAATATCGGAAAAGATTTCGTTCTTAACTATAAATTAATAACAATAATAAAAAAATAATTAAAAACAATTTTCATAATGATCATTTTAGGAAGAATTTCGTGAAAAATGATTCCACAGATTTAAACTCCCCTTCTGACCCTAGATTAAGCAATAAGTATTTCGACACTTTCGATAAAATATATTAAGTAAAAATTTTAAAACATTGAATAGTTGTAAACATGGACTGTCAAGGAATTACTTAGTTGTTATATTTATATGGTTGTTACAAGGTAAGCTGGAGATATGCGGTCAAGATGGAGATATTTTATAATTTTGTTTCAGTTAGCCCAATATCTAACCCATTTCTTCAATGCAATCTTAGATAGGACAGTAATCAGAATGTAGGGTCATTCAGTAGGAATTTTACCCAAAAATTAAAATAGAAAGTTTAAGTACATTTAGTAAATGAATCAGAAAATTTGACATTTTATTTGTTTTCTTAATGTTTTCATCATTTTATCAGAAAATATTTATATGTTTTATCAAAAGTCTATGAAATGTTTCTAATACAATGGACTGCTGGTTAAAATAGACTGAAAGTTAGTGTGATCATGCACGTTTCATTTTCGTCCTCTTGTACTTCGTACTGATATATATTTATGCAATACCGCTTAAATATATATATATATATATATATATATATATATATATATATATATATATATATATATATATATATATATATATATAATATATAGCGCTAGTATATACGAATAAAGAATATTAAATTGAAAGAGGCGATTCTTTTAAATATCAAAAATAAAGTATTTTTACATAAATCTTTTTTTTAATTTGTAATTATATATTAAATTTTCACACACACACACTTTAAATGAAATAAATAAATAAATAATGATATAAATCAAGCTGATGAAACCGAAACAATTTTTTATTATTTTTTTTTTATTTTTTCGACAATATTTTTATTTATTTATTTATTTATTTATTTATTTATTTATTTATTTTGTTTTAAAGTGGGATTATGAGCGCCCGGATTGATTTATAATTATGGTGATATTATAGCGATGTCGTTATTTATACATGTATATAAATACATGCTATCTCTGATTCCATGACATCCAATGATACATGTATGACACAATTGACTAATGCTTTAACTTTTATTTATCATTGTTCAGTTGATCGAGTAGATTAACATAGCAAACAAATACATGTGCATTTTTTCTATATCTTCCTTATAAGGAGGACATAGAAACAGGATGTGTATGGGTTTCATTTCACAACTCACAGACCACGGCGTAGCTCGCTTCGTAAGTGGGGGTTTTGGGTTCGAACACCGACCGGGTCCTACCCAAGACCTGAAAGTGGGTAGTGACTGTTCTTTCGCTAAGCACTCGGCATTTCGAAATGAAAGTCACGGTTCTTTCGGATGGGAACGTAAAATAAACGAGGTCCGATATCATGGTTATCGTGGAACCCTACTGTGTAATGCCATCAGGGCAACTCACAGGCAAAATTTCTTACCTTCGCCTTTAGCTGGCGACGTCTCGATACTCAATTCCATATCTTCCATATAAGGAGGACATAGAAACAGGATAATATGTATTTCATCTTTTATAGAGTTAATTTCACAACTCTTCAATCATATAGCTTGTATAGGCAAACAACATTATTTTACCTGTCCGTTTGACCTATTATCTAACATTAGACTGATTTGACGAAATACAAGTTTTATCGAACACGCATGATACAGAATCTTGTATACAACATTGGCGGTAAAGTGCACGTGCACTTTCTACTTGTGGCGTCATTAGGGAGTCTACAGAACAAATGTCATAACATAGTTCAGTGGTTTTCTGTGGTAAAATGTAATTTTTACACATAAAGTATTTTTTTTATAATTTTAAATAACCGAAGTGGAAATGTTAGATAAAAATATTATATACACAGCGTGTATGTACAACCCTTCGTATCAGGTCTCGTCCTTTTTTCGTCTAGCTGTATCGCTACTCGTCGCGCAAGCGCAACTCGTAGTGATACGGCTACAAAAAAAGGAATCGACCTCATACTGAGGGTTGTACATACACACTGTGTATATAATATGTATTTATTAGAAATTGTTATCATGAACGAGTGCATTTTATGCATAGGGTTGATAGAATATTATATTTCATACTTATATCGAGACGTCACATGACATAGGTGAAATGGCAGAAATTTTATCTTTGACCGGTCAATGTTGTTTGCCTATACTTTTAGCGTCGTATTGGGGCCACGGTGACTTAGCGTTCTTTAACGCGTGCTTACAGATCATAACGCTTCTCACCCACCTGGGTTCGAACCCCAAATCATCGGAATTTTTACTATTATCCAAATAAAACAACAGAAACAAAAACAAGAGTCGATAGCTTCCAGTATTTCCTTATCTTGAGTTATTGCTCACTTTCGCATCGTGAACATTTTTATCTTTATAAAGCACATTATCCATGTTGCCCATGAAGTGGATCCATGTTAACGATTATACAAATTCAAATTTTATTTTGATATCCTTGATATATGCATTTCAATGCAAAAACAAAAGCACTCGCATAAAGTTTAAACTCGACATGAATTTAGAAGTGGAAAAGAAAATCCACCCTTTTAAGGAAAACCTACAAGTACATCAATCAACTAAATATATAATTATGATTTATTTTTCAGTTTATTTATCGGAAGAAGTCCGTATCAGACTTAGATACTATCGAAGCTACCGTAGTTCTTACTACTACTATTATTATTACTCCTACTCCTACACCACACTGTAAGTATCAATCAAACGAACCATGTTTAAAGTCCAGAACTGTCTCTTGAGGGTCAAATACCCCAGCACCAACATCTACAATATTTTTTTGTTTTTCTGCGACCTTGAACTTTCCGACATGATCCTGGTTCAAGGTCGTGACACACCTTTGGACCATGAGGATAATTCATGTGAAGTTTTATGACAGTCTTCCAAAGTAATTATGAGATATGGCCCGGACACGATTTTACAAGAACAGTCGGGCATACATAGTGATTCCTATATAAAACCCTTAATCTAGTTTGTGGGGGGTATAATAAGCACCCCCATCGCAATACTGAATCGAAGCCATGACATCGACACAACCCACACCAGAGAAAATTAGAGTTCTCTTCCCACAGCAGCGGCTATATAATAAATCAATTAACTGTGGTAATATCGAGAGCAATGATTAACTTAAATAAGTAAAAATGGAATCTGATCTGTTTGTTATACATTTCCCATGAATTTAAGGTGCCATTCGAACCGTTTGAATTTTGTCAAAACCTTTTATTTGTATTAAAATAAATATTGCCAAAAATTTGTCCGACTTAAGTTATTGAAAATTTTAATTAAGGAATGGTTGTGAAAATAAAGTCTGTATGTATATATGACACTTCGTATTCGAAAAAGGCTGAGCTCGACTGCATAGTAAAATAAATGTAGTCTGGTATGAAACATGACTTCGTGTTTTTTTTACGATATTTCTAATACTACTGGGGGCGATTTCACTTTATTATTTTTTATAGAACCTTATTGTCGGTGCTTCAAAAATAAATAACAAAAAGTAAAACTTCATTTTTAGCTCACCTGATCGAAAGGTCATGTGAGCTTATGGCATAGCGCAGCGTGTGTATATGCGTGCGTAGTTAACACCTAATATCGACTTCTCCTCTAAAACTACTGGATAGATTTCAATGAAACTTGGTCAGAAGTATATATGGGCCGGTACAATTCAGATTTGTTCGTGGCGTTGCCATGGCTACCATAACTAAGTCAAGGTGACCTAGGGGTGCAAAAATCTTAAAAAATCTTCTTCTCTGAAAGTATTGATTGGAGAAAAAATCTGATGTGATATTTGGCTTTTGTAGGGTCTTAAGCCTATAGTTTGTTCATTTTGTGAAATTCGGACAAAAATAGGTTACGCGTTTTTTGCGTTAATTTTGAAAAAAAAAATCGTAAAATAGCTTCAAATTGTTATAACTTCACTATTTGACAAGATAATGACATGGGGTTTTCAGTTTTGACATCTTCTTGTTAGTATCTTCAAAATGAGGTCAAGGTCATTTTTAAAGGTCGTGACCTAATTTTTAGCTCACCTGACCAAAGGTCATGTGAGCTTATGGCATAGCGCAGCGTGTGTATGTGCGTGCGTGTGTGCGTGCGTGCGTGCGTGTGTGCGTGCGTGCGTGTGTGCGTCGTTAACACCTATTTTCAACTTCTCCTCTGAAACTACTGGACAGATTTTAATGATATCTATGTATATTAGAATGTTGTAGGTATTGATACAACGATCATTTTGATGTATAGAAAAAGGTCATGGGTTTAAAGGTCAAGGTCACATATGCGAAACAATACCGAAATGTTTAATTATCTTGAAAACTATAAACTTTTTGTATAGGCATGTATATTAGAATGTTGTAGGTATTGATACAGCGATCATTTTGATGTATAGCAAAAGGTCATGGGTTCAAAGGTCAAGGTCACAGATGCAAAACAATACCGAAATGGTTAAGTATCTCGAAAACTATAAACTTTTTGTATAGGCATGTATATTAGAATGTTGTAGGTATTGATACAACAATCATTTTGATGTATAGAAAAAGGTCATGGGTTTAAAGGTCAAGGTCACATATGCGAAACAATACCGAAATGTTTAATTATCTTGAAAACTATAAACTTTTTGTATAGGCATGTATATTAGAATGTTGTAGGTATCGATACAACGATCATTTTGATGTATAGAAAAAGGTCATGGGTTCAAAGGTCAAGGTCACAGATGTGAAACAATACTGAAATGGTTAATTATCTTGAAAACTGTTTAACTTTTTGTATAGGCATGTTTATTAGAATGTTGTAGGTATTGATACAATGGTTATCATGATGTAAAGAAAAAAGTCATTGGGGTTTAGTATTTATGCCTTCTTTAAATCTATCAGCTAGCCATTAGTTATCAGGTGAGCGTATCAGGCCCATGGGCCTCTTGTTTTTCCTCTGATTATAATTATTATTTGGAAAACCATAAACTTTTTGTATAGGCATGTATATTAGAATGTTGTAGGTATTGATACAACAATCATTTTGATGTATAGAAAAAGGCCATGGGTTCAAAGGTCAAGGTCACAGATGTGAAACAATACCGAAATGGTTAAACTTTTTCTATAGACATGTATATTAGAATGTTGTAAGTATTGATACAACGATCATTTTGATGTATAGAAAAAGGTCATGGGTTCAAAGGTCAAGGTCACAGATGCGAAACAATACCGAAATGCATAATTATCTAAAAAACTATAAACTTTTTGTATAGGCATGTATATTAGAATGTTGTAGGTATTGATACAACGAACGATCATTTTGATGTATAGAAAAAGGTCATGGGTTCAAAGGTCAAGGTCACAGATGCGAAACAATACCGAAATGCTTAATTATCTCGAAAACAATAAACTTTTTGTATAGCATGTATATTAGAATGTTGTAGGTATTGATACAATGGTCATTATGATGTAAAAATAAAATAAAAAGTCATTGGGGTTTCAGTATCTATATTTTCTTTAAATCTATCAGCTAGCCATTAGTTATCAGGTTAGCGTATCAGGTCCATGGGCCTCTTGTTTTACCTAAGAATCTTATTGCATATGGATGGTAATATAAAACTAGATCTTTGATTTATGCCGGATATTTGAATTAATTGTGTTTTGTATATAGGTCTACTGGTGCTATTGTTGGTATCGTCATAGGATCTTTAGGAGGAGCAATTTTGTTATCGTTGGATGTGTATTTCTCTGTGTTTGCTGTTGTGCGTGCTGCAAAGGTTCAACTTCAAATACTGGACAAGTCATTTCGCGATCCCAAAACCAAACCACCACAGTAGCGACAATTAGTTCATCTCAGATGAGTAAGTCTCTCTCTCTCTCTCTCTCTCTCTTTCTCTCTCTCTCTCTCTTGTCTTTTTACGTACCACTGTAGCAACAATTAGTTAATCTCAGATGAGCAAGCCCCTCCTCTCTCTCTCTCTCTCTCTCTCTCTCTCTCTCTCGTCTTTTTACGTATACCACTGTAGAGCAATTAGTTCATTTCAGATGAACAAGTCGTTTGAATCGTGTATTTTGAAGAAAGAAAACAAATATCCTTAAAAACAAGACCTCAGTTCCTTAGTAACTCAAATTTGGCAAAATTTAAATCTTGATATTGTTGTCGATCTTCAAGATATTCAGGAATTTAAGATTTCATTTTGAAGATCGCTTCAAGCTTATAACATAGATGTATGTATTTACTTTTAATCAAAAATGTTAAATTGTAGTTCTGAAAAGAATGCCAAAATTTACAAATCTAAATTCAGAAAAAATCTTAGCTGAGAAATGATTGTGAAACTGGGGTCAGTAAATCACCTATATGTTCAGAAACACAAACGCCTGTGTCTTCGTTCGTTACATGTACTTAATTGACTTGATTTAATCTTCTGCACCCCTGGAGGGGCATAGGGCCTCGACGATAGCTCTCCATCTGTCCCGGTCATGTGCAACTCGTTTGGCCTTCCCCATGACATCTGGATCAACCTCAGATCGCTGTCTAGTGTTCTTCGCCACGTTGTTACTGGACACCTCTCTTCCTCTTTCTCTGTGGATTCCGGTCCAGAGCATGCTTCGTGATGTTTCCCTGTTCTCGTCTTAGAATGTGGCCAATCCATCGCCATTTTCTTTTCTTTATTGTATCGTTATCGTTACATGCACACTGTACGTAAAACATTTGATCAAACCAATAAAAGGAGACAACAAGCAAGGGGGTGGGACACACGTGCATATGTAATCATTATATTTTCTGAATATTGATATTTTAACTATATTATAAGTTTTTCAAAAACTTGTAGGACAAATTGATATTGGGTCCCATTTAAATGAGAGTTGTAAAGGTTTACAAGTATGGAAAATCAAAATATTGTGCGACACTGTCAATTACTACCACCTACCCTTAGAGAAATGAATGTGAACCTGAAGAAGATTAAGTTTCAGAAGTATTATCTTTGTAAAACAATTACATTCTTCTGACCATAGAATAGTTGTTTATTTGCTTTTGTTTTCTTTTTACCTTTTCAGCTGCAGTTGGACCACCCGGATACAGCGATCCTAATTCCCCGGTACAAAATTCAGGTTTACAGCAACAGCCGGATGGTTACAGATATCATGCACCTCCCCCTGCATATGGTCAGGCGGTCAACTACGGTTTCGAGAGTAAATAATCCTTCGTAGATTTAACATTTCTGACATATATATTAAATATTGCAGTCATCTAAGTTAATTCTACTGTCCCATATATAACAAAACAATTGACATTTGCACTGTACGTCATCAGTAACAAACAATAGAGGGAAAATGTTGACATTGTACGTAATAAATAGATCGGCTATTTTTTATCACTTTCTGTGCTTGAAGAATCAAAAGAAGGATGCGTATTCTCCAAAATACTGACTTTGTTACTGACTTGTGTGTGTCTCATAAGTCAGCGTTGACCAGTGGTCATACTGCCACCATTATCCATCCATATCTTTAATTAGATTTCAATATTATAATGTATACTTTCATCTATTTTTATAAAATGTTATTAATTATAAATAAAGTACATAATAATTACGCTGGAGCAGAAATGAAGACATAAAACCATATTGGTTTTTTAAATATATTTTCATAGTAGTTTTTTAGTTTTTACAAAATAAGGTTTAAAACGTTTTTAATTGATAATTTCTGATTATATTAATCCTTTGATCATTAAACTTTGATAATTGAATTCTACAACAATGTTGATTATTGTTATTTTTATATAAACACCAAACATTTGTTTAAACTATATGAACATGTGATATATTTATTACTATAGTAATCTGGGAACTGCAGTGTCTCATTGAAGACCACGCTATAACTGACTGGATGTATATGTCGATGTTTCGCTATCAGGAGATTAAAGTGTCTCATTGAAGATTAACACACACACACACACACACACACACACACACACACACACACTGCATACATTTGAACATTCACACGCTTATTGCATACATTTTAACATACACATACACACACACATTTTATTGCATGCAATTTAACAAATATGTCCACACACACACACACACACACACACACACACACACTTTAATTGTTGTAAATTGAATGTATATATTTTCGCTATTTTTTACAAATGACCGTGTCTCATAAGTCTTTTAGGCTGGTTGTCATGGTATTTTATCTTTGTATTGTATATGTTATTATGTATGTTTTATGGCATGTGACACGTTATTAAAATAAATTGTATATATTAACAACTCCTAATGAAGTCCAATGCCGAATGAGACTTCATTAGGCTGCGAAGTTACAAAGCCTTATGAAGTTCAATAGGTGTTGACAATGTCGACGCCTCATGAAGTCCGAAGATTTAGACTCCAGTCGAGAAGTATTTTTTGTATTAAAACATTATTTTCAAAATAGAACGACTGCAGTTGACTTCTCGTCTTAAACTCTCTATTTGGACCTAATTGTCGTCGAAAATAACGTTCGGACTTCATTAGTCGTTGCTACAGGAAATGGCATTACTACAATACCACTGAACATGAAATGAAAGGTGATTTAATGGCTCTATAAGCCCGAAACAGACTTGACATCATTATCCTCACGTTAATGACTTTTACTGAAGACATTACATTCAAAGGTGAATGCGCGGTTTCATATGATAGCTGTTGAGTCTTTTCGATTTTCATAGCGTCACATATACCAAAAGTGTTTTATGCAGTTGCTTTTGGTGTTCTGTAAGCAAAAACTCTACAAATATAGAGAAACCGAGAAAGAAATCCTAGATGGAAAATTGCCTAACTGAATTACTGTTTTACTGTCACGTCGCCTAGGTAGAGTTTTTCCAACATTTCTTCTTCATTTTCACGTTTTTCCTTTAGCAGAGTTTTTCCTTTGTCAATGTTTACCCGCAACCCCACCTTCCGGCCACCCCCCCCCCCCAAGGGAAAATGGACAAAAACAATAACAAATTAACAATCAAAATTCAGAAAAATATGTTCTGTATCCTGTGTACATTTTGTACAAATGTACCTGTCATATACCATTTTTTTAATTTAATCATAAAATACATTTAAAAAATGGTATATAACAATTTTTTATTGTATTTTATTATTAAACTCTTTAAAAATGGTATATGACATACCTATATCATTTATGGAAATATTTTGATAGGGGTTGTGGGGCCCCTATATGTAGTAACTACCACAAATGTAGTAACGGTCACAAATGTAATAAAATAGTGTCACATATGTAGTAACGAACCACAAATGTAGGAACGACCGTTACCACAAATGTAGTAACATTTTTGTTACCACAAATGTAGTAACATTTTTTTTACCACAAATGTAGTAAATGAAAACCGCTAAATGTAGTAACGAAATTTTTGAAATTTAAGCGTTAGAATCCAACATTTAAGGTACGTTCTAACCCGATAGAAGCGACAGTTGTTCCGATAGAAGTGACTTATAGCGCGTTAGACGTGACTTTTAACCCGATAGAAGGGAATTCAGTGTCTCTGATTTCGATAGAAGTCACTTTTAACACGATACAAGTGACTTTTAACGCTTTAGAAGTGACTTTTAACCCGATAGATGGGCTGAATTTTATCCTGATAGAAGTGGCTCTGATTCCGATAAAAGTGAACAAACTACCAAAGAAAAATATATGTATGAATTGTTAATTTCGCTGGGTTTTTTTCTATTTACTTGAAAACTATCAGTGTCATATTAATCAGTACATTACAAAATGATTAACACAACATCTAATAGTAATCCAGATATAACTGTAATAAATAACTACTAGCTATAGTATCTGATAATCCTTGTAGGGGTTATGTAATGTATTGTGCGGTCACGGTGAGGGGTATTGCCAAATGACCTCTTATTTTCATTATACTTCGGTTTGTAAAGTACATTTAAAATTTAATTTAAAATTTAAGTTTCGTTGGGTTTTCTGTATTTTGGCAGATTTTAGTAGGGTATTTATTATTGTAGCCCACGAAACTCAAGTTGTAGGAGGTATAACGCTGCTGGTCGGTCGCTCCGTCCGTCCATCAGTCAGTTATAAGTTTTCCGCATTGTTTTCCTAAACACTTGCAGATACTAGGCTGAGTTTTTGAATGCGATTCAACCACAATGAGTTGCAGATCAACGTTTTATTTTGCCACAAATCTGATTCTTTGCAATTGTCTTTGATAATTTGATTGAAATAACAGTTTTCTGCAGTTTTTCCCGTAAAAGCTTGCACATATTGAACTAGTCCACCACAATGTGTTACAGATCAAGATTTTGCTTCGCTAAAATTTACGTTTTTACGATAATGACTACACTTGATTTGGTTTTGTCTAATATGTGGGAGCGACCTCACAAAGGTTTTTTAATATTTGCTGATTTTAATGATCTCTCTCTCTCTCTCCTCTCTCTCTCTCTCTCTCTCTCTCTCTCTGTGTTGCATTAACAATACTTCGTAAATATCGTTATTAAAGTATATGAACTGTATTTTATAATAGCCCAGCAGATATGTGAATAAATAGTGGGTTTTATGGTAAAAGCATGAAATTTGTTGCAAAGATACATTATGACCTGCTAAAAATCAGCTATGGACCCACTCAAAATTTATTCAAAATGGCTGCCTTTTTCAAGATGGCCGCCAAATTGCTGTGTCATTTTCACCGAAATGGTGTTTCAATAGTGGGGATCGTGGTAAAAGAAACAAAAAATGATATAAAAGTTGATTATGACCTGTTGAATGAAATTAGATATAAAACAACTGAAATTTTATTCAAAATGGCCACCATTTTCAAGATGGTCGCCATAAGATGTTGTTAATTTTTCTGTCAAAATTGTTAGCCCAGCAGATATGTGACAAATAATGGTCAAATAGTGGGAATTATGGTAAAAACATGAAACTTGGTACATAGATAGATTATGAACTGCTGAAAAAGTTGGCTATGGACCCACTCAATTTTTTTTTCAAAATAGCCGCTATTTTCAAGATGGCCGCCAATGACCAGTGGTTAGGATATTACCAAACACAAACTATTCAATAATGACAATATGTATTATGATTATTAGAATGTATTGTTCAAATGGTAAACCAAAGATATTTGTCTTATTTTAAGAAAGGTATTTAAGGTATACCTAAAAAAGGGAAGTAACTCCTCAAACAACACACACACACACACACACACACACACACACACACACACACCACTAGAAGGGGGTTTTACCGGAATAATTGCGAAAATCCGGAATAATCAGACCAAATCCGGAATAAACCAAATTAATCCGGAATAATCAGGTAAAGTCCGGAATAAACCGGTAAAATCCGGAATAATCAGGCGAAATCCGGAATAATCAAGCAAAAATCCGGAATAATTGGACTATTTTGTTACGGTAAGTTTTCCGTAATCTAAAAATTACGGTAAGTGTCTGATTATTCCGGAAAACGACTGATTATTACGGTAAAAGTCTAATTATTCCGGCAAATGTCCAATTATTACCGGAAATTTTCTAAAAAATAATAATTTTTAAATTTTTTTTACCGTAATAATTGGACATTTGCCGGAATAATTAGATTTTTACCGTAATAATCAGTCTTTTACCGGAATAATCAGACAAATTACCGTAATAATCAGACACTTGCCGGAATATTTAGAATCCGTAAAATTTACCGTAAAAATATTCTTATTATTCTGGATTTTGACCAATTATTCCGGATTTTGTCTGATTATTTCGGATTTGGTCTAAAAATTACGGATTTGATCTAAATATTCCGGATTTTCGCAAAGATTACGGAAAGTGTCTTACTATTCCGTAATTTCGCAATTATTCCGGTAAAACCCCCTTCTAGTGTGCACAGTGCTTGACTAGAAATTAACTTGTTGTTTTGTGTAAATTGTTCATTTCAATAATCTAGTGGTCAGAGTCTACAATCAAAAATTCTAGACTAATGTTCTGGTACAAAGACACTTGCTTAAATCAATAAATATTTGACCATCACTGCACAAATTGTTATTCAGAAATCATTCTCTATCACAATTTTCACCACATTTGCAAAGAGCAGTACACAACATCTCGGCTCTGGTACATTTACATCTTCCCCGACATTCCTTTTCAACTTTGCACCAACACTTTATAAACTCATGGCAACTGTCTGATCCTTGTGGTAGCAGTGTCCAGTGTGGTTCCCAAGTTTGCATCTGTGGAATAGGCAGAATTGTTTGTCCCCATACATATTCAGCCTGATATGCAACTCCCATTGTGTGCTGAAGTAAGGCTGTGGCAGTGGGTGGAATTGCATCAATAGATCTTCCTTTGCGTGTGAAGAGTTCCTTTCGGGCCTCATTTACTATCATACATGCACTCGTTCTATCATACACGGGGATCACAAAGTGTTCCAACTGGGGCAATATATCTCCTTTAGCTTGATTCAGAACTTGGAAGGCATCTGTAATTTCAGGAAGACATGAGTGATTTGGCTCCATGTGAACATGAGGAAGCTGACACGAGGCTCATGTTGAAAGTGGCAGATGCTGTCAAGCAAGGTTATTCCAAAGTATTGATACGAACAGTTGATAAAGATGTTGTAGCATTAGACATTGCAGTGGTCCAAATCGTAAACTTGAGTGAGCTATGAGTTGCTTTTGGAACTGGTAAGCACTTTAGGTACTTGGCTGCCCATGCTATTTCACAGTCAATTGGGATAGAAAAGGCTAAAGCACTACCTGCATTTCATGTCTTTACTGGATGTGATCAGACATCTTCTTTCGCCAATAGAGGCAAAAGACTGCATGGGAAACATGGAAAATCTTTCCTAAAATTACAGAAGCCTTCCAAGTTCTGAATCATGTTATAACACAGGAAGCTAAAGGGGATATATTGCCCCAGTTGGAACACTTTGTGATTCCCGTGTATGATAGAACGAGTGCATGTATGACAGTTAATGAAGCCCGAAAGGAACTCTTTACACGCAAAGGAAGATCTATTGATGCAATTCCACCCACTGCCGCAGCCTTCCTTCAGCACACAATGGGAGTTGCATACCAGGCTGAATAGGTATGGGGACAAACAACTCTGCCTATTCCACAGATGCCTTCCCCAAGTGAAAAGGGATGGAAAAGAGGGGCAATTTAAACTTGGAAACTACATTGGACACTGCTACCACAAGGATCAGACAGTTGTCATGAGTTTATAAAGTGTTGGTGCAAAGTTGAAAAGGAATGTCGGGGAAGATGTAAATGTACCACAGCCGAGATGTTGTGTACTGCTCTTTGCAAATGTGGTGAAAATTGTGATAGAGAATAATTTTTGAATAAACAATTTGTGCAGTGATAGTCAAATATTTATTGATGTAAGCAAGTGTCTTTGTACCAGAACATTAGTCTAGAATTTTTGATTGTAGACTCTGACCACTAGATTATTGAAATGAACAATTTACACAAAACAAAAAGTTAAATTCTAGGCAAGCACTGTGTGTGTGTGTGTGTGTGTGTGTGTGTGTGTGGTAGTATTGATTTTGCATGTAAATTTGAATATGAATTAAGTATTCCAATAGGTGTTCATGTATTGCATTGTGTTTTATGTCTTGTTTGAAGAGTTACTTTCCTTTTTTAAGGTATACCTTAAATACCTTTCTTAAAATAAGACAATTATCTTTGGTTTACTATTTGGAACAATACATTCTAATAATCATAATAAATATTGTCATTATTGAATCGTTTGTGCTTGGTAATATCCTTAACACTTGTCATTGGCGGCCATCTTGAAAATAGCGGCCATTTTGAAAAAAATTGAGTGGGTCCATAGCCAATTTTTTTCAGCAGTTCATAATCTATCTATGTACCAAGTTTCATGCTTTTACCATAATTCCCACTATTTGGTAATATCCTTAACACTGGTCATTGGCGGCAATCTTGAAAATAGCGACCATTTTGAAAAAATTTGAGTGGGTCCATAGCCAATTTTTTTCAGCAGTTCATAATCTATCTATGTACCAAGTTTCATGCTTTTACCATAATTCCCACTATTTGACCATTATTTGTCACATATCTGCTGGGCTATAAGATGTGTTAGTCTGTAAAATAGAACGTCTGAAATCATATATGGTATATCCTGTGCACTTCTCACAGGCTAGGTACGCACCCAATCCGCTACAGACAGGTCATGTGTGGTTACTTCTTTAAGGTTTTCTCATTTGTCTGCGGGTTAAATTAAACGGAATTGTTCAAAACAATTCCAGATTGTTTTATTTTGTTACTAAATTCTTAGCCTATTATTTTTAACTTGCATTGCTATGGGTGTCCAGTTGCCTGCTGCAAAATGCACTTACAGGTGCCTACTGAATATTGCAATTTAACCAACTAGATGAACAATGCAACAACAACAACCCCCCCCCCAAATGAAAAAACAAGAAACAACCGGATATATCAAGACTTCACCAGCTATATGCGAAGTGACAGAAAGTTTGACCCATCGAGTGCAATGGAATGAGCTAGGGTTCTTTAACGCGCCACACCTGGTTTTAGGGTCTTTTCCAAATTACCCTAATGACTTTTATTTTAAAATACAATTTTTAAGTCTTGGTCAGACCCTGCCCGGGTTGCGAACACGCGATCTTCCACACACGGAACTTACCTTCCGTGACGGAAAGTGGAATCATAAAGAAACCAAATCAATTTAATAGAACTCAACCCATCGAAGATGGGGGTGTAACAACTCCTAATGAAGTCCGACGCCTAATGAAGTCCTGACTTCATTAGGCGTCGAAATTGCAACGCCTAATGAAGTCCGGACTTCATTAGGCGTTGACAATTTCGACGCCTAATTAAGTCCACAGATTGGGGCTCCAGACGAGGAGACTTTTTGATATTACCAAAAAAAAGTCTCAAAATTTTACGACTTCGATTTAGACCAACTAGCAATAGCAACATACATTCAGGCACATACATCGTGTGCTTTGTCCAACCGTACCATACCCCGAAAAAATGTTAAGGGGGTATTTATACGAATCACCCTGTCCGTCCGTCGGTCCGTCCGTCCGTCCACCCATTTGTCAAAATATCGTGTCAGCTTAAATATGTAGCTTCCATGTCTATGAATGGATTTTGATCAAACTTGGAACCAAAGTTAATGTCCGTCTGTCCGTCCGTCCGTTCGTCCGTCTGGACGTTGGGAAAGGGAGGTATTTGTCTCTCCAAAGACCGTTATAGTTTTAACTCTTTTTGGGAAGGCATAAAAAGTACCATTTGAGAACTATCGTTTTAATAATTGTAATCTAAGAATTTTACGGATGCAACTTGATTGATTGATTGATTCATTGATTGATTGATTGATCGATCGATCGATCGATTGATTGATTGATTGATTGATTGATTGATTGATTACTTGACTGACTGACTGACTGATTGATTGATTGATTGATTGATTGATTGATTGATTGATTGATTGATTGATTGATTGATTGATTGATTGATTGGTTTGTTGAATGGGTGTTTTTAGATCTAGTCAAGAATATTTACTTATATCGAGACGTCACCAGCTATATAGATGAAATATTTGAAGTTTTTACTTTTGAGGTGCGTACAGTGTACAGGGAGGGTCTCCAACGAGCCATACTTTCTGTGATACATTGTTATCATGTGATGCATTGATTTATCAGGTCTTGTCCGAAGGACCCTGTGACTTTCATTGCTAAATGCCAAGCTGCACATGTAAATAACATTAGCAACACTCTGCTTTTGTTTTGCATTTTACAATATTTTAATCTTGCGTGCATTACCATGCATGTAATACGGTGCCCACAATATAATATTTATTTATTTATTTATTTATTTATTTATTTATTTATTTATTTATTTATTTATTTATTTATTCTTATTTTTCTCCGCTAAATTTTCTCAACAAGGTTTCTTAGAATCCATCATACGTACAAGTATATGAAATCAAATGTGATTTTTTTTCCCCAAACTCCCATGGTTACTTTATCATGTGATGGATTTCATTAAGCTTCGAGGCAACAACACGGCTTACGATGTCACATACTATTTCATCCGTTTCAATAACAGTTTTTGTGCAACAGATATATTTATTTTTATCATGAAAAAAAAGTTTTGCAGTGGACTTTATATCAAGTGTGTTATTGAGTTAAAACGAGGATCGTTGATATAGACAATAACTTGTTAGCAGTATTAGATAAAGTAGTAGTATACCTTTCTGAAGCTGAACTTCATTAGGCGTCGAGGTAACATAACGCCTAATGAATTCCCTTATTATATCTCATTACACGTACATAGTGGACTTCATTGGGCGTCGGGGTAACATAACGCCTAATGAAGTCCCTTACTTTATCTTATCACATAGTGGACTTCATTAGACGTCGAGGTAACTTAACGCCTAATGAAGTCCCTTACTATATCTCTGTACATAGTGGATTTCATTAGGCGTCGAGGTAACTTAACGCCTAATGAAGTCCCTTACTATATATTATTACAAAATGGATTTCATTAGGCGTCGAAGTAACTTAACGCCTAATGAAGTCTCTTACTATATCTTATTACATAGTGGTTTTTATTAGGCGTCGAGGTAACTTAACGCCTAATGAAGTCTCTTACTATATCTTATTACATAGTGGATTTCATTAGGCGTCGAAGTAACTTAACGCCTAATGAAGTCTCTTACTATATCTTATTACATAGTGGTTTTTATTAGGCGTCGAGGTAACTTAACGCCTAATGAAGTCCCTTACTATATCTTATTACAAAATGGATTTTATTAGGCGTCGACGTAACTTAACGCCTAATGAAGTCCCTTACTATATCTTATTACACAGTGGACTTCATTAGGCGTCGAGGTAACTTAACGCCCAATGAAGTCCCTTACTATATCTTTGTACATAGTGGATTTCATTAGGCGTCGAGGTAACTTAACGCCTAATGAAGTCCCTAATATATCTTATTACAAAATGGATTTCATTATGCGTCGAGGTAACTTAACGCCTAATGAAGTCCACTATGTAATAATATATAGTAAGGACTTCATTAGGCGTTAGGTTACCTCGACGCCTAATAAAGTTTACTTTGTAATAAGATATAGAAGGGATTTCATTAAGCGTTAAGTTACCTCGACGCCTAATGAAATCCACTATGTACAAAGATATAGTAATGGACTTCATTAGGCGTTAATTTACCTCGACGCCTAATGAAGTCCACTGTGTAATAATATATAATAAGGGGCTTCATTAGGCGTTAAGTTACCTCGACGCCTAATGAAATCCACTATGTACAAAGATATAGTAATGGACTTCATTAGGCGTTAATTTACCTCGACGTCTAATGAAGTCCACCGTGTAATAAGATATAGTAAGGGACTTCATTAGGCGTTAAGTTACCTCGACGCCTAATAAAATCCACTATGCACAAAGATATAGTAATGGACTTCATTAGGCGTTATGTTACCCCGACGCCTAATGAAGTCCACTATGTACATGTAATAAGATATAGTAAGGGAATTAATTAGGCGTTATGTTACCTCGACGCCTAATGAAGTTCAGCGTCAGAAAGGTATACTACTACTTTATCTAATACTGCTAACAAGATATTGTCTATATCAACGATCCTCCGCGTTAAACTTATTAAACAGTTGATATAAAGTCCACTGCAAAACTTTTTTTTCATGATAAAAATAAATATATCTTGCACAAAAACTATGATTAAAACGGAGACTTTTAATAAGATGAAATAGTATGGGACATCGTTAGCCGTGTTGTTGCCTCGAAGCTTAATGAAATCCATCAGATGATAAAGTAAGCACGGGAGTTTGGGGGAAAAAAATCACATTTTATTTCATATACATGTACGTATGATGGATTCTAAGAAATCTTGTTGAGAAATTTAGCGGAGAAGATAGATAAAAATAAGAATAAATAAATAAATAAATAAATAAATAAATAAATAAATAAATAAATAAATAAATAAATATTATTATTTTTGGGCACCTTATTACATGCATGGTAATGCACGCAATATTAAAATATTGTAAAATGCAAAACAATAGCAGAGTGTTGCTAATGTTATTTACATGTGCAGCTCGGCATTTAGCAATGAAAGTCACGGGGTCCTTCGGAAAAGACCTGATAAACCAATGCATCACATGATAACAATGTATCACAGAAAGTATGGCTCGTTTCATCTATAGCTGGTGACGTCTCGATATAAGTAAATATTCTTGACTAGATCTAAAAAAAAAATTTAACAAATCAATCAATGAATCAATCAATCAATGAATGAATGAATCAATCAATCAATCAAGTTGCATCCGTAAAATTCTTAGATTACAATTATTTAAACAATAGTCCTCGATTGGTACCTTTTATGCCTCCCCAAAAAGAGTTAAAATTATAACGGTCTTTGGAGAGACAAATACCTCCCTTTCCCAACATCCAGACGGACGAACGGAAGTACAGACGGACAATAACTTTGGTTTCAAGTTTGATCAAAATCCATTCATAGACATGGAAGCTACATATGTAAACCTGACACGATATTTTGACGGACCGACGGACGGACGGACAGGGTGATTCGTATAAATACCCCCTAAACATTTTCGCGGGGGTATGGTACGGTTGGACAAAGCACACGATGTATGTGCCTGAATGTATGTTGCTATTGCTAGTTGGTCTAAATCGAAGTCGTAAAATTTGAGACTTTTTTTTGGTAATATCAAAAAGTCTCCTCGTCTGGAGCCCCAATCTGTGGACTTCATTAGGCGTCGAAATTGTCAACGCCAAATAAAGTCCGGACTTCATTAGGCGTCGGACTTCATTAGGAGTTGTTACAGGGCTCCCTTGTAGTAGCCTTGTCATAGCTGAAAATGACTGTTCACATGAACATGAACCGTGACATTCCACATCGTTATGGGTAGGTTAGAACTGAAAAATCGACTTACATTTGACTCTGGCTGAACATGGTTGAAACCGAGGCATGATATGGGTTTGAAGTTTCATTCCTTAAATTACCCAACAGATATTCCTTAAATTACCTAACAGAGAAACCACAATGCTTGTCATTAATTAACACTAGCCAAGATATTAACCATTTTGAAAAACATTTTTTTATCATTTTTTAAACTTTACTACATTTGTGGTAAAATTGAGTTGTTACATTTGTGGAAAAATTTTGTTGCTACATTTGTGGTAAAATTTCGCTACATTTGTGACTAACATTTACTACATATGTGACAAACCTTACTACATTTGTGGTTCGTTACTACATATGTGACACAATTTTATTACATTTGTGACAGTTACTACCTTTGTGACAGTTACTACATATAGGGGTCCCACAGGGGTGCTATTATTACAGATTTGAATATAACTTTTACTTAATATGTTGATAAAAGATTTCATTTAGTTTTACATTTAAAAATCAGAGAATGCTTAGATATATAAGCGTCTTTACCACAATGAAATTATAGTGATTGAGTGTTGTGGGACCCCTATATGTAGTAACTACCACAAATGTAGTACGGTCACAAATGTAATAAAATTGTGTCACATATGTAGTAACGAACCACAAATGTAGGAACGACCGTTACCACAAATGTAGTAACAATTTTTGTTACCACAAATGTAGTAAATGAAAACCGCTATATGTAGTAACGAAAATTTTGAAATCTGAACATTTATGGTGCGTGAAGCGACTGTTGTTCCGATAGAAGTGACTTTTAACGCGTTAGAAGTGACTTTTAACCCGATAGAAGGGAATTCTATCCCGATAGAAGTGGCTCTGATTCCGATATAAGTGATTTTATTAAATACCAAACTACCAAAGACAAATGTATGTATAACTTGTTAATTTTGCTGGGTTTTTTTTCTATTTACTTGAAAATTATTAGTGCCACATTAATCGGCGCATACAAATGATTAACATAATCTAATAGTACTTCAGATATAAATGTAATAAATAACTAGCAGTGTAAGGTGTTACCCCTGTACGTATGTTATGTATATGCGATGAGCGATAATGCCAATTGGCCTCTTATTTTCATTATACTTCGGTTTGTAAAGTACATGTAAAATTCAGTTTTTAATTTAAGTTTTTGGTTTTCTGTTTTTGGCAGATTTTAGTAGGATACTGTATCCACGAAAATTAAGATGTAGGAAGTATAATGCTGTTGGTCGGTCCCTCCGTCCGTCCATCAGTCAGTTGTAAGTTTTCCGCATTGTTTCCTAAACACTTTCAGATTCTAGTACTAGGCTGAATTTTTGAATGCGAGTCAAGCACAATGAGTTGCAGTTCAAGTTAACGCTACGAATCCGATCCTTTTTTGCAATTGTCTTTGATAATTTGATTGAAATAACAGTTTTCTTAGTTTTGTTTTGTAAAAGCTTGCACATATTGAACTGATTTGGCATGTAGGTCCACCACAATGTGTTACAGATCAAGTTCACGTTTCATTTTGCTTCGCTGAAATTTACGTTTTTACGATGACTACACTTGATTTGGTCCAATATGTGAGAGAAACCTCACAAAGGTATTTGTAATATTTGGTGATTTTTATTTCTCTCTCTCTCTCTCTCTCTCTCTCTCTCTCTCTCTCTCTCTCTCTCTCTCTCGCATTTACAATTCTTCGTATGTATCGTTATTGAAGTATATGAACTGCATTTTATAAAATGTGTTAGTCTGTAAAATAGAACGTCTGTAATCATATATGGTGGATCTTGTTCTTTCGCCAAGCACTCGGCATAACGAAATGAAAGTCATGGTTCTTTCGGATGGGAACTTAAAAAACGAGGTCCCTTGTCACGGTGGTCATGGCACGCTAAAGAACCCTGCTGTATAATGCCATCAGCGCAACGCACAGGCAAAATTTCTGCACCTTCGCCTATAGCTGGCGACGTCTCGATATAATTGAAATATTCTTGACTGGGACGTTAAACACCATTACTCAATTCTCAACTCTTGTACCCTGCTTAGTATAGTGTTTAAGTGCACTTCTCACAGGCTAGTTGCGTACTCAATCCGCTAGAAACATATCATAGTGTGGTACTTGTTTAAGGTTTTCTCTTTTGTCTGCGGTTTAAATTAAACGGAAGTATTAAAAAAAATTCCAGATTGTTTTATTTGTTACTAAATTCTTAGCCTATTATTTTTAATTTGCATTGCTATGGGTGGGTGTTCATTTGCCTGCTGAATATTGCAATTTGACCAACTAGATGAACAATGCACCCACTCTCCCCCCCCCCCCTCCCCCCCCCCCCAAAAAAAAAAAAAAAAAAAAAAAACCGGACATAATTAGCAATTTGGCGTTTTTAAAGTTTTAAGTGATGGTTTTCATACTTTAGCCATTATCAGAATTTTTTTATTTTGTTATTGTCTAGTTATGTACGCATCTAACCCCCATTTCACCCCCACCAAATCACGCACACGAAGTCATCTGATCACTCTGCATTAATTGAAGCACTACAAACTGTCTATTTTGATTTGTACAAAGGTTACACGTTTTTAAGACTTTTGATAAATATACAAATCTCAATGTCGATCCGACGTCATGTGTAATTTGCAAGAGTATCGATCCGTTAATTGAATGAGCTATATGCGAAGTGGCAGAAATTTTGAAACATGGAGTGCAATGAAATGCGCTAGGGTTCTTTAACGCGTCACACCTGGTTTTAGGGTCTCTTCGAAGCGGCGACTAATAAATGTACTGGGGACGTGAAATTCATCTCGGGACTTCCTTGTAGTAGCCTTGTCAGAGCTGAAAATGACTGTTCGCATGAACATGAACCGTGACATTCCATATCGTTATGAGTAGCTTAGAAGTGAAAAATCTACTTGCATTTGACTCTGGCTAAACATGGTTGAAACCGAGGCATAATATGGGTTTGGGGTTTCATTCCTTAAATTACCCGACAGATATTCCTTAAATTACCTAACAGAGAAACCACAGTGCTTGTTATTAATTAACACTTGCCAAGATATTACCCATATTGAAAAAATATAATTTATCATTTTTTTAAATTTTACTACATTTGTGGTAAAATTAAGTTGTTACATTTGTGGTAAAATTTTGTTGCTACATTTGTGGTAAAATTTTGCTACATTTGTGACCAACATTTACTACATTTGTGACAAACCTTACTACATTTGTGGTTCGTTACTACATATGTGACACAATTTTATTACATTTGTGACCGTTACTACATGTGTGGTAGTTACTACATATAGGGGTCCCACAAGTGTCACTTATACCAGTAAAGGTTCGGTGCGCTACTAATATTGGAATGACTACTTAATTCGAGCAAAACTGGACTAATACTCCGAGTCAATTGATTTTGTACCAAAATCCATGTTGTGTGTGATGTACGCTCTCCCTCTGATTGGTAAAACAGGTTATATTCAAAATAGAAATAGTTTTTTCGTTACGTTTTTGTGAGGACAGCTTTCCCGGTGGTTGTGTTGTCTAAAGGGTAGTTACTTATCACAATGTATGTCATCGTTACTAGTCTGAATCCCAACCAGGCATGTTCTACGGGTACTCCGGTTTCCCCACTATCACAGAACTTACACTGTATCGGTATAAAATAAATACTCTTGACATGGATGCAAAACAAGATTTCTCTAATCCGCATCTTGCAAGAGCAAATACTACTCGTTTCTTCTAGGTAGATTTCTATATTTTACCAGCACATTCCCAGGCCTTTCATGTTAAAAACCGGGCTGTTTAACCTGAACCAGGTAGTAAAGCAACTAACAAGAACAGCACAAAAATGCAGTAATGGAACAGTTCCAAATTTAATGGTAGCAAAGTTTAGAAAAAGCAAACTGTCCTGCAAGACCACAAGAACAAGAATTTGAAACAATTTAGCAAATGAAAATATCATTGATCACATTGAAATCATCATGATCGGGTGACGACGACGACGACGATGATGATGATGACGATTACGACGACGACGATGACGATGATGATGATGATGAAATTCCTCGCATTTTCCTTCCAAATGTCCCAATTTCTGAAGAACTAACACATGATCAAGCCGTGGACAAGCATCAATTGCATTTGCAATATGTATCAAATTGCTGCTCTGCTGCCAAATCTCAAATAATTGATGTGTACACTTTTTTGAAACAAAAAAAATTGGTGTTTCTGGGTGCCTTCTCAATATCTGTGATTTCGACACTAACGGTTATATAAATCACTTACTGACCCTGCCGTTGATGTTCAATGAAGCTACATTTCAAATAGTTCATGAACACCTCCAGCCCCTGTATTATAACAAAGTCGTGTGCTGATTTTTTTTTTTTTTATCAAAATAATGCATTTAAAATATATTTAAAATCAGCACATGACAACAGTGTACAGCGGATGTGGGTTCAACCTGCTAAACTTGTTTTTCACCCATTCTAAAACAGTACAATAGCGTTTTGCGTAGTTATTAGCATATTTTCAGTATAGCTTTTTAGCACTGTCACTGTAGATTATTTATTAATATGTTCATAATTTATTTGTATATCGCGCATCATTATTTGATATTGGATACAAACCCCCACTGCGTCAAGAATCAGTAATTAATACTACATAAAAACCGGAGATCACCAGATGAGCGTGTTATTCATTTTGTATCGTATATACCTGACCACACCGACAGGTAAGTGTGTTCTCTACTCTGTTCATGTCATATATTCCCTGTAGTTTTGTTTCTAATTATCAATATAGTAGAGTTTTCTTAATTAAGGTACTCATTTTATCCGGCCTTTTAGAAAAAATGTCGGCTTTGATTTCCGTCATATTTTCATTGTGTTTTATTTGTTTTTGTTTGTTTGTTTTCTATTATTATTTTATTTTGTTTTATTTATTATTTTATTTTGTTTTATTTATTATTTTTCCAGGGGCATACGGAGTTTAATTTTTTTTTACTTAGAGTGCAAGAAGCAAACGAGAAATTTTCTTTCGTTTTCTAAATTAGTTTAGGTATTATTACGAGGTCCCAGTTTCACATTTACTTCTTAACAAAAATTTTCCTTACTTTGGCACTTGTTTAAAAAATTAAAACTTCTGGTTTTGAGCATTATTTTATGGATTGTTTTTTTTTTACCTTAGTTGAGTTGAATTCGTTATAAATATTGTGTATATAATTTTTAGCAATGCATTTGGACACATTGGGATTTACCTTTTAGAGGACAAGTTTCTAGTCCCTTTAGGTCCCATTTTGAAGACCAATCAAAGCTCATTTCAGCAATAATTTAATTTTGTCGAAACTTTATCTTGGTAGTGCCATTAAATTTGCTTAATTTAAATCAAGCATAATCTTGGTTAAGAAATGATTGTGAAACTAGGGTCTGATTCTGTTCAATTTGCTACAAGTACTTTCTAAAATCAAAGAAGTCAGCAAATACACAAGTGTCTCGTGTGATACGTGTTGTCCATTAAATACTGGGCTTAATAGACTTTTGGTGATACTGATAGATAAATTAAAAAATATTTCCTGTATTTTTTTGTGATTTTTTCTTCTTTTAAAAGTTTACGACTGATCCAGATGTTCAAGCGGACAGGTCAACATTATTAATTGTTATAAGTTGTAACCTTTATGATGATTTTAGATACGAGTTGTACAGTAAAATGAATACTTTTTATACGGCGGATTTGAATGAATTGAGTGAGGAAGATAAATTTATTGTTTTAATGACTGATATAAATATTCAAACTTTTCTAGCAAAATGTATCTTTCATATGAGTAATAGAGGCTGTTTTTTAAACATATTGTAAAACTTTTTTTAAATTGATATGTTTTAATAGTATAAATGATGTTTGATGTATCTTATAAGTCTTTTAGGCTGGATGTAAAAGCTTTTTATATATAGGAATTATGTAGTAGTTTTTAGATTTATATTGTAGCTTTTATATATGACACTTAAATAAAATATTTCGAACTTGAACTTGAACTATTAATACACCCTTCAATATTATAAGCGTGTATTAACAGCAAGTTTCATAAGTTTTGAAGATATTACTATAATCTTTATGAGATTAGACATTTATAAAATTTGTAGAATATATATATATATATATATATATAAAGAGTATGGTAATGAGACAATGACAAATACATATTATTGATTGAAAAAGGACACCACGAGTAAATATAGCATGAATTCGTGAAGTAATTTGAGTTACGTTTGAACCTATAAAAAGAATTGTTTTTTACAGAATTTTTCGCAAACTTCTTACATTGTAACTCAACTACATCAGTGTTAAATCTAGGATTTTTTAGATGAGAGCTTCGTGTAACACTGTTATGTTAAATATGGTCTACTAAGGCCTTAACAATGGTGTCTTTTGGCAAAAAAGTGATCAATGGCCCCATTGCCTCTTTGATTTAGTTTGCACAAACTGCACCATTGCTTGCTGATTTGTTTCTTTGTTCGTATGAAGCAGAATTTATGTAGAACCTTGTTAAATCTGGAGAGAAGATTGTCGTCAAATCATTCAACTCAACATACAGATTATAGATAACGTTCTATCTCTCAACAATCTTAAAATAGAGACTATGTTAATGCCATCTATCCTAGTGAGCAGCTTGAAATCAAAAACAAACATACTAATCCATGTCTGAATCACAATCCAGGAGTAAAGTAAAAAACTTTGAAACTGACAAGTTAGGTTAAACGCGTGAACTTTCACTGGGTAAGTCTAGAGCCCTCTCGCTCTAACACTGAGCAACCGAATCTGTCTTTTGACGTATTTTGTACAAAAGTTTTATTTTTCAAATTGTCATATCTCTGTACTCGTTGTGTTTAGAAATATTTGCCATGTGCTTTCTAAAATAGAACTGTGAGTTTCGCCATTCAAATGCAACACTCGATCTTATTGGTCAATGCAGATTCGTAATGCCTTCACGGTGCAAAAGAGACATAAGAAAACTATTTTTATCCATATAGATGGGTTTTAATTAAAAGTAATGAAGCTTGGATCGGTAAAATAAATGTTTCATGCTGCCAACAAAAGCGAGATAAGGAAATACTCGAAGCTATCGATCTGTCGTTTTCGGCAGAAATTTCAAGAATTAAAATTCAGTATGACCACAGCCCCCAACAAGTAAAAAATTCTGATGGGGTTTTAATGGACTTCATTCTACTCAACAAATGTTATGTAAAGCATGTTAGACAGAGGCTAGAAGAACCAAGAGCGTACCATAACCCACCAACGAAATAAAAAAACGTGCGTAAACAGACGTTATTTATTTACATGTATTAGTACATCACATGAAAAAAATGTAAGAAATTGGTTGGATATGTACATGTACTCTATTTTGTATTGTTGCAACGAGTATAGTACCGTTGACATCAAAGTACTATTGTTTTTCCAGACGGGTACTATACGTTTTGAACGCGACACCTTGGGAATGAGAACGCAATATTGTAAACAAACATGACTCGAGATTCGGCCACGAGGACCCAGACAAATTAATTTCAGACCAAGATGTACACTACACAATTGAAAATGCCTTATGTCAAAATGTCTGTCTGTAAATTTAAAGGTCAAACAATGTTAAAGTGTCATGTGATGTACTAAATACATTATTATGTTTTCCTTCAGGACCAGTGTTGTCTAGACAATACTATAGTAGCACAGGTCCCTCAGGAAAACATAATAATGTATGATTATTGACTTATTACTTTGATTCCTAAAAAAGACTAAGATAAAAAAAAATTGAAAAATTGGAGACCTATCTCCCTACTCAATGTTGATTACGAAATGGTTTCTAAACTCGCTAAACGCTTAAGAAATATATTACCAGATATTATAAATTCAGATCAAACTGGATATATTAAGGATAGATGAAAACATCCATACCATTTCTGATTTAATTTTCCTGACAAATTTGAAAAATATACCTAGTCTTATACTCTTATTGGATTTTGAAAAAAAAACTTTTGATACGTTAGAATGGTCTTTTTTCCAGCAAGCTTTATCTGCATACGGGTTAGGGAAAAATTTTAAGTGGTGGGTTTAAAACCTTATATAGCAATGTTCAAAGCAGAATTTTGAATAATGGATATGCTTCAGGGTCATTTAAAATTTCAAGAGGAGTGTGTCAAGGTTGTCCCTTATCGCCGTATTGTTTTATCATATGTATATAACTACTTGCAATCTTGATACTAACAAACAAAACTATTAAAGGAGTTAAAATTGATGACACGGAATACAAAATCACATGTAGTTTACTTGCCGATGACACAGCTTGCTTTATAGATGATGAACCATCAGCTTTTGAACTTTTTTATACTCTAGGAATATGGTTTTTAATGACGAAATAGAAACAATAAAAATTTAAATTCGAAATCAAAAGACTTAAAAACAACCCTTAATTTGTGGGAAATGCGTGATTTAACTTTAATTGGGAAAATCTAAATTGTGAAATCGTTAGCACTATCGAAATTAGTATATCAAAGTGGTTTAATATCTGTTCCAACAAACGTTTATTAAAGATGTACAAGTAGTAATAGATACTTTCTATTCATAAGATTGAGAAAAACTCAATGATTAAATCAATAGAGAATAGAGGTTTAAAATATCCCGATTTTGAATATCAGGTAAATGCTTTGAAATTATCTTGGATAAAACGTTACGTAAGTCCTCAAACATCAAAATGGAAACAATTATCTAATTCATATTTTAAAAATATTTCTCTTATTCATCTTCTCCAATCCAGATTTTGTATTGAGAAGCTGGACATTCTCTTATTATTGTTTTATAGAGATTTACTTCACTACTGGATAGAATTAAGATCACCTGATGATAAACTGATTTATCCAACAATAGACAAAGAAGTTTTATGGTTAACTTATAATATCAAAAGAGATTGAACACATTTTTTTCTGTAAAGATTTAGAAGTATTTTGGAAAACTTTTAAAAATTAGTGAAACAAAAGAAACCGAACAAATGTCTCTCTTACATGTCATGACGTAATTTTTGGTTTGTATCGAAAAAAATGTCTTTACAATTTAACTATTGTATATTAATATCAAAATTCTTTATCTATACATTAAAACTGGACAAATGTTTTAATTGCGTGAATTTAGAAGGTTTCAAACTAATTTTTTTTTAAAAAATAATTATTATGAAACATATTATGTATGGCAATAATCAGTATATTGAATATGAAAACCTACAATTCTGTTCAATCTAATTAGAATTTTACTTTGTGGCTAAACTTTTGATATTGTTTACAGTCTGATATACTTGCAAAAAATTATTGTATTATAATATGTATTTTAGATATATTAATATATGTATGTATGTATATGTTGTATAAGTTAACGAGAGCTAACAAAAATAAATTAAATTAAAAAAAAGTTTGGACATGGATTGGTGGGTTTGTTTTGGAATATTAAATTCGAGTTTCTATCCGTTTGAAATTATTGTATGCGCTAATTCTCTAAAACTATTAAGCACTATTTTACAAAACTTGACACAAAGCATCAACATTAATAGGAGATGCGTATATCGTCAACCCTAGTTGGTTTGCTCCTTTTCCTGGGAGTTACGGCTCATTAAAAAATCTAAAACAGTTAAAAGTTCTAAAAGTCCTGACTGGAGCCAAAATCTGATTTGATGTTTATTGATTACGCGTTTGCTCGAAAAATGGTTTACGCGTTTTTGCATTACTTTTCGACAAAATTGAAAAAAAATGCATTTATAATGTAATGTCCTGACAAAATTCTCATCTGTAGTAATTCTTCAAAACTATGGAGCACTATTTAACAAAACTTGGTGCAAAGCATCAACATTGGTAGGAGATACATATACCATTAACACGATTTTGGTCTGTTTATTTTTCTGGAAGTTATGGCCCTTTGACTGAAAAGCCTAAAACAGTTAGATTTTTCCCAATTGTGTGACTGGAGCCAGAATTTGATGTGATATTTATATTCTTAAACTAATAATGTACTTGTTTCGTGAAATTCTCCAAAAAAAAATAAAAAAAAATGAAGCACTTTTTCTCGAAACTTGATGCAAGTCATCGTCACTGATAATAGATGGTATATCATGAACCCGAGTTTGCTCATTTTCTGGGAGTTATAGTCCTTTAATCGAAAAATCTAAAATGGTAAAATTTTGTATAACACATGGTTGGAGCCAAAATCTTATGTGATATTTGGCTTTTCTATAGTCTTAAACTTATGATTCATTCGTTTCGTGAAAGGATGATACCCAAAATGCCGAGCTATCCGCCTATAGGATTCAAAATTTAAAAGTATGTTGAAAAAATATTGATAGTAAAAAAACCTAATGCTACTATCATTATGTAAAAGTTTATATGGTAAAATTCTCGGTAAAATATTGCATTATATGTTTAATACATATAATCCATTGGGTATGTCTCCGTATAGCTCTATACAAACATAGAACAAGTAAGTGAAAATCAACATGTTTTTTAATAAATGCACATAGAGCGCATGCCTCTCCATTAAAGATATTTTGGATATAAAAACTATATTATTTTACTGTTAGATATGCAAAGTATGGTTAATGGAGAGATATGCGCTGATACTGAATTTTGTAAAAATCAATATTTAGAGAATTACCCCAATATAACCTCCTAATATACCGTACTATACTCGTACTTGATATTAATAAACCCTTATTGTCAACAATTACCTGCGTGGTGTAGTGGGTATACGTAAGGACTAATAAGTCTTACGTTGTTGGTTCGAATCCCAAAGTTACAATTTTATTTTTTCACTTATTTTATTTTTAAAAAATGTATATTTTACGGCTTTTTTTCTTTTTTATCTTACTTTGTGTCAGAATTTAAATGCATATATTATTATTTCTGCCACAATTAACATATTAGAAAGAAAAACATGCACGCATATTTGTTTATACATACAATATATATAACGACATTACAATCCAGTTTAAGGCCACTTGTCGTTTCCCGTGTGTTTCGTGTACGTTGGACACGTACATGTCCTAGTAAACAAAATACCAAAACATTAACTTTTCTAAGTGCATTCGTCGCACAAAGAAAGGCCATGGACGAACAGTCGGGTAGGTTCCATATGTGTGATGAATGTCACTAGCTGGACAAGACTGGATATCATGAACCTGCGGTTGGTCGAATAGACTTGGAATCTGAATGTCACATGATTGACCTACCCATTTTGAGGTGCGGCAAATAAATTGCCATTTGCTTTATTTTCAAAGAAAAAGTTTCCGCCATGAAACTTGCACCAATTCAGGCAAGAACTGACATTTTCGTCAAACAATGTATCTTTGTACCGCTGGTGTTCGCATATGCTGCAATCATTTATCTAGACAAAATATAAAACCTTCAGTAAACTTTGATGCTTCAAAGATGAAAAAAGTTTCATCAAGTCTACATACAACGTAAATCACCGAAATATTAAACAATCTCCAAATGAGAATATTTTATAGTAAAAGTAGAAAAATTGATTTCGATTAAACAAATGACCTTTCTGATGATGACTATTATACATTGACTGGACTTAGCATCTTTTAACAAAGGTTATATCGGTTAAGTCCACACGACTAAGGACTAAAAGCTTCGCGTTAGGACTGCTCTTGACAAAGCTTCAAAATGTCTGGTCTTTTCCATGAACACTTAGCAACACTATGTGGTCTGCAAAATGCTACACAGGTGTCAAGCATGTTCTCTGAAGCACGGATGGCTCTAACAACAGAGTTTCTTGAATGCCTTCTATCAATACAAGTATGACGGTCTAAATCAAAGTATTCTGCTATGAAATCACACTGACAATAGACACAACGTATACGCATCATGACGCAAAACATAACAAGCCATTGTGACATCTAAGTTTTGTTTTTGTGCTAGCAAAGTAATGGCAATTTCTGACAGTAGCGCTACACTTTGGCACAGAATAACAAACATATAGACAACTAACCAACCAGTAAAGTCAGCTTCCACACACGTCATTATAAAAAGGGAAAAAATGATATTCATATGCAACGTATATATTTACACAGAGATTTATTTGTACTTGGCCTCGAAGTAGTGACGGGTATAGAGGCCTGAAAAGGGTGTAACCTAGTTTCTTGCGTATATATTCCTATAGGCGGATAGCTCGGCGTTTTGGGAATCATTCTTTACTTGGAATATAGGTTATGCATTTTTGCGTAACATTTTGAAAAATATTGAAAAATGACTTCAAACTGTTATGTCTAGACACTATTTCGCGAAACTTGATGAAAAGCAACAAAATTGTCTGTGCATTTTACTAGTATTGATCTGAGTTGGTTTGCTTATTTTCCTGAGAGTTATTGCCCTTTAAACATAAGTACAAATCACAAAAAAGAACATGCTGTCGAGGGACCCTAATTGACTGAATATGCTTGTATTTATTTATTTGAATTTTTTTTTTTTACAGGACAACTTTTCAAGCAGTGACAAAAGGGTTTTATATGAAGTGATTCTCTACAATTGGTTGGCGAAATAGTGGACATAGTTTCAGGTAACACACTAGCAGCATATAGTTTAGACAGAAGACGTCTTCGGGAATATGTGGAGCATAATGTTTTAATAGACTTGCATTTTAAGTAATTTTTGTACCGAATAATAACTCTAGCTATGGAGTGTAATTTCACTGGTGACACAAATGATGTAAACAGCAACGTAACGTGCTCGACGACGGAGAATAAATTAAACGCAATGCGTCTAGTGGCAACCTCGGCGGTCATAGTAGGGTCAACTATGGCGGTGTGGAACGTTATATCTATCGTAATGCTGATACAATGTAAACGAATGATCTACCAAATAAAAGTTATAGCAATAAACCTTGCTTTGACAGACTTCTCTACTGGGTTTTTCAGCGTCGTCGATGCGGTATTGGCTATGTACGGCTTAAATGTGAAATATGAGTGGTGCGTCATCCGTTGTCATCTAGACATTATGCTAGTTATAGCAAGCATATTCTTTATGACAGTTTTTGCATTGGACAGGTTTCTTAGCCTTAAATTTGCAATGCTATACCAAGAACTAGTTTCTAAGAGACGGATCTACATATCGTGTATACTAACGTGGCTACTTGCCACTATCGTGACCGTTCTGACGTATATAGACGGCTTTAAGAGAACGTCTCCGTGTATATGCGTCGACAATGAAGGCCATCCTATGATAAGCTTGGTTTTTCGTAATGCTTGTTTTCTGACTATCGTTTTAGTATATATTTACCTATTTTGGCATGTAAAACAACAGAACCGAAAGATCACAGCCTTAGGTAATAAACCGGGACCCAATATGAGACCCGCAATGAAAATCTCTGTTATTGTTGCTGCCGTATTTTTCATGTATTTTCCAAAAAACATATTTCTCCTGTATTATGTGTTGCGTAATAGATATGTACAAGAAAACCTGAAAATGTTCGCTGCCTTGATTTATATAGAAAAACTAAACAGCCTAGTTAATCCAATCCTTTACGCGTGGCGTTTCAAAGAATGCAGGATGTACCTGATGAAATCATTCTGTTTTTGGAGTAGCAATATGATGCAAAAGGCGCGGTACATAGATTATGAGTTAACTGGTTCTTACATGATGGCATCAAAACCAAATAATAACAATATTACCAATGTACAAGGCCTTAATGAAACAGCAGAACAAACAGAAGAAACGAGAACTCGGAGAGAAAATACACCTACCACCGTAGCTGCTCGGACTTTAGAATCATCACAAAAAGAAGAAAATGAACGGCAAGTTAAGAAAGACGAGGACAACGTTGATGAAGTGTATGTCGACAACCGTATACCAATAACAATAAAATACTAAAGAACTATTATTGTTATGAATCATGGGTGATTTTACACGAATATATTGGCTTTATTGAGGAAATTAATTACTACTACACAATGAACCTTTGTCAGTTTTATAAACATTTTATTAAACGAATTTAATAACTTCAACATCAAATAACCACATCTGTAAAATTCCAATTATTGTATAGTTCAAGAAAATGTATTTTTGTAACGTTATATTTGATGTTAATAATAATAGTATTTATTGTCATAAAGCAAACACGAGCTTATAGCCCAACATATATACATAATAAATACGATAGCTGAAGGATACAATATTAATATAGATGTTACTCGGTATAGAGGAACAGTAAAAAAAAACTTACGACAATCCCTAAAACTCGCTCCACCTAAAAGATGACATCATTGTGCAACAATAGGTTTATATCAGTATTAGTTACCTTAGAGATAATTGTGATTTAATACTAATTCAGTATAAGGAATTTTAAGACATAGTGCCCCGAGGATACCACAAACTCAGTTGGCAATAATTGTGTATTATTGTCAGAAATATACTATTGTCTAAATTTGCTGCTAGTTAAAATTTGAAATTCCTCAAAAACTAAGGTATACTCCCCCATGCAAAGTATTTCCTTAGCTGATTTTGGTCCAATGGGTTTCTTTACAACATCTTGGAGAAAACAAAATTGGTTTCATAACTACTGATGAAGAATTGTATTCAGTCTAGTGTTGTAAAATAAAAACTGGTATGAAGTCATACCAGCATTATCATAGCAAAGATTAAGTTGCCCATAGACGTATCCAATCACCGATTCATTGGTTGTTATCCAACATGTGATCATCAGCATGTTCATTGTATATAATCACTCGACCACAAGTCTGGTACACAACAAATACACACATCAAAGGTAAGCATAATTTGATTGTGTTTGATAACTGAATATAACATAATATTTTCTTGTAAAATTTTCAAGAAAAATTTGTGTAGTTGTTAGGCAATCATGAAGATAAGAAAATTATCACTGAAAAAAATCACAAACGACTAAATTAAAACCAAGACAAAATTTGAAAAACTGGGTTTTTTTTTTTTTTTTTTTACATATTACTAGAAGGACAAGTTTCTCAACAATTTTATTTAGATCAATTTTAGTGAAATATAATTAAGCCTTGTTTTCAAAACAAAAAAGTCTTGTTTTCAAGGCTGGAAAGGTTTAATTGTTTCGTTTTTGTGTCAAAAAGCAAAATTTATCGTCGGAATTGACAATAGTTTTTTTTTCTCAAAATTTCTATAACAGCAGCTTCAAAACAAAAGTTAGTTATCGTTTAAGAACATATCAACATACCCCTTTTTCATTTTCTTTTTATATTTTTACACTATATACACTATATTCTAAATTTTGTGCTGTGTTTTGAAAAACAGGGTCTCCTTAAATTAAAAAAATATGCCCCATTGAAGAAGAATGTACACATGTAGGTCTAAAAACGACAGTGCTTTTCGTTGCTGTAGAAACGCATATGAAAGCATGCAGATTGGCGATTTTGAAAAATAAATGTAGCTTAATGTTATATTTATATATGTATATGTTTTTTGTGACATGGTCAAGTTATAGATTAATTTTTAAACCTCTTTTTGAATGGAAAATATCAAGTTAATTAAAGTTATGTGTGTTTATAATTAATTATTAATCCTGTTGCTTAGAGACGAAATTATTATGGAAGAAATAACAAATGTAATATGGATAAAGTAATTCAAATCAATAAGTAATGTAAGAGCCTATTGACTATGGCTGGTAGTTACAAGTTATCAATATCAAGTTTTTCTTTGAAGTTAACAAATCAAAAACAAACATACCAATCTATGTCAAAATCACAATCCCAAAGCAAAGTCAAAATCAAACACAAACATACCAATCCATGTCTAAATCACAATCCCAAAGCAAAGTCAAAATCAAACACAAACATACTAATCTATGTCAAAACCACAATCCCAAAGCAAAGTCAAAACCAAACACAAACATACCAATCTATGTCCAAACCACAATTCCAAAGCAAAGTCAAAATCAAACACAAACATACCAATCTATGTCCAAATCACAATCCCAAAGCAAAGTCAAAATCAAACACAAACATACCAATCTATGTCCAAATTACAATCCCATAGCAAAGTCAAAATCAAACACAAACATACCAATCTATGTCAAAACCACAATCCCAAAGCAAAGACAAAATTAAACACAAATATACCAATCCATGTCTAAATTACAATCCCAAAGCAACGTCAAAATCAAACACAAATATACCAATCTATGTCCAAACCACAATCCCAAAGCAAAGTCAAAATCAAACACAAACATACCAATCTATGTCCAAATTACAATCCCATAGCAAAGTCAAAATCAAACACAAACATACCAATCTATGTCAAAACCACAATCCCAAAGCAAAGACAAAATTAAACACAAATATACCAATCCATGTCTAAATTACAATCCCAAAGCAAAGTCAAAATCAAACACAAATATACCAATCTATGTCCAAACCACAATTCCAAAGCAAAGTCAAAATCAAACACAAACATACCAATCTATGTCCAAATCACAATCCCAAAGCAAAGTCAAAATCAAACACAAACATACCAATCTATGTCCAAATCACAATCCCAAAGCAAAGTCAATATCAAAAACACAAACATACCAATCTAGATCAAAACCTCCATCCCAAATCAAAGTCAAAATCAAACACAAACATACCAATCTATGCCAAAATCACAATCCTAAAGCAAAGTCAAAATTAAACACAAATATACTAATCTATGTCAAAACCACGATCCAAAGTCAAAATCAAACACAAACATACCAATTTATGTCAAAAACACAATCCAAAAGCAAAGTTATAATCAAACACAAACATACCAATATATGTCCAAATCACAATTCAAACGCAAAGTAAAAACATTGAAACTGACAACCATGTTAAACACGTGAACTTCCTCCAAGGAAGTGAGGCCGGGTGCTCTGGAAGGGTAACTTGGAGTGAACTTAAAGGTCACCGGTCACCAAAAACCGAATTTTTTTTAGTATTATTTCCTGAAAGATTACATCATAAAAAGTCGATTTAGCCACAAATAACATGTTTTAATCATTTCTATCCTTTTCTACAGCGTAAATTAAAGTCCTGAAACTGTTGAAAAACTGTGTTATCTCCCTTTGGTAGTAAAAGGGCACAAAACCGGAAGTGACGCAGAAGGTGTTATCCCAGCTATTTAGTAAATGAAGCTTGTATAGTGAACTGCATTTATTACCCAGATTTATCGGAAATAACTTCTATTGTTTTTACATATTTATTTATTTTTTAGCATTGGGTATTTCAGTTGACTTCAGCAGAAAAAAATTAATAAAAAATAAACATAATAATAAGAAATAAATAAGGAAAAAAACTATATTTGTGTTTGCTCTAAGTATGATATACTATTTACTAATACTTTTACAAAACATAATTTTACATTTCTTTTGATAATTATTTATTTATTTTTTTAATTATTTATATCCATTTATCGCAACAAATAATAAAAGAACCCCAATTTCCGTTTTTTATTTAAAATATTGTTCATATTAATTTTCATTAATATTTAATATCATTTTAATCTTTACATATCTCTGAGTTATTTATTTATTTATTTATTTATTTATTTATTTTTTATTTATTTATTTATTTATTTATTTATAACAACAAATAATTAAAGAACCCAAATTTCCGTTTTTATTTAAAGTAGTGTTCACATTAATTTTCATTAATATTTAATATCATTTTAATTATCTGAGTTATTTATTTATTTATTTATTTATATCTATTTATCGCAACAAATAATAAAAGAACCCAAATTTCCGTTTATTATTTAAAATATTGTTCACATTAATTTTTATTAATATTTAATATCATTTTCATTATCTTTACATATCTCTGATTAATTAATTAATTTATTTATTTATTTATTTTTATCTATTTATCCTAAGGAATAATAAAAAGAACCCAATTTTTTGTTTTTTATTTTTAAAAAAATCTTTTCTCTCTAGTACAGCCATATTATGACCTCAAATTAATTTTAATTTATATTTGTTTTAGAAAGTGTCCCATTTTTAATTTCTTTCAAGTTAGATTAAAATCAATGATTTATTATTATTATTATTATTATTTACTCATGTAATTAATCAAAAGAACACGTTTTCGGATAGAAATCTAGATCCAAGACCTGCAGTTTTTTGTACAACGAAAATATCAAAATACAGGTTTAAAAAATAACTTCTTATTGTCTCTCAATTAAAATATTTCATCCCAGGATTACTTAAATATGAAAGTAATTTCAATTCAATAGCTTCTTATTTCTTATTTGCAGTAAGTTTAATAATAATAATAATAATAATAATAATAATAATAATGGAAATTGAAGTTTACGTCAGTGGGTAATTTAAAAAAAATATTTGTTGATATTTTCCGATGGAGTACTGATCAGAATTCTAATTCTCATTTATTTTCACTGTTTTCATGATGAAATAAAAAAAAATAATAAAAAATTTCATATAATAACTTTATTACGCTTTAATTTTAATGGGATGGAAAGAACTTTGTCAAAATGTGATACCAGTAAGATTATGCTCAACTAACTAAGGACTCAAAACTCGAGTGTAACTGTGGTAGCGACATTTATATTAGGTATTGTATTATGTTTTATTTGCATGTTAATTTAGCACTTACACTTCACTATTTTGTTCTTTTATTTCCTTAGTGGAAACTACGCTTTTATTTTCCTTTCTGGAGCCTCTACTTTATTATACCTATATCTATTATACTTACCTTATGCGCAGCGACATCTATAACTGTCAGTTCTAGGTATTTCATTGGCTAAGATATTCCCGGTGTTATATGAATTAGATCAGGGTATACATCGGGTGGAAGCCATGTTGAGTTTAAAAACGACGGAAATATAGATTTGTGTTTTGTGTTAGTTTGGGGATAGGATCGTCACTTTAAAATGTAAGTACAGTTGTCTGTTTTGTCATGTTTAACTGTCTTAATTGGTTTTATCGGTCATACCTGTCTATAAAGGTATCTTTTCAATACTTACCTGTTTCTGTTACTTTTTCCCAAACATTGTCCAAATACTGTCCATTTAAAATACCCATTGGTCATAAATATTTTATTATTATAAATCCCTACGTCTTTCCTCTATAGCAATATATATTTTATAGTCCAATTATATAAACGCCGTGCCAGCGCTTGAACATTCGCTGTGAATGTCAAAGGTCAAAATCCGTGTACAAGGTGTATAAATAGAACTGTTTCACGGTGTTATACATAGACATTGTAAAGTATATATATATCGTATACCTGAACGGCGTTAATATTATAATGGTGTTTTATAGAGTTTTATTTTAATTGGTTGTAGATGGATTGCCCTGTAATATAATAGTAAATATGGTGTAAACAGGAACCATCTGAACAAGACTCTGTTCCATAAACAGGTATACATGTAATTTAATTAGTTTTACTGGTGTACTTATGTTCCGTTTGTAATGTCAAGTTTTTAATAGTTTAGATGAGTGCAGATAGGGCGTAATTGAGGATTATGTCCCCTTGATTAAGCCGAGTAAGTCCGGCATATGTGAACAAGTCAAGTGTTGAATATATGACAAACAGTTGATACTTCTGAATATGATAATGATTATTATAGTGAAATAATTTATAGTAATTTAGAATTACTTTAAATAGCGTTAATTCAACACTTTGTTGAATTGTATTAATATTTAGCATTTTCAGAAGTTGCACTCAATTGAACTTTGTATTTTAACTCAGTCTATTTTATTTGTTTCTTACAATTGTTATTTTGTTTTCTTTGACAGGGTTGTATACTTGTTATACTTGTGTCTTTCCATAAAGTGATTTGTATTAAAGTGAATTGAATTAGCGATTTGATTTGAAAGAATTGGATTGAAATGAATTCAAGAAATAAACAGAACCCTTGAAGTGAATTCTTTGTGGTTATTTGTTAGTCGTCAGCAGTAACCCTATTACATAACTTTCTTTCATTTATTCACAATAAATTAATATCATTCAAAGCGTGATTTACACCCCTCAGATACCAGTAATTAAGAGATTATCAATATGCTACAGTCCATTGGGAAACATCCTGTTTAGAAGTAGACATCTACCACCTGTAATCAACAATTTACCTTACAATATGCAACATTAATTGACACACGTGGATTATCTTTATGATATACCCAGTAAATGCTATTTGTCATTTTTGATGATTCTGAAAATCGAATAAATTAAAGTTAAATGAGATTGGTTAATTTGAACAGGGCATACAAGACTTTGTTTGAACGTGTGAACTGAATGAATTACGGAATTAAATTAATTTTGAAAATTAAAATTGTTTAAAATCTATTTATTTGACTGAATTGATTCATAATAAATTGAATTGTCTTAAATGATTATACTACTCACATTTCCCTGACTTATCTCGTAATATTTAATCTGAATACATTCAAAACAATTAGAAAGCTGCATGAAGGACTTGTGTAAATCTGGCTTTAATTTGTTCTGAAATTTGTGGAAAAAACATGTTTATCGGTCATTGTGATTTTATTATCTCCAAACGTCACAAAATATAGTATTTTGACTTGAAATCAAACTTTAAAACCCGTCAAAACGCCACACAAACCCACATGTAATATATGGATACATATATAGGTAATGTGTCTTTCCTCAGCAGCTTAACACCATGTACGTCATCAATTAGGTCGCCGGAAAGTTACGAGCGGTGTCGGAAACTACCGAGTATTAGCAGTTCGTTCAGGTAAGGTTTTAGTGTATTACAGGTAAATCTAAGACGTGGGAAACCGTCAGACACATCAATATTGACTATTCTACCCATTGGAATGCAAAATACAAAATTGATAAATTTGGTGACCGGTGACCTTTAAGATTGTATTTCATTAATTTCAGTAGTATCGTCACTCGTAACCTCATAGCAGCACAAATATACAAAAGAGTTTACAGACAATGAAAAGAAACAATACACATTTGAGAGAACGGATTATAAATTCCACTTTTAAATGGCAGAATAGATGTTATGTTTGAAACATGATTATGCCGAAATATCGTCCACAAAAACGCAACAAGTGGTCAACAAAGAGGAAATTTCTGTTGTTAAGGGCAGTGTTTAATACTTGCAACATTATTGGCTGATACTATCATAGGTTGAGGATTCAAGAACTTTAACCCTTATTGCAAGTCAAAACAACGATACCGGTACTAACCAGGCATGGGGCGAATTACATTGCAATGTAATGCATTACATTACATATACTTTGACAAAAGTAGCATTATATTACAATTACAATTACATGTATTTTGGAAAGTAATGCATTACATTACAATTACTTTACCAAAGTAATGCATTATATTACACATTACATTTCATAAAGAATCCAAACATATAAATACAATATGTTTCGGATTCAAAATTTGAAATTTAAATTTTGGGGTCTTTTTCTATAAAGTTCTTATGTTTTGATTTTCAACTGTTGAAAACAGGAGAATATATAGTCAATAAGTACATGTATAGATTCTTTTTGCTTTGGGTCATTCAACTGATATTTCTGCTGTTTACCAGTACGTTTTACAAAATTTGTCAAAGTTGATTGTTCATCTATGTCAGGCTTTTTATTATCCAAATATACATTTCTGTTTTACTCTAAAAATTAAGAAGAAAAAACAGAGATGCTGTAAGGAATTTTTTCATATTATATGTTTTTATTTTTTATTTATTTTATTCACTGAATGTTTCTTAATTACCATTAAATCAAAACAGTAAAAGGAGTTGATAGCCTGTAGTCTCACTTAGCATACATTTGGAATTTCAAGGTAAAAATGTAAGATTTTTATGTATGCTAAGTGAGACTGGAACATGGTTATGGACCATGGAGAGAACAATAGAAATTAATTACAGGTAAACTAAAGTCTGTTTCAAAGTAAAATGACATCATTGATACAAGCATCGAACAAACAATTTAACAAGAATTAAATGTGTTCAATTTTACTTTTTTAAATCTGAATACTGAAAACTCTTGAAGAAGTTATAGCCAATACCTATTAATTCAGTAACCACAGTAAAATATGAAAAAATAAACTTTCACTAATTAGACAAAAAATTCAAGTAATAATATATCAGACTATTTTTTTTGTTGCATTCACATTTTCAGTTTGTGAAAAAGAGAGAACTTTTCAATATAATTAGGAGATTATGAATTAAAAAGATCTAAATTCAATTACCAAGAATAAAATAAAGTAGAGAATATTTTAAACATAAACTAATATATTAAATTATAAATTAATTAAAATTTTTCACAAAGTCAATAAATCTCACTAAATAAGGAAATTTTTAATGGGAGAAAAACAAACTAAAAGATTTGTTTTAAATGAAGAACAAAATTGATATTGTTATTGTTATTACATTTCTCTTAGAAATTGCTTGAAATTGCTGGTGTATTTATTAAAATTTTGTTTTACTAAAACTTGACCATATTTCCATTCATAAAACATATTCATTTATTTATTTATTTATTTATTTATTTATTTATTTATTTATTTATTTATTTATTTGTATTTTAATTTACAAGATTTTTTATTAATTAATTAATTATTTACATTTTTAGTTTATTTATTTATTCTTTTACTGTTTTTTTTTTATTATGAATGAATTAATGATGAATGTTTTTTGTTGTTGTTGAAAATGCCGAGAATATTTTATGAAAAAATATGTGCAACTTCTTATGAAAAGTGAAATTTCAAGTCTATTGAAGTTATATCAAGTAAGATATCCAATTCAAAACATGTTTTTTTCCTCACTGAACAAATGATCAATTTATTTCTTTTTTAATTCATTTTCTGTTTTTATTTCTTAACCTTTGAATGAATGAATAAATGAATGAATGAATGAATGAATGAATGCATTTATTTATTTATTTATTTATTTATTTATTTATTTATTTATTTATCAAAATTTTATTTATTTACTGATTTTTAATTTCTTTACTAGTTTTTTTTTATTATTTCACGACTATTTTTTTTATTATTTACTATTTTTTTTAATTAATTTAACTGATTAATTTCTTTTCTTATATTCGTTATTTATTTTATTTTATTTTTATTTGTTAAAACCCCTAAAACTTGACTATGATATTCATATTTAGGAAATAGACTATAGCCAAGTGTACATGTCTCAGGTAAAATCTGGTGATTTTAAAATGTATGCTAAGTGAGACTATGATTTTTTAAAATGTATGCTAAGTGAGACTAAACCGTTGATAGGTGTACAAACTAATTAGTGGTATTGTCAGGTGTAAATTATAAACCATACTTAACAAATAACTTCTTTAATCATTAAAGATAGGTTACCTGAATAGCATATAAAAAGATTACAAAAAAAAAGAAAAATAAATAAAAAAATAATAAAAATAATAATAAAAAAAACAATTTCTGGTAAAATAAAATTGTTTTCATTATAGGTTATCAGTTAAAGCTTATATTTAGATATGTTGCAAATTTTGATGTGATCTTTAGAGGCTCCCCGATAGTACTAATAACAGCATTTGCATTTTGCTTTAAAATGTATTTTTATCCTTTACATTTGTTGGAAATTCAAAATGATCTAAAGTATACTAACTTTTAAGCATTTTATATAGTTTTAGTATTAAGTTGAATGAAATAAATCATTAGTTTGACAAATTAACAGTTCAAAGTTTCAATTTTTCTAGACATCTATTTTCATATTTTATATTAGGGAAAAAAGTAGCCTGTAGGTATTTACTAGCCCTGAATTGTAATGATAATAATATCTAACATTTAATACAGAGAAGTAATGCTATGTAATGCCATGTAATGCTTAAGTTACATGTATTTTTGTCTATGTAATGCATTACATTACAATTACATGTAATGCAAGAATTAGGGCATTTCACATTACATGCATTACTTTGAGAAATGTAATGCATTACAGGGCATTACAATTACAAATTAGCATTACCCCATGCCTGGTACTAATCCATGTCCAAATCAAAATAAAAACTTTAAAACTTACAAATTAACTTAAACACGTAAACTTCCAACAGGGAAGTGAGGCCGGGTGCTCCGGAAGGGTAAGCGACTCCTGATTAGCTAGCTACAGCCCATTGTGTATTCAAAACTTTAAACATATCCAGGGTGATCCTGGACATGGAGACATGATCAATAAGCTGATATATGTATGTGTTTGGTTCAACTTTACATATAAATTGCAAAGCCGTAAAATAAATCATTGGCATATCATTGACAATGAAGGGCGTTATTGATTTGTCATAGCTGACCATTTAATTGCCATATGCCATTTTTGAGTGCATTATTTTATGAAAATTTAAAAGTAACACATAGAAGTTTTATTTTTTAGCACTTTCTGCTCATCAATCTGACTTTTAAGCTGACTCTGTCGCGTGCAATTAATATGCCGTGTCAAACCTTAGTTAAATTTTGAAATTCCTCAAAAACTAAGGTATACTCTCTCATGCAAAGTGTTTCCTTGATTAAATTTTCTAAAATACATTTTGATCTTTTGGGTATCTTTTCAACATCTTGAAAACAATATTGGTTTCATAATTTTGGTCCAAGCACTACTGATGAAAAATTTTATTCCGAAACGGTCGTCTAGAGCTGTAAAATTAAAACTGGTATAATATGTAATAAAGAACAAAGGTTTTGCTCTCCAATATGCTTAGCTTACCATGTTAGTAGTATCTTTAAAACCTTCAGAAAATGATTTTATTACGGAAAATATGTGATAAATTCTCATGGTTCGTCTAAAAAAGCCACTTACATATATTATCATCAGTCTTTGTTAAGAAAAATTGAAGAAAGATTAATAGCCAATAAATCAGCTTAACACTAATACTATAGTCATCTTACAAACATAACCATGTTAATAATATACTAAAGTCATCTTACAAACATAACCATGTTAATAATATATACTATAGTCATCTTACAAACATAACCATGTTAATAATATACTATAGTCATCTTACAAACATAACCGTGTTAATAATATTTTATTTATGATATGTATATTGTTACACAAACAGCACCATTCCTGGCGAGATTAATTATTGCTTCATAAATATTAAAAACCTTCAGTCGGGCTTGCTTTTAATTGTCACTTTGACAATATATACAGATATTTTATCTATATTTTACCACACGTTAAATGCTTTGAAATACAATGTTTCTACAAGGGCCAAGCAGTTTCTTTGTGTGGTTTTAACTGCCTGAGATAACCAGTCGCTTTATACGTGCTATTTTTGATACACAATCTTAGAAATTTTCTTTGTATAAAGTATCTTACTTGGCCGATTGTGTCTGAAAATAGTATCTCACCTGCCAGCGTTTTGATTTATACTTTTAAGCCCCATTTATACGGCGAGAATTGCATACCTAAGTATTTTTACTCATATGTAAATTTACTCAAGTATATTTTGCTTTGCGTTCATACATAATTTATGTACCATAAGTAAATTTGAAGTTTTCAATCAATTTTAGATAATTTTCATTCTGAACATTGAATGGTTTAGACTTGATTATCAGATAAGAACGTTTCTTTACTATTTAAGCACTGATATAATGACAAATGAGCAGTTCTACTTGGTGATCCAGCATATCTGTCATATACCAGTGTTTTAGTTTAATCATAAAATACATTAAAAAATGTTATGTGACATATCCTTTAAAGACTTGTTTGCCCAAGCCTTATACAAACAAACAAAATCTTACACCATTGCAGAGCACATTTTTATACTATCTAGTTAGGGTAGAACGACACTGGATCTTCGATCTCTTCGGGTTGCTTGAAATGCCCATTTAGCTATTTATTACATTAAAACCTCTTTTTAACTGAGCTGGACCCCTAACTCAAATTAGTTAAGCTTCATTCCTGTGTATGAAGCTGCAAATTAATTCTTTAGGGATCGGTCGAATGTTTTTATTGAACTTGATGGTGAAAATTATTTCAGTGATGTTGAAGACGATGATGCTTGTTTTCCCAAAACACTTCGTGACGACATGGCATCTCCTTTCATGAACAATTCCTTGCCAATTGTAAAAGTAAATTTTCTTTACATTCTGTGGTTGGCTTTTGTTGCTCAAGCACTTTCTCTTTGAGAACTAGTAAAACGTAAAATTTTGGTTACAGTTTGTCACTAGTTTTTGTGCTTTTGCTGAATAAATCTATTTCAATTACAAATTTTAATCTTTATTGGATAATTATTACAAATCAATGAGGGCCGTGGTGGTTAATAGTGGTTGGCTTCCTTAACCGCTATGAGTTAGATCCCCTGTTGTAACACTATACATGTATGTGGTGAGTGGGGTTCCCTTACAATTGGCACCTGTTGGTTAGCTTGATGTCAATACAATGGGATGTATGTAATGTTAATCTATGACATTGTATATCAGTGGACAACACTATTAAACAATTTTTTCTGGTACAAAGCAGATTACAAACACCCAAATGTACTCCTGCACCACATGGACCTTAATGAACATTAACCCATAGAGATAAATAACCTGGCATAAGTCCATGTGTTTAAAATTATGTGAGTAAATATTACTGTGCGTTCATACGACACTGTAGCAAAATTTGCATACCTTAGTATAAAATACTCACATACTATAGTAAATTTGCACTTGGTCCCTACTAGGTGCAAATTTACTTAAATGAGTAAAAATTGCGTATATGCAAAGATGATCATACGACACAATTTGCATATGTGAGTAAATTTACATATGAGTAAAAAATACTTAGTTATGCAATTCTCGCAGTATAAATGGGGCTTTAGTGATATTGAAATGGCGAGCGTTATTCAATTTGCTTTGTGTAGGAATGGAAGCTATAAAGCACTATGAACGTCATTTCTTGACAATTCAATGGTTAAATTTAAATTTCGCATTTTTGAAAATCTTATTTTGATTTCTAATCTTGAAAGTTTAAAAGCAATGCTGCCTACGAAATGCACGTGACGTTCAGTCCCTGGAACAGCGATAACATGACGCCAAGCATAGAAGCAAAAATTGAGTGCCGTCACTTTATCAACGGTAATCACATTTGGTCTCAAACAGTTTGGTGGAATAAAAACATTACATAATTAATGTAGACAACATTGTATTTCAAAGAATTTAACGGGTTGTTAAATTTAGATAAAATAACTCTTTATTCGAAATATTCGCATATATAAACTCATTAACCACCTCACGTTCCAGCATCAAATATGATAAAAGCATGATGAATGGGTAAAACGTCTAAAACTTGCAATCATATAACTAAGCATAATCGATGTTACAAACATGTAAACATCATCTATATGAGGCAAAACAGCGAAGGTAAAGATCTATAAAACCTCAAAGCAATTGATTAATAATGTGAAGAAATATTTAAAACATGTTATGCTCGAAACCATCAGCAAAGTACTAGTAGTCTCTTTTTGTAATGTTTAGAAAATGACACAAAAATCTAATAAAATCAAGCTGTACCGTGATTCTTTCAGTCATAAAGCAAAAATACCAATCCAATGTGTGTGTGTGTGTGTGTGTGTGTGTGTGTGTGTGTGTTGCAAAAAGCATTTACAAGTATATGTTTACTGCAAATAAAGATGTTGAATCTAAATATAAAATTGAATTCATCTTAATCAGAAATACTCCTATTTCTTCATTTTTAAACATAAAATGTATAATTTGTACCAACATATAGTACAAACCCGTCAAAAGTTTAACACTAAGCAATCAATAATAAGCACAGAAGTCAGCTCGACCCTTAGTTAGCTACATGTACATATATCTCGGGGTAACTTTTCTGCAGGTCTGTGTCTCAAACACAGAAGTCAGCTCGACCCTTAGTTAGCTACGTGTACAGATATCTCTGGGTAACTTTTCTGCAGGTCTGTGTCTCAAGCACAGAAGTCAGCTCGAACCTTAGTTAGCTACGTGTACGAGGGCCGTTCAAAAAGTCTTGTCCTTCATAATAAAAACACAAATTAAGACGTTTTATTTATGATATTTTATTTTCATTCCTTCAAAAAAATCACTTTTAACGGCTACACACTTTTTAAGACGCTGGATCCATTTTCTAAATACATTTGCATATATATATTTTTTTTTTGGATATACCATTGAGAAACTGATAAATTGTTGAACCTAGCGATGAACGAGATCTGTATCGACGACCAGAAAGGTGTTTCTTAAGTTTAGGAAAGAGATAAAAGTCACACGGTGAAAGATCAGGTGAATAAGGTGGATGAGGTAAAACAACAACACGTTCCTTGTACAAAAAATCAGTCACCAACTTAAAGAGGTATGGCGGGTTTGATAGGCGCTTTTCACATTGCCCCCTGCTTGAATGGATGACTGACGTAACGGTGTATTTTTAAACACCTGAGGATTTCGCGTTCTATTATTAGACCAGGTCTATGAAAAACAAGCGCTTTGTTTGTGTAAACTTGTTTTTCCTTGAAGAGCCGAAGATATTGAACAAACCTTAACATCCGCACAATCTTCATTTTTCACCTTTATACAATAAACAGAAACACTTGAACAATAAAGTATTAACTTACATCACGCTTCACTAAGAATTCACGGGTGATATGCGTAGATTTATTGTATAAAAATGTAACCTAGCTTGATCTGCTAGAAGTGGTTTTAAAGAAGATAATGCTCATTTTTAAAAACTAATATTTGTAAAGGAAAAATCTAACAATAGTATTTTATAAAGATAAAAATAAAAAAAAAACAAGAAGAAGAAAAAATTAAAATGTATCCGGTTGGGATTTGAACGCATGCCGTACAGGTTGCAAAGCGCCCTCGCTACCGACTGAGCTAACCACAGCAGTAAGTGATAGACGAGTTAAAATGCAACATCAGTTATATGTGCAGTGATCAGTTTTTATTTTCCCTAATTTTCAAAAATTGACTATTTTCTCCTAAGAGGACCAATTTTTTGAAAACTCGCAATAATTGCATTTTGAAAATATTTTCAGAAACAATAACATAAAAAATGGTCTTCCAAGGAGAACACTTTAAAAATAATTATCAAAGACGGGAAAACCCCCTCATTTTTCATTGTTTAGCATAATAGAGCACAAAGATGAGCTTATTAAGAAAAATACCAATAAAATATACCTTTGTATGAGGCAAAATCTGCTTTATAAATTAAGCGCAAGAATATTTAGACTTTTATTTTTCAAAAACCAAAACGGTCCATTTAGGACAAAATCACATCAAACCCGCCATACCTCTTTGTGAGCAGGAGCATTGTCATGGAGTAACCGAATACCACGAATTCCTGACTTTGGTCTTTTCTATTCATAATTTTTTTTCATTTTCTTAAGAATTTTATTTTTATAAATGTTTTTCCGTGATACCCTGGCCTTTAAGGATGGGAATTTGGGCAACTATGTCGTTACTATTGAAAAATATAGCATAAAGAACTTTCTTTGTGCGTTGAGTGCGCCTTGCAATTTCAGGTCGTTTTTCCTTTTCTGGTTAACCATATTTTATTATTTATCTTTCTATGTGGCTAAAAGTAATATACCCGTGTTTTGTCACTTGTAACTATATCAGCCAGACTCCTGCTGTTACAATTACCATATATTTTCAGCAGATTTTAGCCATTTTGACCCGTGTGAGCTTTTGCTCTTTTGACAACAAATGAGGGATCAATCTAGCACAAATCTTTCTCATGACTAGTTTTTTTCTGAGAATGAAATGTACGACCCCCATTGATAAACCAACGACTTCAGCTATCTGTTTAACAGTCAACCTTCCATCCATCCCTATTGACCAGTTTTTGAATTTCTGTAATGTTTTCTTTGGTGCATGCTGTTTTGGTCCTCCAGAACGGGCCTTATCAGAAATGTCGTTAACACCATTTTCACGGGGGACAATCACGTGACTTATGTTGATCACGCTTTCACTTGAAAACGCTCGCTTCGAAGGTAAGTTGACCTTAGTTTTATATGATAGCGCGTAAATTTGAAAATAATATGTTGCCCACGGAAGAAGTATATGTGTACTAAGTTTTCTTGCCAAATGACAACATTCAAATCCCCGTAGTTTCTGCAAACACTTCGACAATGTGTGGAGCACGTTAGATATTCGTGTTGATCACACCTACACATTTATGCTATCGCTGATTAAATTTAACCAAACGATACAATTTGCGCCTTTTACACCCGAATTTTCTGCATCCACTAGATATTTATTACAACAGACAATTATTCCGCGTGTCTACATGTCGGTAGATATTGGAATTTGACAGTATTCGTCAAATTATGTAAAATGATCACGTTTTCACTAAGTTTGTGAGTTGATCACGCTTACACGGAGTTAGACTACACAATCTAGAATATTCAGTTAATTCGACAGTGTCTTTATCTATGTATGCTATGTACACAGATTGGAACAACTTGCATGTGTACTATACAGTACAGACCTGTTGAAAAAAAACCAAGCTAACAAAGTATTGCTTAATTTTGGCTCCCTGTTAGCTTTACATCGGCAGTTGCCACTATCTAAATCTCGACAGCCGAACGTGGGCTCCTTTTTGTTAGCCTAGTTTTGAATTCTTGACAGGTCTGAACAATCAACCTCTATATACTGTTAATTGTTTATGGTCACATCAATGCTGTATCAAACTTATAACAACACCGGTAATTAATATCACTTAGTAAGCTATGTGTCGTCCACAATCTGATGGCAATGTATATTGTGACGGGTTACGAATGTTTTTATGGTTTGATCCATTAAATATTTTCTTTTGGGCTTGTTGAGCCACAGATTTTTTTCTAGTCATTCTGAAAAATACAACTTGACTTACTTACTTAACTTATTCCTCTTGATTCTCTGGGGAGCAAAGGGCCGCAACAACACCTCTCCATATGACACGGTTTTGGACTATCTTCTTCAGTTCGGCCCAGGTCTTATTCCGTGCTTGTGTTGATATCGAGGACTTTAGTGGGTGGTGGGATGTCTGGCAGAACTGATGGTACTGGTCTGTTGAGTGTTCCCTTAAAGTGTTCCACCCATCTTACTCTCTGTTCTTCTTCGCCTGAAATAATGTTTCCATTCTTGTCTTTGACAGGGCGACTTGGTCTGTTGTTTTTTTTTCAGAGAGAGTCCTCGTGATTTCATAGAGTCTCTTCATGTTCCTTTGACCCGCAGCAGTCTCTGCTTCCTGCGTCAGCTCTTCAATAAAGTTTCTCTTGTCTTTCCTTGCACTTCTTTTCATTTTCCGGTTCTTGTCCCAGTAATGTGCTTGCAGTTCTTGCCTCTCTTTCTGGTCTTGTGTTTGGATGATCTGATCTTTCATTTGTTTTCTCTCTGTGATCAATGCCAATGTGTCTGTTGTAAGCCACTCCTTGTGTTGTGATCTCTTCTTTCCTAGGACAGTTTGGCATGTTGTCTTCCAGGTGTTACACAGATTATTCCACTGATCTTAAACTGTTTCCCCTGGCAGGTTGGAGAGTGCACTATAGTTGTTACTTAATTCAAGCTTAAATTCTTCTATTTTCTCTCTTTCCTTCAAGCTTGTGTGATATTCTTCCTGCTCTATCTTTAAAGGCTTTCAGTTTTGTCTTAAGGGTGGCAACAACTAGCTGATGATCTGATGCTGCATCTGCTTCACGTTTTACCCTGACATCTTGCAGGCTTCTTCTCCACTTTCGTCAAATTGTGATGTGGTCGATCTGATTTTCAGAAAAATAAAAACAGCATGTTATGTATTGATAAAACATCACAAAAATCTAGTAATTTTATCTTTGGACAATGATCATAAAATCTAAAACTATAGACACTGTCCAAATAACTGAACATTCTAAAACCGATATTCGAAAATTTATACCTTAACATTGTGTAAGCGTGATCAACTCACAAACTTAGTAAAAGCGTGATCATTTTACATAATTTGACGAATACTGTCAAATTCCAATATCTACCGACATGTAGACACGCGGAATAATTGTCTGTTGTAATAAATATCTAGTGGATGCAGAAAATTCGGGTGTAAAAGGCGCAAATTGTATCGTTTGGTTAAATTTAATCAGCGATAGCATAAATGTGTAGGTGTGATCAACACGAATATCTAACGTGCTCCACACATTGTCGAAGTGTTTGCAGAAACTACGGGGATTTGAATGTTGTCATTTGGCAAGGAAACTTAGTACACATATACTTCTTCCGTGGGCAACATACTATTTTCAAATTTACGCGCTATCATATAAAACTAAGGTCAACTTACCTTCGAAGCGAGCGTTTTCAGGTGAAAGCGTGATCAACATAAGTCACGTGATTGTCCCCCGTGATTTTTAAATTTACGTATCTAGCGTGAGATGGACCTATATGACAGCTTTCGCTCACAAAAACATCTTGCATTTCAATGAATGTTTGTTTGGGCGATTTAACGAGTTTTGCACAGGCTTTCATGAAGCTTCTCATTTCAATAATGTTTTTACTGTCATGTCCGTCATTTTCCAAGCAGTGTAACGAGTGTTATGATGAAAATGTGGCAAGAAAAAACTAATTCTTTTGCATATATAATCTAAAAATGTTCCACGTGTTTGGGAATGAACTAAGTCACCCGTGACAAGTGACAATATAATAAATTACGGTGTTTTATTTACGGTTTACAGGAAGGGACAAGACTTTTTGAACGACCCTCGTACATAATATTATATATCTCGGGGTAACTTTTCTGCAAGTCTGTGTCTCTCAGTCGCTTTTCGGCGACTACATTGAGCTTGACAGTCAATCATCGACTACTATTATCAGTGTTTAACTTTTGACAGACCTGTTCCATGTGTTCGTACTATAGTTATGTTATGCGGCTTGTCATATTTTGTTGTCAGTCTGAATTCACAAGTTTTAAAGACGTCATAAAATGATTATTAACTGGTTCACTTGTCATGGTATAGAATTGCTGTAGAACTTCACGGTTATACGTGAGCAAGCATATAATTTGATACCATGTTTTACTTGAGAAGTAAAACTGGCTATAAATTTTGTGTTTCTAAAAAGAATTAAAACTCAGTAAGAAACACCATTCAAAGCCCACTGACTGTGTACTTAACAATAAGAAGAAGAAGAATTAGTAGGCGGAGGAGGTTCATACGGAAGCCGTGAGGGGACATTTTAACGTTTGACGTTACTAAAGTAATATGCTTTCAACACAGAGAAGAACAATAGATTATGTTTTACAATAAAACCAACTTGATAAAACTTACCATATCTAGTTTTATTGGAGATGTTCATCTAGTCTGTCACAATATATCCCCGTTTACTTTAGTACAATATCTAGTATTATTGAAGATGTTCATCTAGTCTGTCACAATATATCCCCGTTTACTTTAGTACAATATCTAGTATTATTGGAGATATTCATCTAGTCTGTCACAATATATCCCCGTTTACTTACCATACCTAGTATTATCGGAGATGTTCATCTAGTCTGTCATATTTAGTTTTAGTAAAATTCACTGATTAACGAAAAAGTAACATACTTCAGATTTCTTTTTTCTTCTTCTCTCAGTTTGTGACGAAAGCGTGCTTTACATGCTTTGCCGCTGATGCATTTTTTAACACTTGGGAATGAATGCAATCTAGATAATTTTGATTTTTTAAACATTTTACTATTTTTTCGCAATTATTTGAGAAGAAATCAATAATTTCCACATCATCGTCATCATAACATATCCCCTGCGTTGATTCTATTTCTCAGTTAACTTGGCATATATTAAAAACAGTTAAGAGTCCATAAACACATGAAAAACGCAAATTAGAGTTTTTATTATTAACTAATTTTAAAAGTAATAAATTTTATAGAGATGAACTGAGAAAAGTCATTTCACTGTCCAACCAGTGGCAACCACTGGCCTTTGGAAAGCACAGTTTGGGTGCGCAAGTTATAGGTGGGATTTCTAAACGGTTGAAGACAATGAGACATGGCGGCCTCCATGTCGTACCATGATGGCAGTTAAATTTTGGTCAATAGGAAGTCGCTCTCGAGTTCTGAGTCAGCAATTTGGACAGACAAGAGTGGTAATATGTCAAAATTATCCTTTTGTGCAATATTATTGTACAACATTATGCAAGTTTCCTTCAAATTTTAGATTGAAGAAAAGGGGGGGGGGGGAGTTATGTGGATTTGTCAATATTTATCATCAGACACTGCCTGAGTCAGGAAATTTTACCACTAACGGGGGGATCTCCCGTTTGGAATAAATGTGTCTAAAATAATTTTCATGGATTTTGAATTTTAACATTTTGTTGGAAAAATCACCTTTCCACATCATAACAAATTTCTGTACACATAGAAGTGTCATGGCAGCAGGGTTAACTCTATAGACAGGTAGGCTTTATATAGAGCGGTCACTATAACAAGTTTTACCATATACACAGGTGGTTTTTATTAAGAGGTGTGATCTGTCACTCAAGTAGGTTTTACTATTCATGCATTTTTTGTTTTAACTTTTGTAGATTTGAATAAATATATATTGTGACATACAGATTAAAAAAAACAAATATGAAAGCGATAAAAAGAAAGCATAAAAATGAGGAATCAAGCAGTAGTCAATCCAAAACAAAGAAAAGAAAATTAAGCCATGATTCAACAGTACGTCCTGACGCAAAGATGAAAGACAAACTCGATCATACTTTGTCAAAGATTAAAAATAGTGAGGATCTCACACAGACATTGAGTGCTTTAGAAAATTTCCAGGTGTCAGAGACAAAGATAAAGAAACGCAAAGCAAAAAGTGAAAAGTTAAAACAAAGTAAAAAGAAATTAGATAGTGAAGTAACAGACTGTGTTACCTATAACAAAAAACAACAGAGTTGTGATAAAAAACTGAAACATTCAGTCAGACATAAAAAACTTTTATCCAAAAGAAGAAAACGACAACTAGCAAAGAAAGAGGAGGTAACTCCATCAACAGTGACAGTTAAGCCCCCTGAAAAACCAGAAGAATTCTCTAGTAATTGGAAACAGTTGATGACAGTAAGTTGTTGGTTTTAATATAATGTTGTAAAATAGAATTTGGTGAATAAAATTGACCAAAATGATTGATTTAAAAAGATGATAATTGTCAGTGTTAAACATTTAAAAGGGGCCTGGTCAGCTATTGTGCAGACAGAAAAAAAGGAAAAGAAAAGAAATGAAAGTTCTATCTAAAACATGTCTTCTACTAAAATTACTGTACTACTACAATCTAAAGTGTCTATACCAAACCCCAAGTAGATCTTGAACTTGTCTTGATAAGGTATCGGTAACTTAACCTTTTTGATCAGTAGGCATCATGAGTATTCTCTGACAGCTACCAGTAACCTGTGCTAACCAGACCCCTGTTTAATTAAAACAATTTGTTCAGCTCTGAAGTTGTCCACTATAATTCAAGGATTGTCAGGGTTTAACGAAGACACTATGATATGACATTAGGAATTAATTACAGGTGATGGTAAATTTTCTGTCTCAGAAAAATCAACCTTATCTTAAATTGCTCAGTCTTTCAATTACTTCTAGTTGTAAAAAGCTAGATCCCTCACAGGTGGCCTACTGTTTTTGAACTCTACAGAGGTGTCCTTAGCATGCACAGAGACACAGGTCCTCAGTATTTATAGTTTCATCCAAAAACTACTCAAGTAATGAGATTTTGGCAGCTCTAGTATGGGCAGGAGATGAAAATCATCTCAGAAAATTTCCAAGTCCCGAGTGAGGTTCGAACCCACAACCATTGACTTTGAAAGCCAGTGACAGTATCACTCAGCATTGTCAGCCCATTAATCAATACTGGTATAACAAGTAATAAAAATATCTGATTAATTCTGTAAAACTTATTTTTTAAAATTAAATCTTATTTTACAGATTTACAAACTATACACTTCACTACTTACAGTATGATACAGCATCAGCCCTCAATGTGGGTTTAAAAACTAAGTGGCCAGCTGGTCACCAATTTAAATTTTTAGTTGGCCAGTGGAAATTCAAAGCTGCCAGGCAATCTTTTCTTTCAAATGAAGTAAAATTAAGGCATCTGTTAGGTATGGAGAACAAAAATGCACATTTTTAAAACTGACTTACAATCACTTGCATTCATCAGTGTTGTTAATATAAACAATAATAAGTGTCCAATATATTGCCTGAATTGGTAACAGTATCATGAAAAATATTTGTTCTCTGATCACAAAAGTTCAAATTTAAAGTTGACAAGCTGGCCACCATTTACAAATTTTAGGTCGAAAGAAACAATTCCAGGTCAAATTTTGCCAGCATTTTATTATACAAAATTGAGGGCTGAGCATGTTTAAAAATGGTTGTATCATGACAGACTATAAATCTTAAAAAAAAATCAAATACCTGTACATGTATAAATGTAGTTGAAAACATTCCTTCTGTTAAAGCTGAGTCTATTTCAGTTAAAAAGTGTTTTCATCTCGAAAATTATATTTCCCCCAGAATCCACATGTTTGTATTTTTTTCAAAGATTTAAGTTTTTTTCTAAGAAAATTGCTTTTTAGTAAAAACGATTTTGTTGCATAAATTTAGATCATTAAATAGCACCACTGCGGTAGCTCAGTTGGTAGAGTGCTCGCTCTGTATGTGGGAGGTCGTGGGTTCGATCCCCGGCCGGGTCCAACCCAAGACTTTTAAGTGGGTAGTGACTGTTCCTTCGCCAAGCACTCGGCATTACGAAATGAAAGTCACGGTTCTTTCGGATGAGAACTTAAAATAAACGAGGTCACATGTCACGGTGGGCTTGGCACGTTAAAGAACCCTGTTGTATAATGCCATCAGCGCAACGCACAGGAAAAATTTCTGCACCTTCGCCTATAGCTGGCGACGTCTCGATATAAGTGAAATATTCTTGACTGGGATGTTAAACACCATTACTCAACCCAACTTAGATCATTAAATAAAGATATCACTTTCAAATACTGCAAAAAACTTAAATATTTCAGTTCTATAAAGGAAAACTAACATGATGATTATAATATAAACCAATGGCAAGTATAAATTTGTATACACATCATTTATTGATGGCCATGTAAGAATTTTATCATACAAAGTTTAACTAAATTTGATTTTGAAGAAAATGGCAAAGAAGGGATAACTGGTTGTTACCTAAAATGGCAAATGCATTGTCAACAGTACCCTCGTTTTTGTACCTGTATGAATATATTTCTATGACATTGATCTAAGACAAGTGAAAATTTATGTGAATCCAAATGGTTCATTTTTCACTATCTTGTTATAACTCTCAGCAAAAATAATGACTTTTCTGAAAGTTGAGGACATTAATCAGAAAACCTATTATATAACTTGATTAATCCCTACATAGTTGTAACTTTCAGGTGAATACTTGTAGTATATCTGTTAAATTAACACAATTACTGGTATACCTGTATATCTATCAAGGTATTTTAATTACCTGTAATCGGAGTACCTGTTATTTCTTGCAATCTGGAAACCCTGTGGATACATGCTAGGTGATGGTTATGACAAACAGGTCATGACATATACTGATATACAACTGTAATACTGCTAATCCATGCCTGATCATATAAATTAAACAAAATGAAAATTGTGAAAAATAGTTCAAAATCTCCAAAATGTGCTAAAATTTGTTTAACACTTTAGAAACCTGACCATATACATGCACTTTAATTATGTACTGTAGGTTTATTTATGTGGTTAAATTAAGGATCAAAATATAACAAAAAACTTTAAATGAAGATTATATGTACTTGTATACAGTATAGAGTTATATACTGACAAAAATTGGAGGAAATTTAAATAGGTTAATACTGTTAAATTAAATATTTTAGAAAAAAGCATAAGACATGTAATAACATTAATAAATTTAATGAACAAACTTTTAGACTATTTAGAGTTAGGCTGATTTATAATTAATTTAATTGATTAATGTATTGCCATGCCATATTCAAAATTTAAAATATTATGTATGTATGGTGGAAAATTTATCAAAATTCATTTTACATTTTTTTGCATTTTATATAATATTGGAATTATTTCAGTTATAATTTGTCTGCATGTATTTTTATTTGCTATATATTTTTAACTTGAAAAATTGCAACAAAATTTTTATTTTAACAGAAAATTAATTTGCAGAAAATACAAAAATTATAGTTTCGTTTTGTTGAATTTTTGTAGGTGTTGGAGAAAACTGAACCCAAGAAAATGTCTAAACATATAAAGAAGCCACCAAGTAGAGAGGGAAGTGCAGGAGACAGGATGAAAATGAAAACAGAACTGAGGAAACAGAGTAATGAAACAGTACAACATGTAGAAAAACAGTAAGAAAATTAAAAAAAGATTGTTTATTTTATTTTACAAAGATTGTTTATTTTATTTTACAAAGATTGTTTATTTTATTTTACAAGTAGTTATTTTGAAATTAATATCATTATATATTTTCATTTTTGTGATGTCCCATTTCTTTCTTTTTTTTTTTTTTTTTTTTTTGTTAAATATGATGAAAATTGAACACCCATAATAAATACATTCTTGATTAATTCAAATTTTTTAAGATACAGTAAAACCTCAACTCATTACCAATTTTGGTGCTATAAAGGGGATTGGTAATAAATAATTAGAGGCCTATGAAGATTAATGTAGAAGATATGGATTTTGGGATTACAAAATATTTGGTAATAAGCTAGATGGCAAAGTTATCGAGGGACATTAAATGGGGTTTTACTGTACATGTATTTAGGTTAATTAAGTTTTAGACTGTAATGAAGCCATAATATCTTAGTAATTTGACCAAAAACTGATATTGAATGGTTAAAGTAACATAATGAATAAAGAATAGATATTTTTGAAAAAAAGTTATATTTTTTATTTGTTTTTGTAGAAGTCCAGATGTATGGTTTGATGGTGTAGATGAGATACTGATAGAAAAACATAATACTGGAACAGAAAAAGACAGAGAAGATAAAAACACTGATCCTCTGATAAAGCTTGGATCATACACAGGGTAGGTTTTATCATGTGGCAGGCCAGGCTCAATAGGTGGCAGGAAAGCTCAGTTGGTAGAGTATTGAAAATGTCCTGAGTTCCAGTCTTGTTTGGCCACTATATTTTTTCCCTTTTCTGATACATTTGGGGGTTTGTCAGACACTGGAAAGTGGCTGACCAACAGGTTGGTCCTAGAATTGAATTGAATGAAGGAAGGGAGGAATGTGGCAGACCAGGCTCAATAGGTGGCCAGGTAGCTCAATTGGTAGAGCATCCTGTTAATATTGGAAACGTTCCAAGTTCGAGTCCAGGTTTGGCCACTGTTTTTATACCTTTCCTGTTACAATCAATAATCAATGGGCTCTGTCAGTGAACCTTGTGATACCCTTTAACATTTGTGCTAAAGAATTGATTCAATTTGATGTAGAATCAAATCAGTTGATATAGTGTATTCATGTAAAAATTATGTTATAAAAGTAGTTTGCCACTTAAAACATTTTCCAAAATATCCCACATCCAGTCCTTTCAAAAAATTTTAAAGTGGAGACAAATTTGTAAAAAGTAAGAAGCAAGTATGGAGTATAAAGTGAAGTTCAAACTTACCGTCAATCAAAATGCAAACTAGGAGCAGACTTTTGTTGCCTTGCTCGCTTTACTGAAAGCTCAGTACAACTCTGTTTAATGTTTTAATAATTTACATCATGTTTATTTCTATAAGGAGTGTATTCTCATCTTCCTTTTTAGTGTCTCAAATACATGTTTAGTGGAAATGAATTCTCGTGACCATATAAAGTTAACCATGTTCTCAATAATGTCAACTAGGAAACACTATCTCACCAAACTTAGTGCAAAATTTCAACATAGGTAGGAGATGCACATTTCATTAACCTGAGTTGGTTTGCTCATTGTCCTCATAGATATGCCCCTTTGAACATAAGTGCAAATAAAATAAAAGAACCTGCTGGCGGGGGGATCTTAATTCACTGAATTTTCTTGTTTATCTAGTTTTAAATAATTTTCCTAACCTGAATATTTAGAACCGATCAGCTCATTGAGAGCTGATTAAAATTCTCTTATTTTTATGAAAAATGTGTCAGAAATGATTATATGCGTACGGTAGCAAATATTTAACTTAGAAGATATATGGTAAGGGAGATAACTCTTTTGATTCATTGAATGTGGATTTACCTCCAAGTAAATATTACAAATTAAGAAAAGACAAAAGGTTTATTCTAGGAGACATATAAAATAAAAACAAAATTATATAATTAAAATTATAAGTAATATTATAAGTGTAATATTACTTACAACTCATGTTAATTGAAATTGATTTTCTTCAAATCAGTCATACCATAATTATACATTCAAACACATAATCAGACGTGACAAAAGATGTGTTCATGTATAGGCTTTAGGGAAAGAGAGAAACATCTATATTTTTTATCATTTTCATTGTTTAGTCAAATTTTGCAAAATTTTGTAAGGGTTTTAGTGATAATTCAAGGGAGGCTTACTGGTATGAAGAAAAACAGGAGATGATTCTGGACTACAGTGTAGTGTAGTATGAATAAAAGCAAGGTGGCAAAGTTCTGACTTATCAAGGGACATTAAGGTTGGATGCATCTCCTACCCTCACAGGGATTTATCAAGGGCCTATTTAGGGCCGAAATTCGGCCCCATTCCCAATAGGAAAAACATAGATTTTTTCCCAAAATCATCTGAGAAAATTCCCAATTAGAAAATTGTGTTGTTTTTAAATGAAAACGAGAGCAAATTCTGAAAAAAAAACCCAATCACATAACAGCAAGTATTACACAAAGCGCCTCAAGAGGGAGGATGCGAAATCAAATAAAAAGATTCTAGAAATGACACCTGCAAAGCAAGATGAAAATACTGCTTCTACATCAAAGGCTTCCAAGACTGTAAGTAAACCGACTTCTGACATAGAGATTGAAAGTAAACCGGCAAAATGTGATGATGTCAAAGTTTTCCCAAAATGCGCAAAAAGTTGATAGTTTTTCCCAATTTTTAGTTTAGGGCCTTTTCCCAAAAGACCCTGATAAATCCCTGCCTCATATTGTTGATTGATAAAATAAATTTAATGGACAGGAGGTATGTTGTTCTTTTAATGATCCTTGTAATATTAATAATTTTGATTTTTAGGCTGACAAAAGTTGTTTCTATGGACTGTGAAATGGTTGGCGTTGGTCGTGATGGTAGAGAGGATATGTTAGCTCGTGTTTCTGTCGTAAACCAGTATGGACATTGTGTATATGATCAGTACGTGAAACCAGTGGAGCGTGTAGTTGATTATAGAACGCATGTTAGTGGTGTAAGAAAAGAAGACTTAGAAAAAGGTAAGGGGAAAGCAGCCAGTTTATGTGACATCACACTTGAATGGAATAAAGGCCAATAATTAGTTACCGGTAGTTCCTTATAGGGTTACATTATCTGGTTTTGTATTTTCCAACAAATGTGCTTATTGGGTTAAGTTTCACCAAACAAAAATTCTTTGACAACTTGCGCCTTTTCCCAAAATAGTCTGAAAATCTTTGGCAACATCAGCAATGAGTTATTATTAAATACTTCAGGTTTTGAGTATTTTATTTATAGTTGTAAATATTCAGCACCAAAGAGAAATCGAAACTCAACATCTTTCCTAGAACAATAATTTGGACACATCTTTCTTTACTTTTCTAAATTAATCAATACTTCTGATAACTATTTGTATTTACCATAGTAAAATATGTGACAATGCTATTTAAAGGTTAACATAAAACTAAATATTACTATGGAACTCGGCAGCAATTTTAAAAACGTGTATTATTTGTACTTTTCCTGTAAATTTCACATACATGTGGCAACTCTTAAACAATCAGAGATTAGGACTCTTCATGAAATGTTGTAATAGGAACAACCACATATCACAAGAGCATTTAGTCTTGTCTGGCTAATGTAGGCAGTGAAGATTTTTGGGAACATAAATAAAAATGTTGAAGGAAAGAATTGTCTGAAATGTAATGCTAAAAGTTGCCAGGATCGTAATGAAAAAGTGACCAGAAAAGTAAAAAAAAATTGTTGGAAATTGTAAAGCCAATTGCCTGAAATGTCATGTTCTGGGATACATACGGCTGTTTGGGAAACTACTCCCCTGAATGATATTTTCTCCTGTACCAAGTTCTGTATTTTTATCTTTCCAGGTATTGAATTTTCAGTTGTACAGAAAGAAGTAGCAGATATTTTAAAAAACAGAACCCTTGTTGGCCATGCTATACACAATGATATGAAGGTTTGTAATGATCTGTTTGAACAGGCTCCAGACATTTGATTGTGTTGATATTTGGTTATCAACTGTTGTATAACTTGAAGCCAACAGTTTTAGTTTTTGATTGATAAATAATTATCAATTCATGTATGTTTACCCCAGAAGTATTCCATCAACCATGTATGAGTTGAGTTGAGTAATGGTGTTTAACATCCCAGTCAAGAGTATTTCACTTATATTGAGACGTCACCTGCTATAGGCGAAGGTGCAGAAATTTTGCCTGTGCATTGCGCTGATGGCATTACACAGCAGTATTCTTTATTGTGCTAAGCTTACCATGACACCCATCTGAAAGATACATTAGGTATTGATCCTATAATAAACTGACAGTTAATCCTAGATATGGGGGTACTCTAAAGGGGTACCAATTAATTGGTTAACAGTCAGTTAATCCACCATACAGACAATTGATCAGTTTACTGTTACCATACCTGTGTACATGTAGTAAGTTGATTACACACTAACCAGCTATTTTTAGAGTTGAGTTGAGTAATGGTGTTTTGCACCCCAGTCAAGATTATTTCACTTACATGTATATTGAGATGATGCTAGCCATAGGTGAAGGTGCAGAAATTTTGCCTGTGTGTTGCATTGATGGCATTATACAGCAGGGTTCTTTTTCATGCCAAACCTAATGTGACACGGGACCACGTTTATTTTAAATTTCCATCAACTCTCATACCTAATGCCAAGTGCTTGGTGAAAGAACAGTCACTACCCACTTTTAGGTCTTGGGTCAAACCCAGTCGGGTTCGAACCCACGACCTTCCACTTATAGAGTGAGCACTCTACCAACTGAGCTACCGCAGTGGTTTAGCTATCTTTAGAAATTTTGAGTTACTTTAACACAAGTTTTCATACATTTCTTTTTTGTTGTTGTAGGTTTTGTACCTCAGTCACCCCAAGAAGAAAATCAGAGACACCTCTAGATACAAACCATTCCGAACATTATTTAATGGTCGGATCCCTTCACTTAAAAAATTAACAGCACAGGTGCTTAATGTGAAGGTCCAGGAAGGAGAACATGACTCAGTAAGTAAAGCATCTATCCTCTTACCCCAGTAGGGGCCAAGTGGTCTAAAGTGCATGCTTACAGACCACATTGCTATTCACCACCTAGGTTTGAATCCCACTCTGGACAGATCCTAGTGTGAAAAAGTTTGTCAGTTCACTTTCCAAAATTCAGTGGTTTTCTCTTTGCACTCTGGTTTTCACCACCATCCATAAAATGACCTCCTGGATATAAGTTAAAGAATCTAAATTTGAGCATAAAAATCCATTAATAATTCCACTCCACTCCACTCTTGCCCCATGAGTTGAATTCTTTCATTGACAAGCAACTTTTACTACTAACTTTTGTCATTAATGTAGAAATAATTTCCATGTATGGTACATTGTAATGAACTGGATTTATCAAGTTTTTGTAAGATGGACAACCTATTTTTTTTTTTTTTTTTTTTTTTATTATGATTATTATTTTCACATTTTGTTTATTCCAGGTACAAGATGCACAGGCAGCAATGAGGCTATACACCATGTACAAACAACAATGGGAAAAAGACATAAAACATGTGACTTCTAAAAAATCAACAAAACCATCATGATAACATGTGACTTCTAAAAAATCAACAAAACCATCATGATAACATGTGACTTCTAAAAAAAAGATAATTGTTAAATAAAGTGAGACCAGAAAATATGTGTAACTTGTTACATTGTTCAAGTATGTAAGTCGGATGGTGAAAAAAGTTACAGGCAAGTTTATCCCTGAACCATCAATAATGTATATGTATTAGCTGAAGAGTTCTAGTGCTAATTTACAAACATATGGTTATGGTTGGTTTCATCAAAATGGGCAATGCTACATGCGAGAACATCAATTAACTTTGTCTTATACACCATCGCCGGTTGACTGGTGTCATTATGATCATCACTGGTTGACTGGTGTCATTATGATCATCACTGGTTGACTGGTGTCATTATGATCATTACTGGTTGACTGGTGTCATAATGATCATCACTGGTTGACTGGTGTCATTATGATCATCACTGGTTGACAGGTGTCATTATGATCATCACTGGTTGACTGGTGTCATAATGATCATCACTGGTTGACAGGTATCATTATGATCATCACTGGTTGACTGGTGTCATTATGATCATTACTGGTTGACAGGTATCATTATGATCATTACTGGTTGACTGGTGTCATTATGATCATCACTGGTTGACAGGTGTCATTATGATCATCACTGGTTGACTGGTGTCATAATGATCATCACTGGTTGACAGGTATCATTATGATCATCACTGGTTGACTGGTGTCATTATGATCATCACTGGTTGACTGGTGTCATTATGATCATCACTGGTTGACTGGTGTCATAATGATCATCACTGGTTGACAGGTATCATTATGATCATCACTGGTTGACTGGTGTCATTATGATCATCACTGGTTGACAGGTATCATTATGATCATTACTGGTTGACTGGTGTCATTATGATCATCACTGGTTGACTGGTGTAATTATGATCATTACTGGTTGACTGGTGTCATAATGATCATCACTGGTTGACAGGTATCATTATGATCATCACTGGTTGACAGGTATCATTATGATCATCACTGGTTGACTGGTGTCATTATGATCATTACTGGTTGACTGATGTCATTATGATCATCTCTGGTTGACAGGTATCATTATGATCATCACTGGTTGACTGGTGTCATTATGATCATCACTGGCTGACTGATGTCATTATGATCATCACTGGTTGACTGGTGTCATTATGATCATCACTGGTTGACAGGTGTCATTATGATCATTACTGGTTGACTGGTGTCATTATGATCATCACTGGTTGACAGGTATCATTATGATCATTACTGGTTGACTGGTGTCATTATGATCATCACTGGTTGACAGGTGTCATTATGATCATCACTGGTTTACTGGTGTCATAATGATCATCACTGGTTGACTGATGTCATTATGATCATCACTGGTTGACAGGTATCATTATGATCATCACTGGTTGACTGGTGTCATTATGATCATCACTGGTTGACAGGTGTCATTATGATCATCACTGGTTGACTGGTGTCATAATGATCATCACTGGTTGACAGGTATCATTATGATCATCACTGGTTGACTTGTGTCATTATGATCACCACTGGTTGACTGGTGTCATTATGATCATCACTGGTTGACTGGTGTCATTATGATCATCACTGGTTGACAGGTATCATTATGATCATCACTGGTCGACTGGTGTCATTATGATCATCACTGGTTGACTGATGCCATAATGATCATCACTGGTTGACTGGTGTCATTATGATCATCACTGGTTGACTGGTGTCATTATGATCATCACTGGTTGACTGGTATCATTATGATCATCACTGGTTGACTGGTGTCATTATGATCACCACTGGTTGACTGGTGTCATTATGATCATCACTGGTTGACTGGTGTCATTATGATCATCACTGGTTGACAGGTATCATTATGATCATCACTGGTTGACTGGTGTCATTATGATCATCACTGGTTGACTGATGCCATAATGATCATCACTGGTTGACTGGTGTCATTATGATCATCACTGGTTGACTGGTGTCATTATGATCATCACTGGTTGACTGGTGTCATTATGATCATCACTGGTTGACAGGTATCATTATGATCACCACTGGTTGACTTGTGTCATTATGATCATCACTAGTTGACTTGTGTCATTATGATCATCACTGGTGAACTGGTGTCATTATGATCATCACTGGTGGACTGGTGTCATTATGATCATCACTAGTTGACTGGTGTCATTATGATCATCACTGGTTGACAGGTATCATTATGATCATCACTGGTTGACAGGTATCATTATGATCATCACTAGTTGACTGGTGTCATTATGATCAGAATTAATCTGCATTGGACATTATTGTGGCTGTGTACAAGCACTCTATTAATTATCAATGTGGGGTACATGTTGATCACACACACACACACACACACACACACACACACACACACACACACACACTGCAACATCACAACATGCACTTGTTGAGGTTATTAAAATTGTTTATATTATGTTTTGAACATATGAGATGTGATAGAATATTGCAATACAGAAATAAATAAATATAAATGGTATATTGTCAATTTTAGACTTGTTCATTTATTGTTTTAAGTAAAAGTTTGTCTAGTTATTTTGTAACTGGAATGTTTTTTATAACTCTAACATTTAACAAAGGGAGATAATTTCTGACAGCTTCAGCTTAGGTCACACACGTACATGTATAATGTTCATGTATGTAAAATTTTATATTGAAAACATTCACACTTTATTTTGATAATTTTAGAACAACCTCACTAGTGGTATTGACATATACTAGGATATATAATGATACTAAAATTTTAAAGTTAAACATTCAATGAAATACTACATGTACATCCTCCATATAAAAATATGTATTTCTTATAGTTAACACTGGCAGCTGAAATTTAATATCCTTACTAGAAATTAGTCTCTTCTTATTGTTATTTCAAACAAAACAGTCTTGGTTACAATTAATACTCAAAACACAAAGGGAGACTTGTTGTCATGTGACAAAAGTTGATGCGAGCTATATCCGAGGTAGTATTGTGAAAAAGAAAAGGAGTGGGGTATAGTAATGGTGTTTTATGCCCCATTCAAGAGTCTTTCACTTATATTGAGGTGGTTTGTTCATGGATGATGGAGGAAACTGGAGTTTCCAGAGATAACCACGGACCTTTACCTATCAAACTGGAAAACTTTCACACACTATGATTTGCTTAAGGAGGATTTTAACCTAGGGGCAGAAAGAGGCATTCTTGAGCACTCTCTTAAGATCACTCTGTCAATGAGACCTCTCAAAAAAATAAAATATTGATTGATTGATTGAATGTGGTTTTATGTCCCAGTCAAGAATAGTTTACTTATATTGGGATGTCGCAAGCTAAAGGTGAAGTGGCAGAAATTTTTACCTTTGCAAGTGCGCTCAGGGCAATATGAGGTTCTTTATGTACCATGCTTGTCATGACAAAGGCAATGGTTTTTAAGTTATCTTCTGAATGACCTGTGACTTTCATTTCTAAATCAGGACTACTAGGTGAAAGAACACCCAACTAACTATGCATCAAGATGTCACCACTCATCCACTACTAATTAACCTAGGTGTTAGCTCGGAGACAAATATTTGCATAAGTAGCTTCAACTTGTTCATTGCTGTGAGAAATAAGGATTCATTAAAATTTAAAATCCATCTTGACACAGGGTCTCTGTTTTAAGGTCAATTGATCAGTATGTTTATTATTTAAATACCTTGACTAGGTTGTTAGTTTCCTGATAAAAGCATTTGTGATTTTGATCATATTTGTTAATCACTATATATTAGTCATAGTCCAAAACAGACTATATTATTCGTAATGATGTGACTACAAGGTCTTATTTAGATCCTGTAATTCTTATTATATTGATCACTCTGCCCATGAGGACATGTAACATACATTTTGTTGCATATCTCTTGCAATGCACCCAATATTTGGAAGCTCCCTGTGCAACTATTTGCCTCTGAGCTAACACCTATAAATTCCAAGTCAGAGTCTCCTGGTGCTGGCCACAGTTTGGGGCCTAGTGTGATGACTGGCAGAGCACCACTCTAGATAGCATTGTGAAAATACTGACCCTGGCACTGCACCAGGAAAAAGAGAGAACAGTACTAAAATCTTTTTTTAGTTGCAAATTCATGATTATTCCACCAATTATAATTTTTAATCCATTCATCGCTTTCATCGGAACTTTTTTTAAATACTGTACGTGCTGTTATATCATACTTAACGTAATGCCAGTCTTGTTTCGCTTTTAACAGTACGTCACGTGACAGATTTGTTTTTCAGTGAGAGGTCATGTGACTTATCCGGAAGTTGGAGTCATAGGGGAATATAAGCACTATATGTGAGATGTCTATGTACTGAGGAAGTTGAGTTTTTTAAAGTGATCCCTCTCATGTTTCCTTAATTGGATGATTTTATATAGCAGTTTAAATGTAATAACACGATGGAGCACGAAATGGATGTATAATTTGTCATGGAGACTGTAAATAATGGTAAGTTTTTGTAACATATCTCTGTAATTTACTCTATTACCTGTAGGGTAAATGGTAAATACATAGATATGATCTACTTTTAACTTTTCTAATGCACAGGAACAAGGGGTATTGGATTTCATCCTCTCAAATAATTTTTACTTATTTCCGGTGGGTTAATTATTTTTACTTCAGAAATGGGTCAGTGTTTCATGATTCATGTCATAAATCTATTCTTATTTAAATGATGGGGTATGTCATAATGTGTGTTTATGTTAACATTCCAATTTAATGAGATTATGTCAAGTCTTGATTGACCTGACACAAGACTTGATAGTATTTATGAAAACAGATTTTTTTTTTAATTTGAAAATGATTTGATGGGATGTGTTATATTCGAGTGGATAAAGTGAGACAATTTGTTGATTTTTAACTTTGGATCAATTAGTTTGACGCAGTTGATAATGGTGAATTCATCATCTAAAATTAGAACAGGTAGATATATAAAACAAATTACAAGTAAGGTACATGTAATATGTTACGTAATTTATAACAGATTATTTTAACACATGTTTATAAATAGATATGTTTTGATAAAGTTAAGAGAATTTTATATTCACGGAGGCAAAGATACCGTGATCAGTAAAAGTTGAAGCAGTTTGTTTATATAGATCAGAATCAGGATACCATTATTATGATTCTTCACACCTGTTACATTTCTTATCAATGATGCACAACTCCAGGCTGGTACCAATAAATTCTTTAATGATGGGTGTTAAGATAAACACCTTTCTTTAAGAAATTCTCCACAGACACACACACACACTTTGGGTAAAATTAAACATTATAACATGTGTTTAAATATTTTCAAAATTTATTTGTTTTGTTTATTCTTTTGTTAAAATTTTTGCATGCTTTAATTTTCCTCAGTTTTGCTGATTATTGTGAATAAATTCATTCTAAAAAGAGTTCTTAAATGACTTTAATTAAATTAAAACTGTAATTAAAGTCATTTAAGAGTTCTTTTAATATAATATTAAAGTAGGTTAACGTGTTTCACATAACTTGAATGGTTGTTGTTTATTTAGAATTTATTGTTTTTGTGTATTACTTGATATTGTAGATAGCAAATGATTCATGCACATAATTTTATTAGGGATGAGGTTAAACTTTTTACCCAGTTTTAGAACAGCATGAGCAGACAGTAAATAACCATTTGCAGTTAATGTTTTTTCAACCACTGTCACAGTATCATATATGATATTTTGACATTAAATGTCTTTATACCAGCACCGGTAGTTTGTTTCTCAAGGAAGACACAGTGGTCATTTGTAATATTAAATCAAAATGTTTCATGCTTCATGCATGATAAAAAACAACAAACTCTGAATTATAATTGAAGCATACAAGCTGATTATGCAGAAACATGTACATGGTTTATATGCACTACTAGATATTCAGTAAATATGAGAGTACTTATAGTAACCCTGAGTATAGTGGTCATGTGACTCACTTACCTCTAAATCAACCATTCATGCACAAATTTTTGGCTAGTATTACTTGCATTTATGTAAAGAATTGTAAGATGTTGTATATTACATCTATCAGTCCCCAGATTGTCCAGACATATTTAAAATCATAAAATTTATATTTCTACATGTTGACTTCAGGATTTCCAGTTGACCATTTTTAGAAAAATGTCAAAATTATGAATATGGCACCTGAGTAATTATCAATTATGTTCAAGTTAGATGCTGAGCGGCTCAGCCTAAAACTTTGGATTATACAGATGAATCTAACTGAAATGAATTATTATATTATGTGTACCAATATTATTCATTAAATTAAATGACACAAACCAAATACATGTACTTATCTTCCAAATGAATAATAAGTTGAGAGTTTGTTTTTCAGTTTAGACAGGTTGCACTGTATAAGACTGATAAAGATGACATCATAATTGTGTCAAAAACTTCATAGTGTTCTAAAGTGAGTCTAATTGAGTCAGCTGCTTAACTTGAATTATATGTATATATAGTCGATGATTCAGATGGATTTAAAAAAAATAAAAACCAACATTATTTTTCATTAATGTTAGTTAACAAAGAAGTAGATATGACTGGCTTGTTTACCTGTTTAGGCTTTTAGACAGTATATGCTTTTTTAATTACTACTGTGGTAGCTCATTTGGGAGAGTGAACGCTCCGTAAGTGGGAGGTCTTAGGTTTGAACCCTGACCTGGTCTGACCCAAGACTTGAAAGTGGGTAGTGACTGTTCTTTCGCCAAGCACTCTGCATTACAAAATAAAAGTCACAGACCTTTTAGATGGGAGCTTAAAATAAACAAGGTTCCGTTTCACGGTAGGTGTGGCACGCTAAAGAACCCTGCTGCATAATGCCAGAAGCACAACACTCAAGCAAAATTTCAGCACCTTCGCCTATAGATTGCAACGTCTCAGTATAAGTGAAATATTCTTGACTGGGATGTTAAACACTATTACTCAACTCATCTCAACTCCGGAGTTATGGATGAACATAATAATGAAACCTTTGAGAAATCCACAATTATGACAATATCAAGCTGCATGGTGACTGATCTCTTGTCTAATATACTGGTACTTTATATATAAATGTATCTGGGCACCTATAAGTTTTGTACAGCTCTGGTTTGGACAGGGACGTCTTGATATAAGTGAAATATTCTTAACTTGGGATGTTAAACATGATTACTCAACTCAACTCTGGTTTGGACAGGAGATTAAATTCATCTAAAATTTTCCAAGTCCTAAATGAGGTTTGAACCCACAACTGTTGACTTGAAAAACCATCAAATACTAGCTTTACTGATTGTCAATATTACTAATGAATCTACATGTATCAACTTAATGGTCAGAGTTCAAAAAATTTAATTGAAATTTTAACATGTTTAAATAATTATTTCCTTATTCATATTAAAACTTGAATGGTATTTTAATAATGTCATAACCAATGTCGTAAAATGTTTCATAATCATTTACTTTTGAGTTTTCAATACTACAAAGTACTTAATGTAATTTAATTAAATAGAATTTTAATGAATATAACAAGTGCTTTAAACTGTGTTGTTACTTGACCTTAGGAAGTAACGTCAGAGATTTATAAAGTCAGGTCTGAATGTTCACAGCTTAAAGGTGTTACTTTACTTCTTTAGACACCTTTAGTAAGGTTTGGGCTTGTATGGTTGCATTTTCATCTTTCGCACTATAGTGCAAGTGTCAGTCAGTAGGCTACCCTGGTGTAACCATGACTGAAATTGTGTATTATGCATAATTATATGTTTTTGTTTTACTAGCACACACTGCCCCACCAGTCCATTATTATGGTACCAAGTAAGTTGTCAGCAATGTGAAATGAAGTACGGTAACTTGCTTACCGTAGGTCACAACATGTCCCTTTCAGGATTCAAACTGACAACCCTTGGATCTGTAGTCTGATGGAGTGACGCTGTACCAATTGAGCTACACGATCCATGTTATGTTCAATGTTCATATACATGTATTAGTATTGAAGTTTTTTGATGGCTTGGATGTGCAGGTGACCTTTCATACAGGTCTTCTGCTTATGGGACCTGCGGTCATCTTATTATGGGGTACACATCTTACTTCCATATTTCAAAATCAATGACTTTAGATGATATCTGTCAGTGTCTACCAAAGGAACTGATTTTAGCACATGTTTGATAGAAGGTTTATAAATAAATGTTCAGCTTTGAAGTTTATGTTCCTCAAAAGAGGTAGGTGATTTGTAAATGAGTGAATAGGATTTGCATACACTACATGAATTATAAATGCGTTATGATTTCAAATATAGATTTAGATTCAAATTTGATCCATTAAGTTTCATTTTATGGACATGTAGCTCCAATGTTTTAGCAATTTTGTCTAGATTCTCATGCATAAATTAGGAAACTAACGGCTATTTAAAAGAAGCAAAACTTGGCAACAAGTTACAAGCTCTTTTATGGGCAAGACATCAAATTCCACATTGCTTAATTTTGGTCAGTTGATAAAGTAAATGATTACCAGTAGAATTGATAAGGGTTGATATAATGGTGTGATGGATTGACTTCCCATTTATGTCTTAGTTGCTGAATGGTCTAACACATGCACTTAACGATCACAGCTCCTCTCACTACCTAGGTTGGAATATCACTCTAGCAGATCCTAGTGCGAGAACATTTTCAGTTTGCTTATCAAAGGTCAGCAGTTTTATCTGAATACTTTCATCATCCCAGAACTGACCTTATCAATAAAAGTGAAATAATCTTGACTGGGTTGTACAACAATATTACTTCTCGACATTTATGTCAGAGGGTCAGTTGAATTATAAAACTGAAACTATGGTAAAATTAGCCCCAGTCTGATGAGAATATAGCCTTGGTTATTCGATTCATAAAACAGAATTGTGGTAAAATTAGCCTGGTCTGATGAAAATATAGCCTTGGTTTATTCGATTCATGAAACAGAATTTTGGTAAAATTAGACCCGGCCTGATGAGAATATAGCCTTGGTTCGTTCGATTCATAAAACAGAATTGTGGTAAAATTAGACCCGGCCTAATGAGAATATAGCCTTGGTTTATTCGATTCATAAAACAGAATTGTGGTAAAATTAGCCCCAGTCTGATGAGAATATAGCCTTGGTTCATTCGATTCATAAAACAGAATTGTGGTAAAATTAGCCTCGGTCTGATGAAAATATAGCCTTGGTTTATTCGATTCATAAAACAGAATTGTGGTAAAATTAGCCCTGGCCTGATGAGAATATAGCCTTGGTTTATTCGATTCATAAAACTGAAATTGTGGTAAAATTAATGACTGTCTGACGAGAATATAGCCTTGGGACAGACAGACTTTTACTGAGAAATATTTTTCTTTATAAGACCACCTTCTCAATTCTTATAAACCTGTTAAGATAGGCTTAATTGATAAAACAAAAATAAAACAAAAAAGTTATCTTTTAAGTGGTCATTCTATATTTATGAAAGTTAACAAGTGTAGTATTTTATCTGCGGTATGGATAGGTTTACTGATAATGTGGTATGATTGATATACTTGTCCTAAGTAACATCTTACAAAGTGGTAATGGGATACTTAGTCAGTATCATCTGAGGTTGATAATGAACTAGTAAGATACAACTTAATATTTTAATTACAATAAAGTAGATATGTTAAGTCAGACTGACTACATATATATAGGAGATAGTGCATTGTGCATCAGCAATCCAAGGGTTCTTGAACCTTTCCAAGACACAATTAAATTATGTGTACTGGGGTATACTATGTTACTATGTACAATAAAGTACTTACTGTAGGAACCACTGTGACCATGACAGTGAAATTCTCTTTATATCCATAGAAAATCAAATAAAATTGAATAAAGCTTGATATTTTTCACTTACTTGTACCTAGTCGTAACAGGAAATCTGTATGCGCATCCGCGATTAGCCCAAAATATATCTGCATAGGGTAAAACGTTGGTGCTATGGGGATTTAACATGTTGAAAAACCATGAAAATGGCGGATTCTGTTGCGCATATGACATAAAACGTCACCAAGGACATCACTTCCGGTGTAAACATCGTCATTTTCGCATGTGTAAAGTCCCCATACCACCAACATTTTCCTTTCTACAGACATACTTTATGACAATTGCGGATGCGCATACAGATTTCCTATTACGACTAGGTACAAGTAAGTGAAAAATATCAAACTTTATTCAAATTTATTTGATTTTCTATGGATATAAAGAGAATTTCACTGTCACAGTCAGTGATTCCTACAGTAGACTACACTTGAACTACTGTAGTATAGAAGTACTCCCACGTATACAGGGTCTACACTGGCTTAAAAAAATTTTTTTGCAATTTTTAAACACAAGTTGATATGTAAGGTCTTTTAGGACATCATTTCTATTGTGACAAATTGTGACATTAGCGACTGACAATGTGAGCCTTGGTATATTATGCATGTACATTGTTTTATAATATATACCTTAAAAGTTATATTTTTAAGAATTATAGATAATAATTATATTCATCCATAAACCATATAATTTTGACACCACAATTTATAGGCACATCACTTATGGATTAAGATGTATTCAAAATTTTATCTTGCCAATTTTAAAAATATTTCTTTTAAGATTAGAAGTGTGAGATGTAGAGTTAAGTAATGCAATCTTTGGTTGATGAGACATTAGAATACTATTCCTCAGATGTCCTGTTAATACTGGGGGTCTCTTTGGTCGAGTGGTCCAAAGCCACATGGCTTACGGATCATAGTGACTCCCCATCTCACCACCTAGGTTTAAATCCCAATGTTGGCGTTGAGTGGTTCAAAGCCACATGGCTTACAGATCACAGTGACTCCCCATCTCACCACCTAGGTTTAAATCCCAATGTTGGCGTTGAGTGGTTCAAAGCCACATGGCTTACAGATCACAGTGACTCCCCATCTCACCACCTAGGTTTAAATCCCAATGTTGGCGTTGAGTGGTCCAAAGCCACATGGCTTACAGATCACAGTGACTCCCCATCTCACCACCTAGGTTTAAATCCCAATGTTGGCGTTGAGTGGTCCAAAGCCACATGGCTTACAGATCACAGTGACTCCCCATCTCACCACCTAGGTTTAAATCCCAATGTTGGCGTTGAGTGGTCCAAAGCCACATGGCTTACAGATCACAGTGACTCCCCATCTCACCACCTAGGTTTAAATCCCAATGTTGGCGTTGAGTGGTTCAAAGCCACATGGCTTACAGATCACAGTGACTCCCCATCTCACCACCTAGGTTTAAATCCCAATGTTGGCGTTGAGTGGTTCAAAGCCACATGGCTTACAGATCATAGTGACTCCCCATCTCACCACCTAGGTTTAAATCCCAATGTTGGCGTTGAGTGGTCCAAAGCCACATGGCTTACAGATCACAGTGACTCCCCATCTCACCACCTAGGTTTAAATCCCAATGTTGACAGATCCTAATGTGAGAGAGATTGTCAGTTTGCTTGCTGAAGGTAGATAGTTTTCTTTGGACGTTCCAGTTTCCTCTACCTTGATATAAGTGAAATAATCTTGACTGGGACGTAAAACACCATTACTATAATCCACTCTTGTTAATGTAATCTTTAAGTGTATGATTGCTGACTGTATCATCATCTGTTTAATTCTTATATATTGGAGATTGCAATGAATAAAAGATTTTAAAAATCTTATTTATTAAAAAATATTTACCTGCTGTGTTTCTTTCAAAAATAAAAAGCTGCCAAAATAAAGGAAAAATGAGATTTAAAAAATACCCTGTCCCTGGTTTATATATGAATTAAGAAATACCTGTAATGCAATCATGTACACATTATACCCTTGTATGTCAGGATCTGTTTCCATTGACATGTGATGTCATGGGGTTGTATGACATCTTTAAACTGAAAGATATAAATTTGCAGCTAACTAAATATCTACCAGTACTTGGCAATAACCAATGCAGCCAAAGACGGGAAACAATCAATGAACAAAACAAGATGACAAGAAAAGAAATTTTCTCTGCTTTTTTCTGCTTCTCCTGCTTATCGTGTATTTGTTTCTCAATTACCGTAATACAATATGGTAGAGCTTGTTCCCACTATGGGGACTTTGTCCAATGAAGCAGGCTGCTTGCAAATAACTTGTTGACCCAGGGATATTGCAAGTCTAGGCTTACCAAGGTCATCAAAAGATTTTATTGGCCGCCATCACAATATTGTTGATAACTTTGATGTTTCTGTATGCAAAATTATCCTGGGTATATTTAACGACCCATAGTTCCATGTTCCTTTCATACAATTTTTGATACACACGTGGTGGGTGTAGCTAAACAGTAGGTGCCTACCCTTCTGGAGCACCTGACCTCAATTTCCTGGTAGAAGTTCACATGTCTAACCTAACTTGTTAGTTCCAAAGTTTTTACTTTGCTTCTGGATAATGATTCGGACATTGTTAAGAGGTTACTGATATAAACCCAAACCTGTAAAACAACTATGGGTTACTTGTAAGCCAGAAAATTGGTATTTCAAATGGTTTTGGCTACTTTTCCAATTTCACTTATTTAGAAATAATGGAATCTTGCAATTTAATTGTCATAAAACACCTGGTAATGCTTGATGTAATGTGATGTCACTAGAGTCCCATATTCTGACTTTGAGTTCATATGGATATCGGTAATTTTAGATGAAATAAAAAATTCAAAAAAATTACAGTTATGGAAATGTCAAAATGAATTCCTTCAATTTCCGGTAGTTTTGGATTATTATCGTTCAGTTCGTTGTATGAGTTCTATCTGCAGTATCTTGTCCTTTCACCTTTGTGGCTTTCATGTTTGTTGTTTATAATTATGGGATATATAAGTTTATGTTGGCTAATGAAGATGAGACATATGGTTAATACCACTATTGGGAACTTATTGGAGGACCAGACATAACATAGGATTCCTGTATCCCAGGCTTTCATCAGGTGGCGTAATGTAAATCATGTACAATTGTATGGATTTTATATGTACATGCAATATAGTTTCATACCAGAATCCATTTTTAACATGGAGTTTTAATTATAAAATTATTAATTAATCAATGTGGCCTATCTCTTAATCATTATTGGACTGATATGGATACATCACCAGTCTGGAGGGATTTATTCCACATGCTGATTGTAGTGTTCTTTAAGCATGTTAAGTGTGTTCTTTTTATCGCGTTCCAGTGTGGCAAAAAAATTCATTGCTTTAAGTTTATTGTTTTTCCCAAAAGAGATTACAGTCACTAAAAGTTGCAATTTTATTTGAATATTTTTGTTCAATAATTTAATTAGCTAAAAATCTTATATGTTTTGTAACATCTAAATCTATGTAATAAATAATTGTATACTCAGATACATGTACATTATATTAATTAAAGCAGAAAGCATCTTTAATTCAAATGTAACCAGTCCTAGAATGTTAAATATCAATGGAAGTCATCTGGACTTTCTGAAACAATTCAGCATATTTATAAATGACTTCTGGGATGTGTTTACATATAATCTCAAAATTAATTACCACAATGTACTGTGTGTTTTTTGGTGTGATTGCAACTGAGTGAAAACAAGGCTAACTGTAGTCCGGATGCATTAATGGTGTTTTAGGTCCCAGTAAGTTTCTCTTTCTTATATCAAGGTGGGTTGAGTTCTGTAATGGTAGAGGAAACTGGAGTACCTAACAAAAGCCTCTGACCTACCTTAAAAACAAACTGACAAAACTTTCTCACACTAGAATCTTCAGCACAGCACAGTTGGATGATATTATATATATATACGGTATATATATATACTACAATTGAAATAACACATTTTGGTTATACAGTAAAACCTGACATGTCATTGCCAACATTTGTTTAATTGCTGTATAAAGGGATTTGTCCATAAATTCAGGGAGGCTTATGGCAAAAAAAAAAAAAAAAACCCCAAAGAAAACACTTTGGGACTTGTAGTGATAGATGAGGTGGCAGAGTTATTAAAAGCCAAGGCATTATAATAAGATTTTCTGTATCTTAATATTTTTATCCCACAATAACTTTTAATTTGAAATTATGTGCTTGCTTCTTGTTGGAGAAAGGTTTTATCTGTTATGGACATTCAAATGACTTCCAAATTATTGCATCAGTATATTTTAATTGTATTTTTGTAAGTTTGTAAAACCATAAATCCTCACAGATGATTGATTTTCATTTTTTCCTGAAAACAGTAGTGATTGAGCAAATGTACTTTCAAAGTACAACCATACTATTGTTTGTATTAATAAGTTTCTGATTCTTACAATACAAGTTTTATACTTCCTTCCTTTTTTCTGCTTTTCTCCAATTAAATGTTTTATCTATTTTGGTTGTTTTTTTCCCATTTCCTTGAATTGTTCTTATTTCTATAACAAGGATATGATTTTCATTTTATTTATTTAGTGCTATTAACTACCACTTAACATGACTTAATTTGTACTTTAAATACTTATATACTACACAAAATCCACACTGATACAGTAGTTATTAAGTCAAGGATGTTGTTTTAAAATTCAAGTAAACTTTAACAAATTATTTCTGGTTGCTGAATTAACTTATTAATCTTAAATCTGTCTCGTTGGGAACTCCATTTCCCTCTACCATTCCAGAAGTGACAGCCTCATTATAACTATAAGTGAGAGCCTAGACTGGGGCATAAAAGACCATTTATCCACTGCACTCAATACTGTGTATTTCCTCCCATCCCATTTTCCCCCAACCATTTCAGAACGGACTGTCTGGCTGTTAAAGTAGATGGGTCTTTACTGGGATATAAAACATTATTCTACTTCACCCAATAAACATACTTGGTCTGATTCAGTGCTTTCATTTATTACCAGATGAAATTGCAGGAAAAAATTACTGCTTGCAATAATTTTGATGCTCATAATTTTTAAACAAGTACCTTTATGATCAAGTCATATCAAATCATGAAACCAATGGTCTAGTGTTCAATGTGTTTGGCCGTTAATCCTCAAACCAAACATTTCTTATTACTGCTTGCTGGTTTATAATCCTTTATTGGTGGTTAAATGTTAGACAATAGTTGTTGGTCCTCAGTTAGTGGCTTCCAAATGTCAGACTGGAGTACTAGTAACACAGTGGTATTCAATTAACACTATCTGTCTTATGAAAAAGCTGATTACCGGTATGATCACCACAAATCATAATAGAAACAGAGAGAGAGAGAAAGAGAGTTTGTGCCAAATTCAAACATTTTCATTATAAAAGGAAATACATGGTAAAAGGCACCCAAGACTTGAAGGGTAATATTGTCCTTGAGCCATTTAATTACAAAATTGATTCGTTCCATCTAGCTGCTTTAATTAATGGTGACTTATAGAAACTCGTCAAGTTGTAAATCAATTGATGGACTGACTTCTTTCCATTAGAATGTCAATCTTGTAATCTTGTTATGCCATAAAAATCTAGAAAAACACCAGCCTATTGACCCTATAGATTGGAAACAGACTGAAAGAAGTATTGACCATGAATATCTGGTAATTCCTGGATTAGACAGGAGATCACTGTGGTAGCTCAGTTGGTAGAGTACTTGCTTCCTATGGGGAAAGTTGTGATGGTTCTGACCAAGACTTGAAAATAGGTAGTGACTGTTCTTTCACCAAATACTCGGCAATTAGAAATGTAGGTTACCAGGGGTCCTTCAGAAGAATTCTGTAAAACTGGCAAGCTCAGTATATTGGTGAACCCTCCCTGCACATTGCCCTGGGTGCACTCCAAAGGTAAAAATTCCTGCAACTTCACCTATAGCTAGTGACATCTAATTTAAAGATAAGAAAACTATTCTTGGAGATAAAACCCCATTTAATCAATAAATCAATCTAAATTTGACATAATAGCATGGTCATTCCCTTTTGAAAGGTGATGATGGTTCAATTCCGAGATAAACAAGTTAGGTAGGTTTAAGTTAGAGGTTAAGGGTATATCCTGTTCCTGATTTCCTTAATTTACACCATGCCTTAGTATTTCATTAAGCTGTAACTTCCTAATCTACTTGGGCTAAACATTAGTACATATGTTTTATATATTCTGTGTTTGTAGTGGTGATGGTGTTTAGATTAGTGGTATTAGTGTATACATGTGAATGACCAGTTGTTATCCCCAAGTGTGACCTGTGTACTAGTGTGAGGGAGAGATAGTGTTAATTACTATGATATATAATACAAAATTACTGTAATTAAACTGTAAAAATAACCATGTTTTTGTAAATATTCACTAATGACATTCTCTGTCATTGTCATTATGACATTAACTTTTAATTAATTTCATTATTACATGTATACATGTAGCTTTTCCATTAAAAAGACCTTATTTGTACCGCAGTTATTAAATTTTATGAAAGACAAAATTAATGTTTTTCAATGTCTGCAGGATCAATTTTATAAAACAAACCATGAAATATTAGTCTGTATTGGTAATTGTATTGTATATAGATCCTGTACGTTGTTTGACATGATACTCATAATGTTTGTGCAGCCATTAAATATGGAATGGCACAAGATGAAGTTTTTCAGTAAAAAACAACTTTGTTCCAGGAATTTGATACATTGATACCAATAAACATTTATCAAAACATTTACAGACGTTAAAGGGTATTGATCACATGGTTTGCTGACAAACCTCCTTAAAACTGTGCTATCTATATGTCATAGTAGGCTAGGAGTAGGAATAAAAATAATCCAAAAGATCCTCGGTTGCACATTTCATGTATATACCTTACTTTTAATCATGATGCGTTTTTCTGAATAAAGGGAATCATAATCTTGACTTGGACAACTAATAACTCACTCACTACATACAGATGGTCTCCTAAAAATATGCCTTGTAACCAAGCTTGCCTCTCACAATCACATACTGCCTTGGTTTGAATTTTACTTGCTTAGATCCTAGTGTGCATAAGTATGTTGACCAGGAATTTTTGGTGGTATTCTTTGTGTAATCTGGTTTACTCCAGCATCTCGGAGCTTTGTGAAAGAATCTTGACTGGGTGTAAAACACCATTAAGTAACTCTACAACAGGTTTTACTGTACTGATTTATAAATCACATGCAGGCCATGTGTTATCTCCATCAGAGAAATACAATATTGAAAACAAGGCAGATGAATTGTATTTGTAATCAGCAATGGAATCAATGTAATGTTGATGATATGTACTTACATTATCTATCAAAATAGTTCTGTTGTCAAGATTTAAGTGCACATACAAGCAGTTTGACATTGAGGTCAATATTGGCATGCAGTAACTAAGATTATTGTATACCTATGTGTGCAATATGATCAATATCGACCTGAGTGAATGCAGTGTATAGACCTGAGTGAATGCAGTGCAGCATTGGGAAGGGAGGTGTAAACAAAGGAATATTTTTGATAATTTGATCATGTTGATAGGATACAGATGTGAATATGTATTCAGTTTCTACATGTGTCTGTTAAATTAGATTTAAAATCTTTACTAAAAATTGTTGCAGAATGGAATATAGAGGAATTTCACTTTCTGGAAGTACATCACTTTTGAATTTTGAAGTTTTTTATTGGGTTGGTTTTTCAAACAATTTGGGTGGAGAGTGGTGTGGCATGGATAAAGCTTAAGGCTGGTCTTGTCCCCAAGGCACATCAGGACTTACCTCACAGCGACTGGCTCATTGTGATATTGTCATGGGAACAAGACTTGCCTCCAATACAAATCCTGTACATACATAAGATATAAATAATATGTATATTAAAGTCAGTTAGATTGTCAAATTACAGAATAACAGTGAGTCTGTCTCTGTCACTAGGGAAATTACATTAGACCATCCAGGGTCATCAATTAATGATGATTAATGCAATATCAAAAAGTGAATTAACTTGATTAAGACAGTTCAGCCTTATATTAAGATACCATTTAAAATCATTTGCTTATATTGTTATATTGAACTTACACCAGCTAGATAAGAAATTGTAAAAAATGTAAACATTGTTCTGTCAAATTTCAAATGTGTTCCTAATGCTTTTGGTACAACAACTACAGTAATAAATGACCTCCATTTTTATATCCTATCTTAAGTCAATTATAATATGATATCCAAAGTGCTTGGGGACATTTCCACTAAAGTGTTCAAATCTAAGATCTTGATCTAATACCACTCATGCAGATCCAAAGTGTTTGAAAGTTTAACAGTTTACTGGCTGAAGGTTGTAGGTTTTCTCTAGTTATTCCAGTTTCATCCATCATCCTTGAACTAACCACCTCAATATAAAAGAATAATGACTGGGGTGTAAAACTCAGTTATACCACTCCATTTCTCTTTGTGCTGATGAGGTGGATGGCTCTATCGTGACGAGTGATAGCCTCAGAAATGTTTATATTGTTAGGTTCTAGTTTGACAGTAAATGAAGGCAAGGAGTCCATCATCCCTGAACTAACCACCTCAATATAAAAGAAAGAATCATGACTGGGTGTAAAACTCAAGTTATACCACCCTGTTTCTATAGTATGTGCTGATGAGGTGGATGGCTCTGTCGTGATGAGTGATAGCCTCAGAAATGTTTATATTGTTAGGCTCTAGTTTGACAGTAAATGAAAGAAAGGAGTCCATTATCCCTGAATTAACCACCTCAATATAAAAGAAAGAATCATGACTGGGTGTAAGACTCAGTTATACCACCCTGTTTCTATAGTATGTGCTGATGAGGTGGATGGCTCTGTCGTGATGAGTGATAGCCTCAGAAATGTTTATATTGTTAGGCTCTAGTTTGACAGTAAATGAAAGAAAGGAGTCCATTATCCCTGAATTAACCACCTCAATATAAAAGAAAGAATCATGACTGGGTGTAAAACTCAAGTTATACCACCCTGTTTCTATAGTATGTGTTGATGAGGTGGATAGCTCTGTCGTGATGAGTGATAGCCTCAGCAATGTTTATATTGTTAGGTTCTAGTTTGACAGTAAATGAAGGCAAGGAGTCCATAATACCATAAAAATAACTGGAATAAATAGTAAATAAACATTATTATTTATCCATTAATTACAGCGTTACATAGAGATGTTGATACAATGTAGTAAATTTTATGTTAATTACACAAATCTATCATACATAACATGCGGCAGATGGGAACATGTGTCTGTAATATTGAAGTCAATAATTTTTGCCTGGGATAAGTGGCTGGCATGTTCAGCTTAGTTAATATCCAGATGGTTTATATTTGTAGAAGGAGCTAGACCATAATGTGATTACTCATATGTATCTCAAGCAAAGTTTTAGAAAACTTAACATTATAACCAAGGGAGTCAACATAAAATGTTATAACTTGCAAAGTCACCATCTGTTTGGAAGACATCATGCTTTTTCTGCTTTTTATAACTCATCTGGTCAAATGTCTTTGGGGTTTTAACTGATATGGAGTTTGTATTGGGATAAATTCTACCTCTGTACAAAACCTGATATATCCTTTAACTGGGGGCACCTGTGGCTCAGTGGTTTAGCTGTCTTAAGTGGCAGTTTTCAGAGTACAGCCCCTTCTCACCATCTATGGTCTAACCGTAAATAAGAAAGTTTGTCAGTTAGTTTGCTGAAGGTTGGTGCTTTTCTCTAGGACTAAGGTACTCCCATTTTCTCCACCATCTCGGAACTGAAAGTTTCAATATAAATGAAATACATCTTGGCTGGGACATAAAACAGCATTGTTCCACTCAACTGTATCTTTCTGTGTGTGAGTTTGAGTTGTTTAGTCAGATATATTTACACTGATAAAGGTAGGGTAAATATATACATAGTAAAACAACTTTGTATGTGTAAAGGAAGTCACTTTGTTCATGCTTTACAGGTTTATTGAATAATACTCATTGTTACGTTAACTACAAAGGTACACGTGTGCAACAGCATCTGATCTGATATAACATCTGATGTACCGGTATAGGCAAACAACATTGACCTGTCTGCTTGACCTTTCATTAGGACTACCAATATTCATATACTATGATACCTCAATACATAGGTAGTGTTGGAATTTACTGTTAGTAGATACACAATTGCATGACTCCTGGGATGTAGAAAAAGTAAGCACCCGTGTTCTCTATACATAAATGTACTGATCTTACTGTCTATAATAAATATTTAAATTAAAGGTCAAGTTGACAGGTCAATGTTGTTTGCCCATAGTAATGATATCATATAGATAAACATAAGTCAGAAGTCTATGGTAGTTGTTGATAGTGTACTTCAAGATGTGGATACATACTGAAATAAATAACGCTCCTTAAAAGTTCTTTTTTTGTAACATCAACAACTTGTTTCAAATTTCAAACTCTCTTTGAACCTCTTTACTTGTATATAGTAACCAGTCTTGTCTAACAAATACAGCCACTAACTAAACTAGAACTGTCTCTTCAGAGCCAAATATCCCCCGCCCCCAACATTTGATGTTTTCCCATGACCTTGACCTTTACTGTATGACCTTGGTTCAAGGTCATGACACACCTTCCGTCCATGGAGATTATTCATGTGAAGTTTTATGAAAGTCGTCCAAAGCAGCTATGAGATATGGCCTGGACACGATTTTATGCGGACAGACGGACATGGTGATTCCTATTTACCCCCCTCAAAATAGTTTGCGGGGGTATAAAGACAGGCTGTTAATTCCAACACACTGCTTAGGTAAAAGGAGTGGTGTAGAGTAATGGAGTTTTACATCCCAGTCAAGATTCCTTTACATGCATTAAGGCAGTCAGTTTAGAGACGGTAAAGGAAATTTACTTCAGTTCTTGGAGGAAAAACCAGACCTTTGGCAATGGAGCTGACAAACTTTGTCACACTAGGATTTGTCCTGAGTGGGATTCAAACCCAGGCGATAAGATGCACTGTCATCTGTATGTAACATGTGCTTTACACCACTCTGAGCCACCAAGGCCTCTAAAGGTTGTAGGAGAATGAACTACAGTGTATAATATGTAAAAATTTGCTCTAATTGGAAACCATAGATATTATATGTGTCTGTATAGATCTGATCACCCAAGTAGGATCGATTGTGTATGGTTAAAACACCTGGATGTAAGAGCTGACCTTACACTGGAGAGAGTTGTCAGTGTAAATGAATTACTTAATGAGTTAACTAGTAGCCTATAATGTTAATTAAGTCTGATATAAGTATATATGTTATATACCACTGACACTTAGTTACAGGTACTTATTTACAGTGACAGATAGTGATGGATTCATTGACCTGATTACTGACTGATTGTGTATTGGCTTCTCCAATACCTCCCTCTGGCATTCTGGCAGAGACAGAAATATTCTGAACATTATAGCTTATTCCAAAACAGACAGAAAACTTATGTCTCTGACTAGCTGCTATGTAAAATTTTTTCTAGAGAGATATTGCTTTTCTCTGATCACTTGGAGTTAAGATAGAGAGATAGTTACATATATTGGGCTTTCTAAATGAAAAATAAACAGGTCTGGGACTATTTGTATATATAACATTAAGAGAGAGAGAGAGAGAGAGAGAGAGCAGGTTTAATAAATAAATTTCAATTTGTTGTAATATATTACTCAAAGTTGCAAACATTTTTTACTAAATCCTTTATTCCTTTTAATTTCAGATCAACAAGAAGAAAACAGACAAATTATAAAAACAGAAATAGAAGGAAAAAGGTGAGATAACTTATACAGTATAACTGGTGCATAAAATATCACATGTGGAGGTTAAAAAAGTGGTTTCTTGATTGGTTTTGTTGGAATGGTTTTTCTCTCATTGCTCCTTATTTGAGATTGATGCTTGTAGTTGAAGATGTCTATCTATAACTCTTCACTCTCATGTGCATTTGTTTTTACCTCCACTTGATGTCTTTCTATCGTTCTATGTGCTAAGGGTATAACGGTAGGTACTAATTTATGTTATACATCTATGACAGTTAGGATGTTTTAACTGTTTCATAAAAAGAGGTTGTCTTAACTGTGACGAAAAAGATTCTATTTCTTGTGGTTGAAATCCATCAACTCATTGCAATCATAATTTCATACAAGTGTATAGCATAGAAAACTTAATTACCATTAGGCCTATGCCATGGTGAAATCTACATCAGTCTCAGACTGGATTTATCATTCATTGATGAACCAGGTGGCTAGCTGATGAAGTATATTTCCTTTGCATTTTTTCTTTTTATTTTATCAAGGTATTGAATCTAAAACAAACATATACTTCCAGATATACCACAGGTGTGCAGTGATTCTAATCTGACCTTTTGAATGTTGATATTTTACTCCTGTTTATATTTATTTTGAATAAGGAGATACATGTTTTGCATTTAAAGAGTTTCGACCATCAAAACTTGATTTTACTGCCATAACTTGAGGTCTACCTGGCGATGTTTGCGGAGCCAGGTAACCAGTGGTTGCAAGACATTTAATTAACTCCAACTGTAAAATAGAGATTTAACTGGGGTCAGGGTCCAATCAAAATTCTGTTTTGTTTCCAAAATGTTTGCATTAGAATATAAGTTTTAAATATAAGTTTTACACCAGCCATTGCTGTTTGCATTAGAATATAAGTTTTACATCAGCCATTGTTTTTTTTTTTTTTTTTTTTTTTTTTTTAACATCAGCCATTGTTGTTTGCATTAGAATATAAGTTTTTGCCTCAGCCATTGTTGTTTGTGGCCTAATTTAGAGAAGATTCAATCATATGTATCAGTGGTATACAGGAATCCCAAACTCAGGGACAGAATGTGACATCTTGAACTTAATTGGCAAATCAAACAAAAATCTCCCTTTGGACGAGATCCTTTTATCTACCATTCACTGGTAAAAGAACTGAAAACTCGAATATGTTAAGAGTGAAGTTTGATCTCAAACTTAGGTACATGTATTAGGACTCTGTAGTTATTTATAACCTGGAGTTTTTAGACCATTCAGCAACCAAGGGCCCCCCTAAATTTGGATAAAAAAGTCAGTGACCTTTGACATATTCAGACTAAAATAATTGATTTTGACCAGAAAAGTCTAAATTAAACTTAATACCACATACATGAAATAAGTCCATTGTGTTACAAAGAGTAACATGATAACAATATATAATCTATGAGGGTCTTTAGATGGATGTAATCTAAATTAAATTTGACAATGGAGGGAAAAACCTAATTAACAATAAATTATTTTTAACCTTAGTATATGTATTTTATCTTCAAACATATTGTTGCTGATAGGAATTTTTTATGCCATAGATAGCTGCACTGATGAACTGATTCAAGTAAAATAATCTTGACTTTGAAGTAAATCTCCATCAATCTGTCTTGACGGGACACCTGCTGAAAATGTGTTATCACATGGTTCTCATTTCAGAGCTATAATGAAAGATTCAGCAAAGAGAGTTGGAAAGACTTCCATTTTACCTTCCAATAAAATTGTAATATTATCAAAATTAGGCTAAAATTTGCCAAGTAAAGTGATTTTGAATGCTTTTGTAAAAAAAATGTTTTTCAAAATTTGATATGGAATTTGATGGGTGGGGGTTAAAAAAAAGAAAGTCTCACCAAGACTATTTGAAAGCCATTGTGGATCCCTTTGATTGGATTGGCATAATGAGACTATTAATTCTTTCACTCAATCAAGGCAGTCAGTTCTGAGATGGTGGAGGAAACCAGATTACCCAGAGAAAACAAAAACCTTCGGTCAGTGAACTGACAAACTTTCTCACACTGGGATATAATCCTTCCAGATTCAAACCTAGATGATGAGAGGTGCTCTGACACATTTGCATATCTGAGGCTCCTCTGAATCTCTTTGACAAACATGAATACAAGCAACACATTAGGTTTGTGATGGTACATGTACCACAAATTATTACATTTTAGAATCAGGTACTGATCACAACTGATTATCACCATCACACAGTAACACAGATGTTGTGTGTTCAGATGATGTAGCCAAATATATGATTACTTTATTGGATAAATATGTTCTGCAGACAGTTGTTAATAAACAGGTAATACCCTTAACTTTCAGGTGTCAAATTGACTTTCTTCTAAATCTAAAAAAGTCACTCAATATAAACACAGTTGCTTCATGTTGAAAATAGGGAGTCATATTAAATTACCAAGAGTAAAAAAAAAACTTAGCATGTTTTTCCCTTGTAGTATATATATCACCAGAAAATGTATTGATGTGACCTTAGTTGACCTTGTTCATGCACTTTTTAAGAACAAATTTACAAATGTTGTAGATCTTTGAGATTTACATAGCATTAAGTCATATATGATCGATATTGTATTAACTGAAACTAAGCACCAGTTTTAGGGTTTGTTTACAAAATAACAATTATGACCACTTATGGTTAGTATCCACACTTATTTAAGTGACAATAAATAAATAAAATTTGATTTGTGGGTATGTAGTAAATTGTTGGTATATTTTATGACCAGGAAATCAACTTTGGTATAATCATAACCATTAGATTGTTTATACTTCATATTTATGCCTACATGACAGTTATTTTGGTTTTATAAATATAAAATAAGTACCAGTATATGTACCAAAAACACTGATTTTTGTGGTTATTTAATTAAAAGTTAAGTTTTAATAGTTCTGATTATTTCCTCATTGCCTTTAAGTGGTTTGCATAACAAAATAAAAATTATTGTACATTTGTGAGCATATTAAAGAGTGACCACCTCTTTATAAAGAGCACCTTTCCATCAAGACCAGTGTTTTAAGTAACAGACCTTGCTTCATAATCATCCATAAATTCTATATCTACATGTATATAGACAATCTGTCCATATTTCTTAACTGTGTTCCATAGGTGGTCTTATATTTATACCCCCACATACACAGGATTTTTTAGGGGGGGGGGGGGGGGGGAAGGGTATATAGGAATCACCCTGTCTGTCTGTCTGTCCGTCCCAATATCATGTATGCTCCATATCTTCCATGTCTATGGAATTTCATCAAACTTTGCACAAATGTAAACCAACATAAGATAATGTGTCACATACCAAAATTTTGACTCTCAAGAGACAGTTCTAGTTATATTTTACTGTAATACACATATAAAACATAATGTTTAACAACTGTAGAGAGCTACAAGATATTGAGACCTGTGATTTTAACCGAAGATGGTCTCGGTGGACAAGTGGTCTAAAGTGAGTACTTACAGGACCCAGCTTACCTCCAAAGTTTAAATCTCTTTCTGTACAGACACTTCAGATTCTTCTTAAGGGTTCATTGACCTTTTTAAGGAAATTTTTGTCACTTTGCTTGCTGAAGTTCAATGTATTCGCCAGGTACTCAAAATTCCTTCATCACTCATTCCAGAACTGACCACTTTAGTATAATTGAAAGCATCTTGACTGGAATGCTAAACACTATTACTCCACTTTGCTGAACTCTTAACATGCTTTACTCTAACCTGTTATATGTGTCACATAGAAAATGTTTAAATTGGGTTTTTATCTGGGAAGACTTAGCCAATTTCAAACACTCCAATTGGGTAGAAAATTCATACATCAGCAGTTCAATAGAGAAATACACAATGAAGATTTGGCAGACTGAGTTCTATAGGTTGCCTGGTAGCTCAGTCGGTGAAGCATCCCTCTAACATTGGGATGGTCTTGGGTTTTAGACCCGGTTTAGTTGCTTTATTTTTCCCTTTCATGTTACAAAGATAAATCATTATTGTTAAAATAGACCAAAACTACCCAATGATTTAACTGAATAAAAGGGACTGTTTTTAACCTTTCAATCTGGAGATAAGATGAACTTATTGTAAATGTAACTTTAAGCTGCATTGGAATATCGGTTAATAACTAGGATACTTGGATCAACTTTATGGGGGGGAGTGACTTGAACTGCAGACAATCATGACCATTTTCTGTCGGTCTATCCATTGTTTAGGTGGGTATTGACCCTTTATTATAAGCTTTGTGAGTGGTTATAACAATCTTCTTCTACACTACATTCATGGTTACTGAACTTTCACAAGTGACTGACCTCATTGGGTCCTGAAGTATATAGACCGCATACCACAGAAATAAATATCCAGTTACATCAAATTATTTCATATTGTTATTTAAGTGTTTGATCTAATACATGTATGACATTTTACAAATACATGTATCAGTCGTTTAAAATGCAGTCTTGCTTCTGCAGGTTATTTTAAATCTATGCTTAATTCATTCAAATGTGTATTATTTTTATTTGTGTTTCCTCTTGTTTAACCTAACATGCTAAATATGTATTAATCTTCTGTTCTGTTGTATTCTGGACTGTCAGTCTATGTAATTTAGGCCATAAAATGGACCCTATTCCCAGAGTCCAAAACCTATAATTTCTTATACAAATATTTTTGATCATTTGTGACAATTTGAACAAAACAAGTACAGATTTTAACCATACACTATCACAAAATTTTTTTGTTTTACCGTAATTTCCAATTAGATTTCCTCCAAATCATATGAGTCCTGGACCCAGTACTGTAAAAATATGTGACAACTTTGGTTTATATCATCCTAGAGGTTTTTATGAGCATGTTTTTTATGCAGTATTTGAACAGATTCAGTTCATGTCTATATTTATTCTTGATTTATGTTTATTTCAGACCACCACCTGTTGCTAAGAAACCAAAACCTCCAGTAGCAAAGAAACCTCCAATAGCTCAAAAACCATCTCATCTGGTGAGAAGTCCATCCAGTCTTGATGATAAAGGTATTTTAAAATTTAGAATAATACATTTGTACTTTGATATTTTATGTTTTAAAACATCTAAATGACCTTTGACTACAGTAAAATAATTGATTTTATATTGAGCACTACTATTCGTTAAGTTAAATTTTGGCATGATCATGGCGGTTGTAGCTAAAAAACAGGTCTGCTTGTATAGAAAGGATTTTGGAATTTTAAAATAATGTTGCAATAAATGGTTGGCAAACTTATGGAAGGGCATTATAATGAAGTTTTATGGTACTTAATTAGTTAATAAGTGGAATTTATTGTGAAAATGACATCTGCTTTTTATCCAAGTTCACAGAACCTTGAAAAATCAAACAATTGGGATCATCAGCGCACTAAGTGATACCCATAATATTTATCCATTATGTAAGTTGGCAATTTCCTGGGGAAAAAAACATAACTTCTTGAATTTGTCACTCGTAAGGACATATATTCACACAAACATTCTGGTATATTGATCATATTGTATGCTGTCAAAGTCCATTGCATCATTTTCTCTTGTATTTATAAGCAGTTTACTTGCTATAAAGACATGGTTTTCGCCTGCCAGATCTACCATTGCATACCGGTATATATATATTTAAGTATTTTATAGTTCTGTCTATCATGCTTTTATTTTTGAGCATGTTATTTTCAACCAATTTTAATCATCCTGTATGATGTTATTTAGAAATGAAATACAGCTCAGGTTGAATCTTTGACTAATTGTCATTGACAATTTAGCAGAACTTTCGCCGGGTATTACCTTCCAAATACCAGGGCCCTTGTTTAAATATGTAAACTATCTGGTTTACTAAATTGAACATTTGGATATTTTTTTCAGAGAATTCTGTTTCGACATCTCCAAGAGTACCACCACCATTGCCAAAGACACCTCCCAAAGGTCCTGGAGGAATTTCTAACCACATAAGTCCAAACTCTACACCTCCAACTAAATCAAAGTCACTGACAGAAAACTGTGTAGACAATTCTAATGTGAAAACTACACCAACACTACAACAAAAAACACCTCCAGTTCCTCCAAAAAAGTCTATTAGTAAAGACAGTAAGTTATTAGGTATCCATAGCAACCATGTTGTTTCATCTCAGTCACAAGAAAGTTTTAACACAGCATCATCTAATGGGTCAATGCCTCAGCAACCACCAACACCTCAAAAGAGGGTACATAGAAATAACCAGGTCACTGACAATGCCGAGGTCAAAGGTGAAATTCCGCATAACTCTGTGCAAAAAGTTGAAAAAACTGAAAATGAACTTGTAAATGGTAATATTCAGAATGAATTGAATTCTAAGCAAGTTGAAGTGAATGTTGAAGAAAAACATGTAAGAGACCCAGATTTAAATTGTTCTGGTGAAGGTCACACAAATGAAGAGTCTTCACAAACTCAAGATTATAAAGGACCGGCTCGATTTAATCCGTTCGATAAGCAAACATCAGTAGAAGGGCAATCTGAAAATGATTGTGAAAATACTGCTTCTTGTGAAAATACTGCTTCTTGTGAAAATACTGCATCTTGTGAAAAAAAATTAACAAAACTACAACATCACAATGAAAGTTCATCTTCTGATGTTAATTCTGTTTCTGAAAATTCATTGTCAAATGATCAAATACAGGATAAACAACATTTATGGAGCAAAAAAGAAAAAACAAGAAATTCTGGAAAAAAATTACAAAATTCAGCTGAACATTCATTGGAAAATAATTCTCAAACAGAAAACAGTTCTCTTAGTGTTATGTCTAAAATACAAATGTTTTTACATAAAAATGGAGATATTCCGTCTAACAGAAAATCAATAAGTAAATCTCACGAGAATGTGTCTAGTACAGGAAACACGGATAATAAACACAAACATAAAGATTGGACAAGCTTCTTCAAAAACAGGCTTAGCAGACATGAGGAGGTTAAATCGGAACAAACGTTCATTAGTTATATTGACGAAAATAATGAAAATGGTGATAGTTGTAGTGACTCTACGGTGACAAGCAATATATCGCATCCATCTTGTAATATAAATGTTACTGATGACGATGAGGATAAACAATCTGTCTCGAGTTACGGAAGTTGTCCTGACAAATCACACCAATTAAACAACGAGTTACATGACATTTTTCGAAGAAATTCATCGTTTCATAATAATATTTCAGATTCAGAAGACTATCGTAGAAATTCACTTCCAAATTATACAACCAGGCGTGAAAGTTGCAGCCCTGTAAATCAGTCAAAATCAGTGCCAAACAAACCTCAACCGGTTCCCAGAAAAAAGTCGCCGAATAGACCTAGACCTATTCCCAGAAAAAGACTGTCTCTCTCCCGTCAAGGATCCCAGTCGTCAATTTCAGAAATCCCGACTACAGATTCTGAAATGAGTCTTACAGTTAAACCTTTGAAGGAGAATGAAAGTGAACCAAGTAGTGAAAATTCAAATACAGGTGATATGGAGAAGTCAAAATCATGTGATAGCATTATTGAAACAGGGATTAAAACTGGTGAAATTAAAGATCGTGATCGTCAAGTTTTAAATGTGAATGAAAATAGACCTAGTTCTTCTAATTGTGATGTGACTACAAAACTAGTTACAGATAATTCTCCATCACAGGATCCTACAACAGATAGTAGGTCTGATAGGGATAATGTTCATCTGTCTGACAATAACAGTCAAAGTATCAATTCTGATTTAACACCTAATAAGGATATTGTTCAACTGGCAGAAAGTAAAAATCAGGATTCAACATCAAAACCTACTGCAGTTCTGATTTCAAAGGTAACAAATATTCAGAAAAATTCTGAAACTGAGAAGTTAAAATTTTCATGTGGTGAAAATAAAGATATGAATTCAAATTTCATAAAATATGAGAATTCATGTACTTCGCAACTCGAAAACAAATCGGAAATCGGAAAGCTTCAAATGCCAGCAAAAGAGAAAGTGCAACGTGATGTGTGTCAAAAAGATATTTCGATATTAGAAAAACAAAAAGCAAAAAGTGTGCAGTGTTCAGAATCAAATAGTTTAACTTTGAAGGATGTACCAAAGGCTCAAAGCTTTGATGCTTCTATACTGTCTGGGGAACCTTTAATGGAAACAAGCTCTCTTTTAGATGAAATAGAACAGCTTGTTTCACGACGTTTAAGCAAACTAGGACCAGAGTTTGCATGTGAGTTCAGTAAAAACTCTGATCCCGTACCTCCTCCACGACCAAAGAGAGATGATCGCAGGAAAAGTCAAGTTAGTTGTACTGGTTTTGATGTAGATTCAGGTGAACTAGATAGACACATCTTCAAGGGATCAAATACTTCTCTGGATTCAAATACTGATCATCATGGTATACCCCCAGCCGTTAGCAAGAAACAGTGTCCCCCAAAACCAAAACGGACAAAACTTATAAACAGAAGTCATTCTGATGTAAGTGGGATGAAACAACTCTCATTATCCAAACAGGAAGACACTGATATTTCGATTCAGACATCTGACATTAGTCATAATGAAGACTCTGTACAAAATGGTGACTCAAGTAACCCTTTACCATTACCACCTAGAAGGCTCAGAAGTCTGACAGTCGACTTCTGTGTTCCAGCCAATCAGGCGGCATTGATAAAACAAATAGAAATTAATGACAGTAAAAATAAAAGTGAAACAGGTTCTGGAATAATGTAGATATAGTCAAATCAGACAGAATAAAAAAGCTAAGGCCAACAAGGAGGGCGCCACCACCCCCAGTTCAAGGTGGTGCAAAGTCACAAAATATGAAAAACAATAATAACGGACATCATAGTTTTAGAGGTGAAGGAAATCACAAATATTATTCAGTTGATCATGACTATCATGAAATTCCAGATAACATTGGACAAAAATCATCGGAAAATCATGGCTCAAATTTGTCTTTAAATAACGAGAGTGCTCAACATAAAGAGAAATCTCCGTCCCCGCCTGATTTGCCACCAAGAAATTATAACCAGTCGCCTCCTCGACACAGTTTTCTGGACAACCGACCTTTAAGTATGGCTAGTTTAATCAGCAGTAGTAGTAATTCAGGAAGCTTAGGAAGTCCGGAACAGGATGAGTTAACATCGTCAGACTCCGATGGCGAGGATGATGAAGATAAGGTAAGTGTCGTTGATTCTACTTCCTGTATTGTTGTAAATATTACTTCCGTTAAATCTTCTAGGATTAATAACATCCGTCAGACATTTATCATGTGACATATTTAAATTAATTTAATTCCTTTAAGTAATTTTTCATATTAATTGCTCTGATTTGTAGAGATTTATAGTTTTATATATTTTTATTGGGTTTTAAATTTCATGTGTCATCTGGTCATAATGGTGTGTATTATGTACTGGTTCAATTTTACGAAGGACAGTAGCTGGAATATATGTTGTATTGGATCCATAATTTAAGTGTTGTGCACGGAATCTGTTCAGAGGTTATGATTTTTGTCCTAGAAATTAACTGATCACGTGTGGTGTTATTACGTACAATCTTCTTCAGTATGGAGGTTTAGTGTGGTGAAAGATGTCAGGGATTCAGATTTTCTCAAAAGGAAGTAAAATAATGAACGCATAGATCTATATTTATATTGTTTTAGTGGGTTTAAATAAGTGTTGAGTTCACAAACATGGATTTACCGAATAATACTTGCGTTGGTGTTTTGAGAAAAGGGAAGAAGTTTGTATCAGGAATCCTTGTGTTTTAGTTCTTGATGTGTTTGAACTTTTGCTTAATGGATAAAGTAAGTTTGACAAAGCTCTTTTAAGGTTTGATTTCATTGTGTTACACAACGCTAGTGCTACAAATTTGAATGAATGATGTGTGTTGCATTATGGTTGCATTTGATTAAGTGTTAATGTCATCTGAGGATTCCCACCTCGTACAAGTATTTCTTTGTATGACTGACAAATTACCGGTGTACAGACACTATGGTGTGTAGCTGGATACTTTTAAAAATCAGCGGTGCCCATTCACTTTTTTTTCACTGTCGTTAGAGCTGGATATTGAAATTATATTTGTGCTGTTATTGGCAATTGTATTTTTAATGTTGGATATCCATTAAATTTTCTAAATGTAGATACTTATAGTCGAGAAAATGATAGCATTTTGCTTATTTGATATTCATCTTAATTACAAGGAACTGGAATTCCTGCAGACAGACATTATTGTTTGTAAAGAGGAGATGATGTATTAGTTCTTACCACCTTCAGAAAACATCATTATTATATGTGTGATTTGTATATATCTGACATATATAAACTTGGTACCTATCCAACACAAGCCATTCTACCGTATTTCTTTTGGCATAGTTTTGAGTTTTATTTTACCTTGTACATTTCCGTTGTTTTTATCACCTGTTGATTTTGTATTTACCTGTAAATCAACATTATGTTGCATCCAGTAAAAACAATAACTAGATGTTATAGTTTACCGGACATAAATGTCCGACTTGTGAATTGTGATACAGCGAGCGTTCGAAGGTCAGCTTTTGTTGGCAGTAGTGATAATAACGGATTACCTACTTCTAGTATATCATCAAGATATGTTAGTCCGTTAAAATTCCCGTTTTTGAACAAGAGATATTCCAGCCTCCTGAGTGTCTCCAGTGTTGGTAGTAGTACTGTGTGTAGTGATATATCTAGTTTATGTAGCTTTAGTCAGGATGACATATCTTCAGAGTCTGATACGGAGGCTGAAAACCAGGTAAATTTACACTGGAAGTGATGACTGCATGCTCTACTGACTTTTAACTCTGTTTCTCATCTTACCAGTGATACATGTTTTTGTAATTACATACTAGATCTAGTACAGTATATTAAAGAGATGCACCTCACTTTATGGAATTATTTTAGATTTTTTCAGTTTTCCTTAATGCAATATATACACCACTTCTTCTGATGCTCAGTAGGGGAAATACTTAACATAAATCTTATAAGAAAATTCAAACAAGAATGGAATACTTTCAATGATCTTATTTGGCCATTTTAACTCTTTGGCTAATCTTACTAGTGATACATGTTTCTGTAATTACATACTAGATCTAGTACAGTATATTAAAGAGATGCACCTCACTCTATGGATCTTTTTAATAGATATTTTCAGTTTTCTAGACTTTGGAACTTACATGTTTTTAGCATTTTGTTAAATGGTTTGGCCCTATTTTCCCGGACTTTTGATCTTAGTTATTTTTAGCATTCTTTAAAAACACAGGAACCCAATTATTTAAACAAACTTCTATTTTTCAACCAAAGTTTAAATAGCAATAGAAGCTTATTATTTTAATCTAGTTCAATTGAGTTCCTTAATACTTATGATTCCTTTTCTTCACAAATTTTATTTTTCTGTATAATTAGAATTTTGATGTTAATCTAGCTATATCATGTTTTATCTGTATGACAGCTGAAGAAAAAGAAAGAGAAGAAGGTTTTCTTTATAGCAAATGAAATTGTGTCATCAGAAAAAGTGTTTGTGGATGTGCTCAAGTTACTTAATCAGGTAAAAATCATGTTTTAATTTGTGATAATTCATTCTACCCCATAAGCCAGATAATTTACGCATGTAATTTGTGATGTAGTTTTAAAAAGTAGACTTAGGGTTATTAAGAGATTTGAGTTAAAAAATTCACTGCAATTCATCGGACTAGCTATCAGTCTAGTGTGAGAGAGGAAGTCATATGGTGGCTTGCTAAAGTGGAGCCCTGTGATCTTCTCCAGGCAATTAAGCAGTTTCCTCCACCATCCATTATAAGTTATACAGGGCTTTGACAGGTTTCATGGCCCCATGTACCTTGTCAAAGATTTATGTACCCTGAGTTGCAGGCGAAGGGTACATTCATCTTTGATGGGGTATATGGGGCCGTGTAACCTGCTAAAGCTCTGTATAACGTTTTTGTCATCCTTCAAGGCGTAACCAGTTGGATCTTTTCAACTTCCATTTCGTATTTTGTGTGACTTGCGTACGTTGTCGCCATGTTTGTTTACTGTAACTAGACGTCAGCGATGTACGAGTTACTTCCCTTTTACCGCTAAAAGTCGCATGCGTTCATGTACCCCAGCAGATTTCCTAACATAGTTCCATGTACCCTGGCAAGTTAACCAATCGCTATGTGAGAAATTTCTTTGAAGGGCGACAATAACTGATACCCCCCAATAAGTGAGCTAATCTTGACTAGACTTTAAATCACAGTTGCTCCATTCTGCTCCAACTTTACTCTACTTCACTTCAGTGCCGTACCAAACTAAATTAACCCTAAATAATACTATTCTGTACAAAATTGTTTGTATTTTTGCTTTCAGGATTTCCGTCTACACATTTCACAGACTACAGAATCTCTACAGAGAACTGTCATATCAAATGACATTTTAAACAAAATACTCAACTACTTACCACAACTACAAAATTTTAATGAAGATCTGTTACATGATTTGGAGGAGAGAATGTCTCACTGGTAAGACAACTAGGTTAGAGGTCAGAAATATGACAGGTCAGACACCAACAGATTTAACACTTGGATCAATTTAGTTTAGGGTGGTATATATTCTTATGAAGTGTCCTCTCTATATCTTCCATGCCAATGGATGGATTTTGATCAAACTTGGAACATATGCAAACCAGCATCAGATGATTTGGTGTGTATGCATACAAAATACCTCCAACTGAGGACATTTGGTGTGTATACATATAAAATACCTCAAGCTGAAGACATTTGGTGTGTATACATACGATATACCTCCAACTGAAGACATTTGGTGTGTACATACATACAAAATACCTCCAACTGAGGACATTTGGTGTGTATACATACAGAATACCTCAAACTGAGGACATTTGGTGTGTATACATACAAAATACCTCTAACTGAGGACATTTGGTGTGTATACATACAAAATACCTCCAACTGAGGACATTTGGTGTGTATACATACAAAATACCTCCAACTCAGGACATTTGGTGTGTAACCATACAGAATACCTCCAACTGAGGACATTTGGTGTGTATGCATACAGAAAACCTCCAACTGTGGACATTTAGTGTGTGTATACATACAAAATACCTCCAACTGAGGACATTTGGTGTGTATACATACAAAATAGCTCCAACTGGGGACATTTGGTGTGTATTCATACAGAATACCTCCAACTCAGGACATTTGGTGTTTACATACATACAAAATACCTCCAACTGAGGACATTTGGTGTGTATACATACAAAATACATCCAAATGAGGGCATTTGGTGTGTATGCATACAAGATATATCCAAATGAGGACATTTGGTGTGTATACATACAAAATACCTCTAACTTAGGACATTTAGTGTGTAAGGATACAGAATACCTCCAACTGAGGACAATCGGTGTGTATACATACAAAATACCCCCAACTGAGGACATTTGGTGTGTATACATACAGAATACCTCAAACTGAGGACATTTGGTGTGTATACATACAAAATACCTCTAACTGAGGACATTTGGTGTGTATACATACAAAATACCTCCAACTAAGGACATTTGGTGTGTATACATACAAAATACCTCCAACTGAGGACATTTGGTGTGTATTCATACAAAATACCTCCAACTGAGGACATTTGGTGTGTATACATACAAAATACCTCCAACGGAGGACATTTAGTGTGTATACATACAAAATACCTCCAACTGAGGACATTTGGTGTGTATACATACAAAATACCTCCAACTCAGGACATTTGGTGTGTATGCATACAAAATACCTCCAACTGGGGACATTTGGTGTGTATACATACAAAATACATCGAACTGAGGACATTTGGTGTGTATACATACAAAATACATTCAAATGAGGACTTTTGGTGTGTATACATACAAAATACATCCAAATGAGGGCATTTGGTGTGTATGCATACAAGATATATCCAAATGAGGACATTTGGTGTGTATACATACAAAATACCTCTAACTTAGGACATTTAGTGTGTATGCATACAGAATACCTCCAACTGAGGACAATCGGTGTGTATACATACAAAATACCTCCAACTGAGGACATTTGGTGTGTATACATACAAAATACCTCCAACTCAGGACATTTGGTGTGTATGCATACAAAATACCTCCAACTGGGGACATTTGGTGTGTATACATACAAAATACATCAAACTGAGGACATTTGGTGTGTATACATACAAAATACATTCAACTGAGGACTTTTGGTGTGTATACATACAAAATACATTCAACTGAGGACTTTTGGTGTGTATACATACAAAATACATTCAACTGAGGACTTTTGGTGTGTAACCATACAGAATACCTCCAACTGAGGACATTTAGTGTGTAAGCATACAAAATACCTCCAAATTATCTCACTTCTATGATTGTTTCCAGTGTAATGCATTTATAGCAGAAATCATGGGATTTTTTGTTTTGTTTTAGGGAGGAACATAAAAAAGTTGCTGATATATTTGTAAAGAAGGGACCATTTCTAAAACTCTACACCTCATACATTAAAGACTTTGAAGATATGACCTTGACATTGGATGAAGCTTGTAAAAAGAATCCAGCATTTCATTCAGCAGTCAAATCATTTGAAGTAAGTTTGAGGGTATTGGTCTTTTACGATCTGGTGGCAGTGTTTATATACAGGAGCATGTCTAAAGAAAGTATACAAGTATACAGAATGCCATCATTTGTATATTATCAGACCCTCTTATGCTTTATTATACACCCGCAAACGAAGTTTAAGGGTATATAAGAATCACCCTGTCTGTCTGTCTGTCCGCCTGTCTGTCCCAATGTCTGGTTGTCCATCCCAATGTCATGTCCACTCCATATCTTTCATGTCTGTGGATTGATTTTGATTAAACGTGGCACAAATATAAACCAACATGAGACGATGTGTCACATACCAAATTTATGTGCATAGATCAAAGGTCAAGGTCAGGAGGTCAAATCTTATTTTTCCATCACAATATGGTGTCCGCTCCATATCTTTCATTTCTGTTGATAGATATTAATCAAACTTGGCACAAATGTAAACCAGCATTTACTATCAACACATTACAATATTTGAAATTAATTTTAAAAGAGTCATTGCTCTGAAAAACAGTGGCTTGTATTTATGGAGTTTGTCATAAAATTCAGATGGTGGGTCTGCTGATGGCGGTTTATGCGTGGGTATTAATCTCCTTTAGAGACAACTCTAGTTTAGTACATTGAAACAGGCTTGTTGTAAATAACCTAGACATGTATCAGTATAATGATAACATTTATGGAAAATTTAGTCATCATACCATCCACTTTGTCATTATACCATTCCCCCTTCCTCCTACAAAGTTACAATCTCCTCTTCCAGCTGCCTGTCTATATTGCCTTTAGATGGACTTTGATGAAACTTGGCATAAATATAAACAAATACGAGACAGTGTGTGTCACATACCAATTTTAGGTATGTTAATCATGGGTCATGACCAATTTACAAAACCTGTGTGAATTTGTGATTTCCTGGTACAAGAACAATAGGAATGTATTTACTGAGGATTATGACAGTTTATGTATTTAATGCAGTAAAACCTGTTACACCAATGACCTCTATTTAAAGGCACCTTGTTTCATATTTCAACTACAAAAGATTCTCAATATAGATATGTTTGTTGGGTTTCAGTAGCCACGAATAGCTGCAATAATGCTGATGCGGCTTTAAACAATAACTCACTCACACTCTTGGGTTTCATGGGTATTCTTTATTTATGGGTTTTACTGTATTTTCTGATGACTGATTTATAAAACATTTCAGATAAAATCAGAAAAGGTAATGCTTTAAAACCATCTTTTTGATCAATCTTTTTCTTTGTACTTTACAACTTTTTAATCTTGTTTATGTTTTCAAAGTTAACAATTTGAATTATCTATTTTAGACGAGTCCAAGATGTGCCAATCTGGGTTTGAAACATTACATGTTAAAACCCATACAACGAATACCACAATATAAACTATTACTTAAAGGTAAAGTTATATATATTAACAGCGATATAGGTAGTAAACCAAAGTTAAGAACATACAAGGATTTTAAAACTGTTTTAGAACTAGAAGTTTATATTGATGCAATTCAAATTAGTAAATTTAGACATGCATTAGCACTTTTTAGGTTAGGTCAGTCCAATTTAGCTATTGAAAAGGGTAGGCATAGGGGTATAAAAAGGGAGGATTATGCAGGTTTTGTCATTTACAATGTATAGAAGATGAGTACCATTTTGTACTTATTTGCAATGCTCACAATAATATACGACATAGATACATTTCTTTAAAATATTTCAAAAATCCTAACTTATTGTGATATGGGCCTGAGGCCTTTAGTCAATAAACATATATATATATATATTAAATTGCCATTAGGAAATTATTTACTGCTCATTTCTTTATGTTATTTATAATATGTTATTTTATCCCCATCCCCAACAAAATGCCTTGGTGGTCAAAAGGTCTAATGCACTGAGTTCAAGATCTCACTCGGGGACAGATCTTAGTGTGAAAAAGTGAGAAACTTTGTCAGTTTGCTTGCTCATGTTGCTGCAGTTTAGATTTCTCTGAGCATGCTAGTTTCTTCCATCATTCATAAACTGACCCATTTGATTAAACTCAAAGAATCTTGTAAGAGACACAAAACAACATTACCACATTATCCTACCCATTCCCAAAATAAACTGACTAGATCTACTTTCTTATAGTCTTATTGCCTAGGTGATTGTTCAATCAGAGTTGTCCTTGAATTACGAAGTATTAGAGTTATACTTTCTCTCTGTTGTCGGTTTAGCTTGCTTCTGCGGAAGTTGATATCATACCCTCAACATGAGCATATCATTGTAGGCTACCAATATTAAAATATTCTGTTAAAAATTTTAATGAACAAATATATATGAACAAATGTTTTAGATGACTTTTTGATGGACCAGGATCTGCAGTTGAAATGTTATATTCTTCTGATAAAATTTGTTCTTGTACATCATAAACAATAACAATAAATTTTCTCACTATTATGAGGATTTTAAGTGTTAATCGTTTATTACTGGTAATGATTTTTTGTTTTAGATTATCGCAAGCACCTGTCACCATCCTCACCTGACTACGAGGATACCAACTGTAAGTATAATTAATTGATCTCACCTTTTAATTGAAATTAAATCAATAAATTTTACACCTTTTTTTAGAAGGACTATAATGTACATCTAGATATTTCAAGCACTTAAAAAAATATTTTTTTTGTTGAAAATGGTGGATTTATGAATTTGTTATATTTTTGTAACAGAACAGCTGTTGATATTTTCTGTAGTTTGATAATAAGTGTATTTACATGTATAGGCAAACAACATTGATCTGTCTGCTTGACCTCTCTCTTTGAATATGCATCTATGGTGATCAAACCAACACATGCATAGGTAATACATAAAATTGCATGTTTCTGATGATGTAGACAAAATAAAGTCTTGTATTCCCTATACAAAAACACTTGTAGAATCGGTCCACAATCTTCAATCTTAGAGATATTCAGTTTATACAAGTATAATCTTTGTAATAACAGCTAACTTTGATTTTCATTTAAATTCTTTCTTTAATTCAGCTGCATTGAATATAGTCAGTGAAGTGGCAGATCATGCAAATGAAAGTATGAGGCATGGGGTAGGTATTTACTATGTAAATTGAAAGGGAGTAAGTGATTGCTTGATAGAATGTCAGTTTACCTCTAAGCCAAGACTTATCTGACTTACATCAAGATGTCACCAGCTATAGTTGATATTACTGAGTTTTACACCTGTAGTATCGTAAAATTAAAGTTACTTGCAGTTAGTATATTGTAAAATGTTTATCATACATTGCAAATTAGAATATTATAGATGTCACAAACATGCAATATTCATGATCTTCAAAATGACACCTTAATTTCCTAAATATATTAAAAACTAAGAAAATTATTCAGCTTTCAAATTTTTTGGTTTTAGTTAAGGAAATCTTGGTTAAGGAATAGTTTTGAAAATAGGTTCATCTTCTTTGGACCTATATGTCATCTTTACAGTAAATATATAAATGAAAGAGTGGCATGGAGTAAATATCGAGACACTGGCAGTGAGTCAGTTCAGGGATAGTGGAGGAAACAGGAGTATAGATTATATGTGATACTGGTATATATGGTATGGTATCTCTTATTGAGAGAATTATGATTAGATTTCAAAGTGTTTCTTTGGAAGTCCTTATGGCAATAAGTATTTAGGATCATGCATAAGTTTTAAAGTCTTATTCAATAATATTGGGAAAGGGGAGGTAACTCCATTATTAAAAGCACCTTCTGAAGATTTAAAGTTGACAACTAATATATTTTAAATTTATTTAAACAGGACCAAGTTCATAAACTATTAGAGATACAGAGATCATTAGATGGTAACTTTGAAGTCATTAAACCAGGCAGGGTAAGTCTGATTTTAAAACACCAAAACAAATGATGTAGTGAAGTTGAAGTAGTGTTAATTAGATGCATTAGGTTTGTGATGCAAATCAGGAGTTATAAACAAGGCAATTCTGTCAGTGCATTTTAGACTGCCTATACAGAGTTTTTACAAAGTGCCTACAAAAAACTTGTGCCACAAACCCAGAATGAGCCATATTTAGCTTACCAGTAAATATCAAGTTCTTTGCAAGAAAGTCAGGTGCTCAGGAAGATTAAGCACCTCTTATTTAGTGTGTAATGAACTTCACAGGAGGTCTGTGTGGTCAAAGTGCACACTTACAGATTATAGTGCCTCACACTGACCAAGTTTAGGTCCCACTCTGGCATATCGCAGTATCAGAAAGTTTGTCAATTCACTTGCCAAAGATCAGTGGTTTTTCTCTGGACACTGCAATTTCCCCATCATGCCAGAATTGACTGTCTTAATAAAGGTGAAAGAATCTTGATGAGAGCATAAGACACCATTACTCTACTCCAGCTTGATTTATCAAACTTCGGAATAAAGGGAGTGTCAAATGACAATCAAAGGGAAGTAAGATAATGTACCTAAGATATGATCTCATCTGAAAATTTCAAAAGTAATCTGGAAATACAAGATGTTGTATTTGAGTTTGAGATACAGTTTATCTGGAAATACAAGATGTTGTATTTGAGTTTGAGATACAGTTTATCTGGAAATACAAGATGTTGTATTTGAGTTTGAGATACAGTTTATCTGGAAATACAAAATGTTGTATTTGAGTTTGAGATACAGTTTATTAAGATCTTTCTTTATAAACAATTACAAGGTATTGTATATATTTTGGGTAATTGTATATTACAGCTTCTTATGAAACAAGGAGAATTAATGAAACTTTCAAGGAAAGAAATGCAACCCAGATTCTTCTTCTTGGTAAGTTTATCTTTGGGTTTTAACCAAGTGGACCAAAAATACCAACTTGGTTAATTTTATTTTTATTTTTGGAAGGGTTAAGAAATAGATTCTAGTATATTGAATTGATTTATTTAACCACCTTAGACATAACCAAGTGATATTGGGTATTTATTAGACAATTTGTTGTTTTTATACAGTCCAACCTGCCTGAAAGGCCACCTCTAAATAAGGACACCTGCTTATAAAGGCCAGTAGAATTGTATCCCAATTGTTCTGTATTGATACTATTGAACCTGTGTATAAAGACCACTTGCCCATAAAAGCCACTTTTACTGGTTCCCTTGGGTGGCCTTTATAGACAGATTTGGCTGTATATTTTTGTTCTGATATATTTTCCTTTAAGTGATCTGGTGTCTCGCTGACTTAGTTGTATAAATCATGTGGTTACAGATCACAATGCCTATCAAAGCCTAGGTTTAAATCTGACCTAGTCAAATCCTAGTGTGTTTCAGTTCACTTCCTGAAAGTTGGTTATTGTTGTTTTTTCTCTTGGGACTTTTGGTTTCCTAACATCCCAGAACCGACGGCCTTGATATCGATGAAAAATCAAAACTCAAGCAAAAACACCAATCACTAAACTCGAGTGGTATTACAATTACTTCAGGCTGACCAATTCAAGAGATTTATCCATTTTTAACGGATTTGTACCATAAAAAAGGATAAATGGACAGATAAAATTAAAAGGTCAAATTACTAGTAGACAGATTTTTCCCATTTTGACAGGGTTTTTTAAAAAAAATTAAAAGTACTAAAAATTTGGACTTTTGTATGGAAATTGTACCAAAATCAAACATTTAACAAAAAAAAGTACATAAATGGCAACCTTACGCACTAAAAATGTACGGATCTGGACAAATAAATAAATTTGATTGGTCAGCCTATTACTTTTATGTAATTTATGCATTGATTTTATAGATATAAACTTCATCTTAGTTTGCTAGAAAGCAACATTTTAAATTTATGTATATTTTATTCAGTTTAATGATGTTCTGTTATACACAACACCCATGGCAACTGGTGGATACAGACTAAATAATGCTCTCACATTGGCTGGTATGAAGGTAGGTTATTCTTATCAGAGTTATTCCCCTTTAACAGAATATTTTAGATGTCTTTTTTCTGTTTTGAAATCAGAAGGCAGAGGGAAAAGTAAAGCAACAATTCATGTTTAATTAACATCAACGCTAGCTATAATAAAGACATTTCTTATACCTAAAAGTTTATTCCTTGCTATATAAGGAATGTATGCCTAGTTGAATTTTTTTTAAATTACCCAGTTGAGATATTATTTCCCACAATTTCATGTCAGAAAAAAACATTGCAATCAGAAATGTCAGATGAACAATTAATCTATGACATTATTTCACAGTGTTGCAGAAGTGACAAGAGTCAAGTTGGTCACACAACCTCATACATTCTAATGCAGTTAAATTCACTTAGCATTTGGGTTTGGGTAAAATATTTTTCTGTTTTATTAAAGGAGAATTTAATCACCGCACTTACTGATATTTCTCAAATTTTGTTACGCTTTCTCTATTGTATTTTATTTATATGTAGGCTACAAAGGCCAACTTGGATGAGTTTAAGAATGAGTTTAACATCATTAGTGTACAAAGATCCTTCACTGTAGAAGCCAGGTAAGTAAACATCTCACAAAACTAAATAGTTTTACCTGCATCCCTCTAAACTGAAGTGCCAGTAAAGGGCCTACTATAGTGGCCAATTGCTTATAAATCACAGCACCTGTCAGTAACAAGGTTAGAAATATCACATATGCAGATCCTAATAGGGAATGTTTGTCGGTTTACTTGCCAAGGGTCAGTGGTTTTGTCTGGATATTTGGGTTTCCTTTACCATCCAAAAATTGATTGTCCCCATATTAGTGAAAGAATTTTAACTGGTGGGGTGAAACACCTTTACGCCATTCTACTCTTCTCTTTATTAAATGTTATTTGCCTTTTGGATATATATGGGAGGATGTTGAAAAAGTTATATGGAGGATGTTGAAAAAGTTACCGGTCATTGACTGCAAGAATAGTAGCTATTACAAAATTGACCATATACATACCAGTAGTAACCTTCGTGAAATTAATAGAATTGATGCTTAATTATATAAAGATCTGGAATTGCTATTGGTGGATATTTAAGATAATAGCTGATATAAATAAAATGTTTGAGTATTTATAAATTTTTAGACAATGTCAATGCAGGATTTTTGTAAATATTGTGCTTTTGTCATATTATTTATATTAAAATTCTTTTTTTGTCATGGTAGCTTTATGCTGTTTTCCATCACAGAACTCTTGGAGTATGTGAGCTCACTCACTAAGGATCTTTCATTCTTGTTTGTCATGTAGCTCTATTAATTTTGTTTGCCACTTCAGCGAACTCCACTTGATGCATTTGCTATGTATACAGTTTGCTGATACAAGATACATGTTGACAGTAAACTGCTATTTAAGAGTTTCATATCATGTGTCCATCCCTCAAACTTCCTATTGTTTTACAGAAAACCGATGTTATATGCTTTTGTGTTCATTTCTTACAGAACACCAGAAGAAAGAGATCAATGGTTAGAAGCACTTAATAGTGCAATAGATGAGACTGCACAAAGAAGAGGAACATTTGAATCTGTAAAGGCAGGCATGCAGGTAATTTATTATACCCCCACAAACAAAGTTTAGGGGGAATATGAGTCACCTTGTCTCGATCTGTACTTCCATCTGACCATCTGACCCAATATTGTGTCCGCTTCGTATTCCTTAAATATTGCATCCATTGAGTTTTATAAAGCTTACGGGTAAACCAAATTCTCTCTCTCACAAACATACATACCTTTATTTTAAAAAACAAGATGATTTGACTGTGATGCTAGTTCTTTTGTTGGTCAATTTTTCTTCACAATAGTAATTTGTAATTGGTTTGCTACTTCAGTCACTGGTTTGATTTGCTCCAATGCCACTGCATTGTATGAATTGAAATGTTCTCATAGATAAACTATTGTGTATACTATTATGGTACAATCGATTTCTCTCTAACAGTCATCATTCCTGGATAAAGATTTCGTACTCGGATCTAAAGCTCCTATCTGGGTTCCTGACACTCGTGTTACCATGTGTATGAATTGTACTGGAGAGTTTACAGTCACGTGGAGGAGACATCATTGTCGAGCATGTGGCAGGGTGAGAAATTTATAGTATTGTACCATGTAAAATATACTATATATGCCTAATTATAAAGGAACCAGTAAAAACTGGGCTAATTGGTCAAGTGTAAAGGAACCAATATTACTGGTCAAAATGTTCCAAGTGCTACAGGACCAAATTTACTGCTCAAAATTTTCAAGTCCGAAGAGACCAAGTTTACTGCACAAAAAGTTGAAGTATTAGGGTTCATAATAATTTGTTATATACACATATATTAATGATATTTGTTTTCAAAAAAGTTTTAACAGATAAATTTAGTTCAGTCATTGATAAAATTGTCACACTATTTCGCAAGATAATTGTTTCATAATGACAGACTAGATGAACATCTCCAATCAAACAAGAGATGATAAGCTCTTTGGTTTATATTATTACCGCTAGCTATGATTCTGATGCATCAAACATTTATCAGAATCTTTTTTTTTTTTTTTTTTTTTTAAAAATTTGTCATCTTATAAAACTGGGTAACGTAAACCTGGTAAAAATGTTGAGTCTAAATATAATACCAATTCAGACTTTGAATCAATATAATACAGTTTTACTGTAATACATTTTAAACAGTCATGTGATGTTGTCATGTGATATTATCATGGTATATTGTCATGTGATTTATTTACCATCTTTGATAATTATATTATCAGGTTGTTTGTGCTAACTGTTCAGACAATAGAGCACCATTAGAATATCTGAGAAATAAACCAGCTAGAGTTTGTGATGATTGTTTTGAAAAATTACATGAAGGTTTGTTTATTTTATTTATTTATTGAAAACTCTATTGTTTTTTGCTTTGATACTATTGTGAAATGCCCTATGTAAATAGATATGATGCAAGTTTAAGTTCTGATTAGGATTTTAAAAAAGAAGAAAAATTATTTGTACAGAAGTGCAAAACAAAGCACTTGTGTTCGTGATGGTGTCATTTCCTGATTTTAAGACAGTGGTGGCCTAGTGGTTAAGGCATTGGTCTTCAAAACCAAGGTGTCTCACCACTGTGAGTTCAACTGTTTGACCATTTAGTAGCCTTTAATTTTTTTGGCTTGTTACCAGCAAAATGAAATCAGGGATGTGCAATCATTGTAACTGAGTGTACTTAGCAGATCAGAAACCCTTGCACAATATTAACATGTACACACTGAATCAAATAGTCTTTAGATAAAATCTCAGAAAATAAGAAAAATTGTTTCATGAATAGCTGAATTATAATGAATCTTGGTGATACATGTATCACAATTTCAATTTCAATTTTCTGGTGTTCACAGCATTGTTGCAGTAATAAAAAGCAAAGTCAAAGTCTGTTTAAAACTTAAATTGAATGTTGTGGTGACTACAGGATCTCAACAAGACATTTTATTTAATAAAATTCTTGTTAGTTCAATCAAATATCATTTTTTTTCTGTCATTCTATTGTAGACTTTGAGAAGAAGGCAGGTGCTTCTTCTATAGAGGTTGTGCCAGATAGCATGGATCAAGACGGTTCATTACTTAGTTTTGGTAGTTTAAAAGAAAGATTTCAGAAGATACGTAGAAGTGCAAGACTAGGCCATAAGTTTAGTGTGCATCGACCATCAAGACTGAGAGAGGTATGTTAATGTAACTTAAGAAATAAAATATTTATTACATATACAGAAAAACCTGTATATAAAGACAAACCATGGGACCTTAGAAATATTGACTTTGTAGACAGGTGGTCTTAAAAAGGGTCTAATTGATTGAAGTATGAGGTGAAATGGTCTTAATAGAAAGGCAGTTTTGATATAGAGGTGGTTATTATAACAGGTTTTACTATTATAAATATTCTTATGTTTGAAAATTGGGTGTAAAGTGATTTTGCTCATTCACACAGTCTCGTCCTTACCTTGTTAACATACTCATGTCAAGCCATCATAAACCATAATTCAATTTCATACTTAATTTGATATGCATGATATTTCTAAGACTTGATGCAGAAATTATGTGGCATGTAGACTGACAAACTTCATCACATTAAGAAATGCCCAAATAGTATAAGAACCTAGACAGTTAAAGCTGCAGTTGTTCCTAAACTAATAAAGAATGGAACAATCTAGAGGATTAGTGACGAATTCATTCGGAACATCCTCTGGATGTGAAATAATAAAGGCGACAACTTTCTCATTTTTAGCAGCGTATTACAGCACTTTTGAGGAAGTTGAGAAAAAAATTAAGGATTTTGCTCAAACTCTCTGAGTTTATGTAGTCTAATGCGATCTAGCTATTAAACTTAATTAGAATTTTGGGAAAACTTCGGATCATACTTAATTTTGGGGTGGAACATGCAAAAAATGGAATTTTCAGAAAACAATTACGATTAACACGCTCCTCTTCAATAACTGTTCATTGTACAAAAAAGTCGTCCATTGAACGAAAAAAGTTTAAGATCTGACGGAAAAGACGGTATTTTTATATTTTTTCTATTTTGCACATAAAATCCACAATAACTGTTTAAAGTCGACCCTATCATCCAAATAAATTTAACGTACCGTTTGAATTCGTACCCATAATAAAGTAACCAATTCTTTACCAAATTATTGGTAGGTTTGGCATTTATCCGTTAGGTCTGTGTTAAACTTTTGAGTGGCAAGTTCTGTGGATGAGCTCTACTAATAGAAATCGTCTAGATTGTTCCATTATTTCCCGCGAAACCCCTTAAGGTGTCGCCACACTAGTACTACTTGGTCAGCCATAGCTGGGAGATAGGACTAATGCAGAATATAAGAATCCATTATGAGTATCCATGTAGGATAAGGAAATCTCACCCGAGGGGTTGAACATTTCAGTTAGAGACGAGGCTTGCCGAGTCTCTGACCAGAAATGTTCAACCCGAGGGTGAGATTTCTCTATCCTACATGAATAAACTCATAATGGATTATTTTTCTTCCATTTAAGTGTCAATATTTGGCTTCAAGTACGATTAACATAGACATCGACGCCATGTTTGTAAAATCTAACTTTGTAATTTGACATTCTACTTTGAAAAAAATATGACCATTGGAAAGATTGTACCAGATTTTGGTTTATACAAAATGTATAAACTACAAAACAAAGTCATTCATTCAAAAATCCAATATTTATCATTTGAAACGCACTCAAAGTTTCTAAATTTTGAAGATTTTGATGTTATTTTCCCGCAAGATGACGTCATGCTCCCCATATGATGACGTCATGTAATTGTCTTTCGATTGTGACGTCACTAAAGGTCACGTGGTCATGTGAGATATGCGTATCTCACATGGGGAAAAACCCTATCTTACATGAGCAGATATGGAAGAATGAGTTTTCTCTTTGTCTTGCACTTGTTATGCTTTGAGAAAATGTGGAATCTCAGCATACTATATTTATGTGAGGATAATAAGAGATGTAATTATGATTTAATTTAATCATAACTTTAATTAAGTTTAATTTTCATTATGTGTGTGAATATTTTACAGGTTCATGCCAGTGACCAGGGTTCTTCGATGAGTGGCAATCTTAAGATGTTAAAAGGTCGTAAATGGAAGAAGTTTTGGTTTGTCATCAAAGATAAAGTGTTATATACATACAAGGCTAGTGCTGTAAGTTTTGGTTTGTCATCAAAGATAAAATGTTATATACATACATGGCTAGTGCTGTAAGTTTTGGTTTGTCATCAAAGATAAGGCTAGTGCTGTAAGTTTTGGTTTGTCATCAAAGATAAAATGTTATATACATACATGGCTAGTGCTGTAAGTTTTGGTTTGTCATCAAAGATAAAGTGTTATATACATACAAGGCTAGTGCTGTAAGTTTTGGTTTGTTATCAAAGATAAAGTGTTATATACATACAAGGCTAGTGCTGTAAGTTTTGGTTTGTTATCAAAGATAAAGTGTTATATACATACAAGGCTAGTGCTGTAAGTTTTGGTTTGTTATCAAAGATAAAGTGTTATATACATACATGGCTAGTGCTGTAAGTTTTGGTTTGTCATCAAAGATAAAGTGCTATACATACAAGGCTAGTGCTGTAAGTTTTGGTTTGTCATCAAAGATAAAGTGCTATATACATACAAGGCTAGTGCTGTAAGTTTTGGTTTGTCATCAAAGATAAAGTGTTATATACATACAAGGCTAGTGCTGTAAGTTTTGGTTTGTCATCAAAGATAAAGTGTTATATACATACAAGGCTAGTGCTGTAAGTTTTGGTTTGTCATCAAAGATAAAGTGTTATATACATACAAGGCTAGTGCTGTAAGTTTTGGTTTGTCATCAAAGATAAAGTGTTATATACATACAAGGCTAGTGCTGTAAGTTTTGGTTTGTCATCAAAGATAAAGTGTTATATACATACAAGGCTGGTGCTGTAAGTTTTGGTTTGTCATCAAAGAAAGTGTTATATACATACAAGGCTAGTGCTGTAAGTTTTGGTTTGTCATCAAAGATCAAGTGTTATATACATACAAGGCTGGTGCTGTAAGTTTTGGTTTGTTATCAAAGATCAAGTGTTATATACATACAAGGCTAGTGCTGTAAGTTTTGGTTTGTTATCAAAGATAAAGTGTTATATACATACAAGGCTAGTGCTGTAAGTTTTGGTTTGTCATCAAAGATCAAGTGTTATATACATACAAGGCTAGTGCTGTAAGTTTTGGTTTGTCATCAAAGATAAAGTGTTATATACATACAAAGCTGGTGCTGTAAGTTTTGGTTTGTTATCAAAGATAAAGTGTTATATACATACAAGGCTAGTGCTGTAAGTTTTGGTTTGTCATCAAAGATAAAGTGTTATATACATACATGGCTAGTGCTGTAAGTTTTGGTTTGTCATCAAAGATAAAGTGTTATATACATACATGGCTAGTGCTGTAAGTTTTGGTTTGTCATCAAAGATAAAGTGTTATATACATACAAGGCTAGTGCTGTAAGTTTTGGTTTGTCATCAAAGATAAAGTGTTATATACATACATGGCTAGTGCTGTAAGTTTTGGTTTGTCATCAAAGATAAAGTGTTATATACATACAAGGCTAGTGCTGTAAGTTTTGGTTTGTCATCAAAGATAAAGTGTTATATACATACAAGGCTGGTGCTGTAAGTTTTGGTTTGTTATCAAAGATAAAGTGTTATATACATACAAGGCTAGTGCTGTAAGTTTTGGTTTGTCATCAAAGATAAAGTGTTATATACATACAAGGCTAGTGCTGTAAGTTTTGGTTTGTCATCAAAGATAAAGTGTTATATACATACAAGGCTAGTGCTGTAAGTTTTGGTTTGTCATCAAAGATAAAGTGTTATATACATACAAGGCTGGTGCTGTAAGTTTTGGTTTGTCATCAAAGATAAAGTGTTATATACATACAAGGCTAGTGCTGTAAGTTTTGGTTTGTCATCAAAGATCAAGTGTTATATACATACAAGGCTGGTGCTGTAAGTTTTGGTTTGTTATCAAAGATCAAGTGTTATATACATACAAGGCTAGTGCTGTAAGTTTTGGTTTGTTATCAAAGATAAAGTGTTATATACATACAAGGCTAGTGCTGTAAGTTTTGGTTTGTCATCAAAGATAAAGTGTTATATACATACAAGGCTAGTGCTGTAAGTTTTGGTTTGTCATCAAAGATAAAGTGTTATATACATACAAAGCTGGTGCTGTAAGTTTTGGTTTGTTATCAAAGATAAAGTGTTATATACATACAAGGCTAGTGCTGTAAGTTTTGGTTTGTCATCAAAGATAAAGTGTTATATACATACATGGCTAGTGCTGTAAGTTTTGGTTTGTCATCAAAGATAAAGTGTTATATACATACATGGCTAGTGCTGTAAGTTTTGGTTTGTCATCAAAGATAAAGTGTTATATACATACAAGGCTAGTGCTGTAAGTTTTGGTTTGTCATCAAAGATAAAGTGTTATATACATACATGGCTAGTGCTGTAAGTTTTGGTTTGTCATCAAAGATAAAGTGTTATATACATACAAGGCTAGTGCTGTAAGTTTTGGTTTGTCATCAAAGATAAAGTGTTATATACATACAAGGCTGGTGCTGTAAGTTTTGGTTTGTTATCAAAGATAAAGTGTTATATACATACAAGGCTAGTGCTGTAAGTTTTGGTTTGTCATCAAAGATAAAGTGTTATATACATACATGGCTAGTGCTTTAAGTTTTGGTTTGTCATCAAAGATAAAGTGTTATATACATACAAGGCTAGTGCTGTAAGTTTTGGTTTGTCATCAAAGATAAAGTGTTATATACATACAAGGCTAGTGCTGTAAGTTTTGGTTTGTCATCAAAGATAAAGTGTTATATACATACAAGGCTAGTGCTGTAAGTTTTGGTTTGTCATCAAAGATAAAGTTATATACATACAAGGCTGGTGCTGTAAGTTTTGGTTTGTCATCAAAGATAAAGTGTTATATACATACAAAGCTAGTGCTGTAAGTTTTAGTTTGTCATCAAAGATAAAGTGTTATATACTTACAAGGCTAGTGCTGTAAGTTTTGGTTTGTCATCAAAGATAAAGTGTTATATACATACAAGGCTAGTGCTGTAAGTTGTACTGTTATGTATCTGTAGTCATTAATACTTACTTACTTATGCCTGTGGTACCAGGGGGGTACATAGGCCACTGACAACACTTCTTCATCTACATGTACATCTAGTTCTATTCTGTGCCAGTCTGACCATATCTTGCCATGTTTCCCCTCTATCCATTTCTGTTTGCAGGTTTCTCCGCCAGGTGTTTCTTAGTCTTCCGACTTTTCTTTTCCCTTGAGGATTCCACTGCAGTGCTTGTCTCACAACCACCAACAAATTTAAAGACAAACTGCTTTTTTAGTAGTCAGTGTAGTGTATATAATTTCATGTGACTGAAAATTAAATCTTTGATCTAAATGATTTATTAGTTCTAAATACAGTCAAACTTTGATGGCTCAAACATCAAAACCTCAAATACCCTGGATAACTCAAAGTCATCTGTCGGTCCAACCAAATTCTTACTATATCCTGTGGAAATAAACATCTATGATTTGAACTTTGATATCTCTAATACCCATACTCATGTGAATGATAAATATTTTGTAAAGGTGTGGATGAAAATTCAATTTCAACCAGTTTTACATGTTCTTTCAAGGAGTATGATATAATTCAAATGCCCTGTCGTGTTTTAGCTTGTTCGCCATGGAAGATATCATACAACAGTTGCAGTTTGAATTTTAACAATTTGTTGTAAAAATGGAAGTTTGATACACATTATGGAGATATCATTAAGAATATTGAAATTTGTATGTTTAAAGCAGCATTTCATTTTCTATAACCTTTGTCAATATTTTCACAATTTTTGGACTGTTGACTATGGAAGCCTAAACCTCAATTTGCAATTTTTCACAATATTTTCACAATTTTTGGACTGTTGACTATGGAAGCCTAAACCTCAATTTGCAATTTGGTTGCTCTAAGTGTGTGGCATTGATGATTGTATTTTGTAAATTTTTTTTGATTGAAATAAGTACATGTACCACATTATTATGCATATGAGTAGGATGTGGTGGGTGATAGATCATTTGATAATTAAGATTACATGTTTATTTCTGTGACATACATGTAACTTTTAACATTACTTTATTTTACTTTAGGACATGGCAGCCATTGAAAGCATGCCTATACTTGGTTATGAAGTTGTGAGATTCACAGAGGTTTGTTTACTATATTGAAAATAAATTTTAAAAAAATATCATGTTTATCATTAAAAAAAGTAATTTGTCATGTTATTGTCCTTAAAGACAAATGTTTAGTCCATCACTGGCAAGTGTCACAGTAGGGGTTGGTGACCATGGTGTGCTTATGGGGTTGTGCCAAGCATGTGTTTTATGTCTTGGCATGGCAAATAAAAAGAGTGAAAGAAAGGAGTGGAGTAATAGTGTTAGTAAAACAAATAGTAAGTCAGGATTATTTCACTTAGTTTAAGACAGTCAGTTTTGGTATGGTAAAGGAAACCAGTGTTCCTGGAGAAAACCAACGACCTTAGGGAAGCAAACTGATCATCATTTAGGCTAATTTGTACACTGAATTTTCACATTCCTACCGCATCTTATCATCAAGTTGAGGTAGGTAAGACATACAGTTGTTTGTTTTGCACGAAATTTAATACATGTACCAATTGACAATTATATTTTGTGAAATGTGTTATAGTGCATATTTAAAAAACACAAAAATTTAACTACGCAGATATGTCTAAAGTTCATATACCTTGAAATATATACATGGGAAATTAAATAGGTTTACAGTAAGTTTTATTTTCTTTTGGTACTTATAACTTGATCTATAAATTGGCGTTTTGACTGTTTCAGGCTTTTGAGGGAGTAGCCCCAGCACTACTATTTCAACTGAATCATAAGAACCGACCTCCAGTTATATTTCAGACTGACACCACAAACTCTACTGATAGGTAGGTAGTGTTAATGATGCAAAATGTCTTATTAATAAAAATAAAACTTTTTAAATTAATTATTACAACAATCATGTACTAAAACTCCTCCTGTCAAATACTTGTAGTAAAAAGAAGTTTTGTAATTTATATAGAGACATATGAAGAGAAAATTAAGTATCATTACAAATTGGTAATACTTTTTCTTAAAACAAGAGTACCATTAGGATGAGCATAATATGTCTGTTTACATTTTTGCCTTTAAACTGTTATTAAAGGTTGCAAAAAATAAACATTAAAATTCCGAAGGGACACAACTCTTGAATCACAACAACTTGTCACACAAAATGCCATTTGATTGAATCATGTATACCAAGTTTAGTAAAAATATATTCATTGTGCTTGGAGAAATAGGCTGGACATAGTATAATGGACATATGGATAACACCTTACCATAATATGTCATTTATAGAAACAACATTTATAAACTGAAAAGTTTCAGACAACTTTGATTTTACAGTACCAAGTCATTTAGCAAAATGTCATTTTGTATTATCATAGATATTTTTACAAGCAATTGAAATTTCTGATGTCTTCTTTCAGATGGGTGAAAGCTATGAAAGATGCCTCAGTGGCTTGAAATAATGACAGGTCTTTGTCCTTCATCAAAATTAAGTCTGTGATATATTTGGTGCTTAGATGTGGTTGCCATGGTTACAGTGAAAACATGTGGTTGACATGGTTTCAGTGAAGAGGTTAGATGAGGTTGCCATGGTTACAGTGAAAACATGTGGTTGACATGGTTACAGTGAAGAGGTTAGATGTGGTTGCAATGGTTACAGTGAAGTGGTTACTACTTATTTTTTAAAGAACTTTTAATAGAATGTAATCAACACATAAATTGATAGTCTTCTGGTTAGAAAAAAGACTATTAGAGTTGTTACAATGGTTACAATGAAGTGATCACCACCTAGTGTCAATATTTTTGTATTGGAATAACTAGTCCCCTGGTCAAAAATATCAGGGAACATGAGCATAATTATTGAATAATTGAATTTTGTGGTGTTTTGTTAAGAATAATTGTGGTATTTTTGTTTGTAAATATAAAGGTGCCATTTCATCATACTAAAAATAGAAATGTTATACTTACAAATAACATTTGTTATTTGTTGTCATGGAAATATGCCTTTATCTTTTACTTTATAGTTAGCAAAAGAAATCTTGAAGAAATAACAACAAAGCTTCATTTGATTTATTTTGCGTTTTTCGGTTTATAATTTGATGGACCAAATCATTCATCTGATTTTTTTTCGGGTTCATACCTTAATGAACTACGTTGTAACTAATCAATCATTGATAGTCTTTATAAAGAGCTGTCAAGTTTTCTGAAATCAACCAAATCAGACCAGTATACTGTTATACAGAATTCTGTTATTGATACAGTGTAAAATGTATTTATGTATTTTTATCATACATTTATTAGATAGTGATACAAAAATATTATCTCGCTCTCCATGTAATAGACCTGTGATTATTAGACATGTTCAGTGCCATAGCCGCAAGTCAAGTTGTAAGGGCTTGACAACACTTTTGTCTTGTAAAATAAAAAGGCACGACTGTTATAGCCCTGAAAAACTGTTGTTGCCCAGGAAAGCTGTTATAGCCCTTAAATAGTTATTATAGCCCCGAAAAGCCTGTAATAGCTGTCCTTTGGTTTTCAGGTCTACTGTGTGATTGTTAAATTTTATGAGTGATAATTATATATAACTGTTGTTAGCTAGTATTAGTATCAAGAAACTACCCAGTAGTTAGACCAAGTTTCACCATGTAGATGTCCCTTATACCTGAGGGATCATTAGCTTCAAGCATGCTTTTTCCATTACTGATGTCACATCCCTAATCTCTCTTGGCTCTACTTGTTATTTACAATCTCTCAATTCTTCTTGGAACTGTTTTTCATCAATGAAAGCAGCACATTTTTCCAGACTTAATCTTCTCCGAGGTTTAGGTATTGTTTCAAGGTAAATTTTCTGATTTTTCATAGTATATATGTATGCATATCATATAATGATAATGATGCAATGTTTTTTTAATCAAGTTTTTTACACATGCTGTATGTACACATTGGGTCAGTCTTTATACAAAATCTATTTTAAAATCATAAACTCATTTTCTAACATCTGAATGATCTCGAAACATTTACATATATAAATTTACTTATTGATGTACCCGGTTTTTTAATTTTTAACATAACATTTGTGATTGTATCAAGTAGAAATCGGTCAAAATCTCCACATCAACATTTTCAGTATTGTGACGTAACAGTTGGAAGAACGACGTCATCATTATACCCCGATCATCTCCGTGAAAACGGGTACCTGTGCACCTTTATCAACAACACAGTGCTCAACATGGAAACAGATATTTTATACAACAAGCAAATGAATACTACATTTATACTGCATGTGACTGAAAAAATGTACTTGACTTAAGGTCCCTATATTGTTAGAATTTCCGATAATTTTTGCAAATTCAAGTAGTTTTGTGCGCATTTACAATTGGGTGATACGTAAAAAGCTACATCATAATGACTTCATAACTTTGGTATTTGTTAGAATTTTTAAGTAAAATTTTGTAAAATGATAGAGAATGAATTTTTATATTTTTTAAAAACAAAAAATATTTTTGTGACAATTTGAGATTTCAACCAATTTCTACTTGATACAATCACATTTACATTTTTACTGTTTTCATATCACAGTCATTTAGGTGTTTGGAGTTAACTTACAGTAAACAATGCATATGGTCCGGATGGTTACAGTTAATTTGAAGCACTTTTCATTACATGAAATATTCAGACATTATGTATCCAGAATTCTTTTTTGAAGTTTGAAAACTAACATGTTTCCTAGAAAATTTGCCTTCTTAAACATGTGACTATGATTACACTGAAATAAGTGCAGTTTCCATGGTATTGTGCAAAACTACAATTCTCATGGTATTGTGTAAAATCTTTTGCAATTTGGCATTTTAATAGAGAACCAAGTGCTTTATGCTAGCAAATCCACTTTAGTTATGCATGGGGAAGCTCTTTAAATATGGCTTTATTTGTTTTGCATCAGTTGTTTAGTTCAAGATATTTAATTTGGTATAAAATTTGATTAAAACTTGGGGGTTTGACCAACTGTCTATCTTTATATTATAGGTCATCTTGGATCATAATTTAGACTTTTAGAACAGGGATATGTAGTAATTTTATTTTGATATAAAAATTTGCAACTCTCTACATCAGCTTTCTTTTGTGAATGGCAAACTTATCTAAATTTTGATGATTTTTAAAGTTTTTGATTCTTTTAATTTTGTTGGTTTTGTGATTTTATTTATTTTTTCTCTACAATGAACTTGAGCTGTTGTTTTAATAAAATTGTTTTTATACATAAAGACAGTCCCTTTAGGAAATTATTCAAATTCTTATATTTAACATCATTGGTCTTATTAAATGAATAAAAAACACAACCTTTTTGCAACAGGAATAGAAAGAAATACAGCAGCCCTACTAAGACCTTTCCCAATACCCTACTGATTCAGATAGTCAGTCACTTGTTAAATCTGACTAGCCTCATTCCTCCCTCCTTCTTTGATCCATATACCTTAAAGCAAAATCAGTATATTCCATCTGTTGGTCTGTCACTGACTTGTCCCTGTACAAGCCCTCAATTGTTACAGAAAAGAAAAATGCAGTGGCCAAATATGAAGTAAATTCTGTACACTTCAATGACTAGCAAGATGCTTTACTAATTGAGCTAGTCTGTGACCTTTGAACTATGACCAGCCTCCCTCACTTTGATATCTCATTAATCCATTATGTAGTTTATTTTTATTAGTATACCTTTATATTTAGTTACCTAATTGTTACCGATTTTTTTAGTTTCCTTTTATTTATGATCAGATTTTATTTGTAAATATTTCTTTTGAGTTATATATACACTTTATATTTATATATCTATCTATCTATATATATATATACACACCTACTATCCTTGTGAGGAATTGGTTATCACATTATTTACTTATGTTTATATATCCTAGTCAGATAATCCCTTCTCCCCTGCCCCAACACCCCCACTCCGCCCTCCTCCCGCTTGGTGATGTACATGTGTATATATTTATTGTTAAACTTATTACATATTTTATATTTAGTGTTGTTAAAAATGTGTTTAGAGAGAATTATGAGAGAGAGAGAGAGAGAGTGTGTGTGTGTGTGGTGTGTGTGTGTGTGTGTGTGTGTGTGTGAGGGAGAGACAGAGAGAGAGAGAGAGATATCAAAAGCAGTGGCTGTGCTCTTTTTATTAACTGGTATAGTATATGATTACTTTGTGCAGTTATTTCCTGCTTATTTTAACTCTTATAGGTTTTATCCACATCCTCAGGATTTACACATTCAAATTTGTCCCAAAACATCCTAGAAATTCTAGCTATTCTTCTTGTTGAGTAGTGGGAAATTAAGATCTTGTTATATTTGAAAAATATTATTATTTCTTCCCTGCTATGAAAATTATTAGACATTTTTCACTTGAAAACTAAAATATATTCTAAGGTGTTCTACTTGTAAATTGTAGGCTCATTATGATACAAATGCATAATTGTTAATACATGTTCAATATTGAATGTGATTTGCAGCATGTGTATATGACTCTCTTACATGGTGGATATATTTTATTAGTGACATGATGACATTGACCTTCATATAAAATGAAAATTAGAGGTACTTTGACAAATCTTCATTATTCATCCTTAAGGTAAATGTTACCAGATAATACAGGTTTTCCTGTCTGCAGACCAATATTCAGATTTATATAGGTAGTTTGATCAGCAACCATAGAAACGATAGTCTGCGAGTTATGGAAACAATGATCTATGGTAATTGGTCAGGGTGATGGAACTTACTCTGGCTGACTATATACATGGTGTTGTGATAAATACATCAAAAAATGACTGTACACTTACTCAGAGAACTAACCAACCTAATGGTCATTGTAGTGATGACTGGACCATAATTACTTATGTACAAGTATGAATAAAGTATGCACCTGTCAGCTTTCATAATTAATTGGTCATTTTGATTTTGTGAGAAGCAACCATATCCATAGAACAAGGAAAAGATTAACAATAGTTGCTGATCAAGCTTCTCTATAAAAAGTACAAAGCTCAAGATAGATTCTCTTTGTCACAAAAAGTCAGATTAAATTCTGGATGTGTTGCTGAGATCTTGCTCACTTTTTGTGATATTTTTAACTTCTAACAAATTGCCAATTTATGTACAATGTATTACTGCAGGATTCTTTAGTTATTGAATGTGCAATATATATTGTTTGTTGTTATTTTGTTGGTGTAGTGTGTTTTAATTCTGTTGTGTTAGTGAATTTTATTAATATTTCTGTAATTGGCAGACAGGTGCTTGTTTATGATAATTTTTTTCTAAAACAGAATTCAGTTACTTACATAATATAAATGAAAGTCCCTTTATGTTTTTCATAGGAAATTTCCCCCAAGGAAGTTTATTTTTGTCTCATAATAATTTTCAATAGTTGTTTAGTTTTAAGAATGTTAAAAGATCATTTCTCAATATCCACGATTATGTAAAAGGGGCCATCTGCATCTTTGAAAGTTTTATGTAATTTTCTTGCATGTATTACTTACACTTATTATGGTGGGCAATAAAGACAGCTGATTGATTTGTTGGTTAAGCAGAGCTATATTTAGCCAAGAATTCAAACAATTCAGTTGGTCCTTATTGTGTTGTGTACCGGTATTCATCTGGTTACAGTTGTTGTGTTTACCTATGAATTCATCTTTGTTTAATACCAAGTTTTTGTATCTGTATAAACTTTTATATCACGTTATTGGTGTTGGTTTTCAAATATTCTTGTTTGGGCCTCAGTGATCAAGTTGTCTAACATACATACTTATGTATCACAACAGATATCACTGCCAAGGTATTAATTCCTTTTGGGCTAATCCTGATGTGAGAAAGTTTGTCAGTTTGCTTGCAGAAGATCAGGTGTTTTTACTGGGTACTCCAATTTGCTCCAGCATCCCATAACTGACTGCCTCATTATAAGTGAAGAATTCTAAAATGCATCTAAACTGAAAATTCAGAGGTTCATTAAGAACTGTTAGAATCAAACCGAGTTAAGACATGCACTTACAACCCATATGTCTGTCTCTGTTGACATGTGTTTAAGTGTCCATGTTTATTGTTTTTTGGATGATTTTATTGTTTCACCATCTCAAACATATTGTTATTGTTATGTGTCCGTTCCGTAATCCAGTACCCCTTATTAAGATTCTGAGTAAAAAGTAAACGGATCAAATTATTTTTGATCATTTAGAGATGCAATATAGATCTACCCTCAAGGTAATCCCAGACATGTTGTCAACAGTTTTACTAGAGAGTTAGAGGTTGTTTTAGCAGCATACTGTGCAATATATTCAGAACAAGATTGTTTTTAAATCTGACCATAGGTCACTAAATTAATCCCTTTTTATAGAAATATACTGCTATATTTTTAGTTTATATGATCTTAAACAGAATGAAATCTGAATATATAGAAAAAAATATAACAACTTACCTTAGGAATATCAAGTCATAACAATTATTCCCATACTACTCTAACCATAGAGAGTACTCAAGGGAGATAACAATATGAAACAACTCCATTCTACATCTATTTAAAGGACCATTTTTGAATTTATATGAAAATTGTCATTATTCCTAAATCTATTTATTTCCTAAAATAGCACATGATATGTATAAAAAAGTATTGGCATTGTATGTGCTTCTTTTGAATGGTATTAATTTAATAAAAAAAAATCAAAAGTAGCACATGACAGTATGTCTGTATAAGCAAAAGGTACATCTTTATATACCCATATCCAGAATCTACTGTATGGTAAATTAATTTTTGGTATATATTTCTAATCAGGATACTCTCCGTTTAATATACATACCTTTCATCATTATAGTATGAGAATCTGGAATTGTTATCTATGTATGTGTGGGTTTAGATGGTATAAATGCTTAACATCTATGCAGTATGTAAATTGTGAAGTATATATTTATCTAAAATTATAGAAAATAATGAATAAAAATTCATCAAATGTATCATTTGTTGCTTCGTTTCTTTTGCACTGTTCTCATACTGATTAGATCTGGGAGAGTTTTTACTAGCCTTTCTGCCTGTCAGCATTAACTTTTTGGAACAGGGTATTAGAGTTAAGTAATCTAAGAGGACTAATTGATATGCTGTGAGCCTTTTATGTAACAGTTTGAATTTGGGCGGGCATATTGCTTGTTCAATCTCCTTTCGTATCTATATCGTTTTGCCGGCAATGTTTAAGGACCTAAATGCGAAAAGAAATCCTTATACTAATCCATGTCTAAATAAAATCCAGAAGTAAAGTAAAAACTTTGAAACTGACTTATTAGTAAACATGTGAGTGCTTCAGAAGGGGAACTTGACACTTCCTGTTTAGCTAGCTACACCCGCCACGTGTGTAATCAAAATTGAGTGAAAGGAACATGGGACTATTGGGCGTCAAATATATCCAGGGACAATGAACGCCATCATCTGACTGAAAGTGGATACTGTACATTATCGTTTTCAGTTTTGGAAATAGATTATGGAGCGAGATCAGGCGATTAAGGTGAATGCTCGACCAATTTAAAACCACATTCGTAAATGACAGTCAGGACAACGACAAAATTGTGATCAGGGACATTTTCATGGTGGAACAACACGCCTTTACGGTGTTTTCTGTGGCGCTTCGGTTTAATATGTTTAGGTAACTGCTTCGAAAGTGATAGTACGTGTTTGTGTCATTGATTGCGTGTTCCTGTTGGAGATGGTCTACCATCAGACATGTTTAGTAACATAGCAGTTTTAAACATGCCGTGATTGAAGCACCAGTAGGATTTAAAATCAACACAAACGATTTCCCGCCACAGAACTTCCTTGACAGACATCTTACACAGCCTGCTGAATAAAGAGATTTCTGAATATAATCTTAAATCGATAATAATTACTGTTAAAGTCGTAACTTAAATGATGAAAACGACGATAAATTGTCCATCTGTCAGCCATCGTGAAAGCAGAGACGGTAACGGGCAGCAAAACTTATCGAGAAATCGGAAATTAAGCAGGTGGGAAGTCCATTAATGCTTAAAGATAAATATTTATTATACAGCTGTATCCGTTAAGGACACTTGTGATGACGTCATGATGACAAAATCACGTTTTCTTTACAAAAACCGATCATTTCTTATTATAAGGATTCGGTTATCAAACACTTGAAAATGACAGTAAAAAGATAATAAAAAGATATCCTAGACTGTCTAAGGATTTATTGGATTGTTGTCATGGTTTTGAAATTTCATATTTCTTGTGGTTTTACGCACAGAAAAAAACAGATAGAGAAGTGGGTATAACAGAACAATAGAATGAATTGTGTACTTTGGTTTCGCGAAGAAGCGCATATATATAGGAAATAGCAACAAAGTAACAATATGTTCCCTTGCTAGCGCTATGTATTGAAGGGCCTAAGTTGATTTTCTTTCTTTTTTAAAACACTTAAATGATGTGGTTTATTCAAACGCTGTTGATTTCGGTGTATATAGGTGTTTCTATGGCGTAAACACAAACTTACTCCAACATCGCATGTTAGTAAGTACAAGCATTAGGCTGAACAATCTGCCTTAACCAGAACAAGTTACTTTTTGATATTGCTACTATCGATTGTATCAATACCAAAAAGCAACTTATCATCGTCGTTGAGGCAGATATCTCGGCCTAATACAGGCAGTGCATCTTATGATCTAATATATCTATGACAAAAAATAAGAAAAATTTATGTATACCTTTACTGTTAATAATAACATATTGTATTGATTAACAGAAAAATTTATAGGAAAAATGTCAAAAGCTTTACAGAACGGTGTACATTACATATTGTCGACGTTTTGGCGTCTTGGTCTGTATCAATAGAAAATATATATTACGAGTGACCATTTAGGCCACAAAAATTGATCTTTTATAAATGTGATGGGTTTCTTAGTTCGAGGAATTTTAAAGACCGGTAAAAAATGTCTCCAGCTTCGAGTCGTTAATCCTTTTATGGAATTCTAAACTTTGCAGCAGGACCTTGGAAAGTTAGTAGTCAAATATAGAGAAAAAAAAACGGTGCTTTCAGTCTGAACAATTTTAGCCAAATCGGCTATAGCCAACTGAGTTAACGCCATGGTGAAGCGTGTGACGTCCGTGCGTAAACTTTAATATCACTCTAAAATCGCGGGCCTAATTTCGACGAGAAAAATACTTGGTTGATGGTGGTATGGCTATCCGAAATCCTAGATGACTGCTGTTACAAATTTCATATACATTTTTTTAAATTTAATCATAAAATACATTAAAAAATGGTAATGACAATATTGTCATATACCATTTTTAAATGTATTTTATGATTAAATTTAAAAAAAAGTATATGATACAAATATATGCAACGATTTAGTTCTTATTGGAAATACAGAAAGCAAATCGGTGTAACTGTTTTTTGTTTACAAGTATTTATTTATATTTTTCTTTGAATGTTTTGTTCGTCTAGATTTTACAGAGATATTAAGGGAATGGCCTAAATTTAGTAATGCTTTGGTCGAAACATTCAAAAGCAAGTCTGACATGACTGTCCAAAATACAGGTTCAAATAAAGTGACAGGTGAGCGACACTTCAGGGCCTTTGTTTAATGCTTTTATACAGTGCAATTTTTATTACATCTGATCTAACTTGCCAAATTATCATGCTCGTACATCCGACCAAAATCAAGATTATTTATAATGAGTTGATTATTTGGTTTTAAGACACAATTTCCGAGACAGTGTGACGATACTTCACAATACATTCGATAGTCTATTACTGCAATGTTATGTGTTATTACGAATCTCTAATTAGCGCCATCTGGTGTTGATTAACAACATGAACAGGTATTCCATGTATATCCATTAATATGTCACTAACATTATTGTAAATGCTTATTCTCTTTGTCAAGTGACATTATTTATCAGTTTTTATGAGTGTTCTATAATGATAATTAAAACCATATTTCTCTCCTCCCCAAGGCTTATAATTTTACTTAAGATGAAAGACACAGATCTTAAGTGTCTTGGTAGAACACTTTGTTTTTTCCATGACATACACGATATGAATCAAGGATAACTTAGTCTTACAGCGATGCACGTTATTGGGTGTTCAATGCACTTTTATATGTAGTTGGTTGCATGCCACTTTGTTTCAAGAAAAACCGTTTCAATTGTATGACTTTTAATCAAAAACAAACATACTAATCCATTTCCGCGAATCACAATCCAGAAGCAAAGTAAAAACTTTGGAACTGACAAGTTAGGTTAGACACGTGAACTTCCACCAGGGAAGTGAGGCCGGGTGCTCCGGAAGGGTAAGCACCTCCTGTTTAGCTAGCTACACCCGCCACGTGTGTAATCAAAATTGTGTGAAAGGAACATGAAACTATGAGACGTCAAATATATCCAAGGCAATCCTGGACACAGAGACATCAAACTTATCAACAATACTGTGATGACGGCCATAAAACTTTTTGAGGGCCTTGATATTCTGCCAAGTGCTTTTTGTTGAGTGCAATTATTTTAAATGGTTTAAATGTGGGGGAAATAAAACAAAACTAGAAAAACTGTGAGCCACAAGCTCACAAAAATACCCCCGCTCCACCCACATAAAAAACCATCGGATCAAATTTTAAATAGGAGGTGCACATCTACATTATATCACAGACTGTGTGAAAGTTTCATGAAAATCCATAGAAGGGTTTAGGAGGAGTTGCGGATAAGAGATAGGTACCCTAAGGTGTAACGGAAGGACGGACGGACATCCCTGTCACTATATACCCCCATTTTTTAAGCGGGGGGGGGGGTATAATGTACCTGTTAGGATTATCCACTCAAATTCCCCGGATCATGGACGTTATAAGACAGGTGTCCAATGATCTACAGAGTCGTCTTAATATTTACAGTGCCTATCACAGTTTAGATAAGGATTACCCGTGAGTGGATCACAATGAGAGAAAGTTAGCGTCATGTATAGAAGGCATGTGGTTTTCTCGAAGAATTCCATATTCTGCCATCGTCCAAGGGCTAACAACTCCTTTATAAGTGAAAAAACTTGATTGTGGCGAAAACACCATTACTCCACCCCTTTCGATGCGAATATTTGAAGCATAATATCTAACCTATCATATATTTCTTATAAGGTGATGTACTGTTGACTATATATTCCCTTCTGATCCAAAGCATGAAATAGGTAGACAATAATTCAGTGTAATGTCAAAAATTTCCCGAGAGTAGTTGAAATGGAATTAATCTATAGGTCCATTAAGCATTTCATAGACTTGTTTACTATTGTAAAAATCTTTATTCAAAGCTAAACCAGTTGTAAATTGTACGGTAAGTGGATGTATATTTTAAGGCGGCTTTTACAATTTTTCAGCTACATGTATTTGCAATCACAATTATAGTACTCTTGGTGCATGTGTTTATTTGAGTACACACTAATGTAATCAATTATTAACGGATTTGCAGATCCTTTATGACAGAAAAATAGCAATGTGATAAATCCGACTGCAGGGCCCTAATCAACTGTGCTCTAATTTCACCTTGCATGAAACTTAACCCAGGTGCGTAGATAATAAGTATGCAGTCAGATCAAGAATCATGGAAATATCAATATTACAGAAGTTATCATCTGGAAACCATCGACCAAGCATAATGCATTATCCCCATTAATTATCATTTTATGCACACAATTTGTCATCCACTGAACTTGACTGAAGTATTTTGGTAATAAGTATCCTGAATTAATTTCATCACGAGAAATCCACCCAATACTATAAGAGTTATGTGTCAGTTACTCTACATATAGAACTTTTATACACCACAACTGTTTGAACGGATAACGACGATGGATGGAACCAATCGTAGTAGCCTCCACCGACACCAAAGTGATCTCCGAGCGTCCTCTACACGCCTTCCAAACAAAACAAAAACCCACTGCATATAATTTAATTAATATAAATATTCGTTAGGTGGGTTTGTATGTCATGTGGCTGGTGTCTGTTTTGTACTACAGAACATACAACTCGCTGTTCAGAATACAGTGACATCGCGTTATTCTATATAACGTTACACATGTACATGTACTAACTAGTGTCACAGAGCAAAGCCGGGACACAAACTAAACTGTTTGAAACGAAAGTTCCTTTATCATTGCAAACCTTCCAATGATAACAACAAAATGTTTTAATCTTTTAAAAATGTTTTACTTCCAAAGAAGGCTGTAAGTGGACACATGATAATAATTAAATGGTAAACATAAAGTGAACACTTGATAGTCAAATAAACATATAAAGTAGAAAACTCAAACAAGCAGAATAAAATAAAAAGTCAATTTAAAACCCTTAAACAAAGGTATAGTTCTTTTTCTCGCCTATCTTGAGGCATCATCACACCGCTAATGGTAAACAGTAGTTGTTGCACAAACAGTACCTAGTATTCGAACCGTACCGTGTTTATACATTGTATGTATTACAAGTGCAGTGTTTTGGAATACTGAAGTTTTTGTTATCAATGAAAACCAACCGGAGAAAATTGCGGAAAATTGTTTAAAACAGACAAATGTATATATGTAGATGGATCAGATTTTGTTGGTCTGAATGTTTGGATGACTTACTTCTGGCCCGTTTTGCTGGTATACTTTTATGTTATAATGTCGGTCGAAAGAACCAAAAGAGCAATTGTTTTGAACAGAAAAACGAAATCGCCAACGTGAAATACCAGTCGTTAACAAACATGGTATGATGGATTTGGTGTCGTATTGTGGAGCATGTGATGCTTTCACATGACTTTAAAATTCATCTTGGACTGATAGTAGGCAAGAAACAAGAACTTTCCAGACATAACTGTCCTATAATTAACAAACAAATAGGAATGAACGCTAACAAATAAAACATAATTTAATGTATCTAAACAAAAAATAATTATAATATCTAAATACACGTCGTCATGGTAACTGGATGGGATTTTTAGTTGGTATCTACAAGCCATTATAACTATAATTTAGTCACATTACTGTGGCAGCATATGGAATGTATATATATCTGCTTATAAAACCGGGTTAAAATACTGCAGAAAGAAAAAAATCTTGATTCCAAGTAACAAGATCATTCCAAGACGAACCGCACTGATTTCTATCAATCATGTATCAGAATGCATATGATTGGATCAAAGAACGGAAAATCACAGCTGACTGAACACAATTTTTATTGAAATTTCTTTTCTTTGGTTCAAATCCGTGAAGCACACACAGTCCTCTGTGGTGTACGTGTGGTGTAACTAAACAATAAAACAATATTTCTTCTCAATGTAGCCGGGTTAGGATTTTAGTTTTATTTTAATTAGTTGTAATTAGTCTTATTATTAAGTACTAACCATAATTTATTAATTAACACTTAGTTAAGACATTAGTATAAGTTATTTATTTAATAATTAAGTCAATTTCTATAAGGGGTATACTATTTTCTAAGTTCTTTCGGGTTAATAATTATTTCCCTTTTAAACTGACTAGATGGGTTTTCATTGGTCAATGTTTTGGTGGGTAATTTGGGAAAGAAAACAAAGACACTGAACATGGCGGTGGCGTCATGAAATCTATGCATCTATATTTTAAGTTTAGGTAAGTTTACCCATTGCCCAGCCTTTCCAAATCCCTTTCTATTTATTGGTATTTATATATATTTATTGTACTTTTATATATATGTAGTTAATAAAGCTCTTTTACACTATTCTTTGACTTTTTCACTAACACATCACCGTGAGCAAATGCGTGATTGTAAGAGGTCATCTATCTTTATAAATATCAACAACACCTGTTGTATACGGTAAATCATAACATATTTTAACAATCATACCTAGGTTATTTTGTATCGATGTATATATTTAAGAGCCGTTATAAGGTTCATAGGGGCTCTATACAAATGATTGCATTTCATATTACTTTTACACGTGTACAACAATATATTAAATGGCTATAATATAAGCACCATAGTAAACCTCATATATTGTTTTGTTTAGGTTACATGGTGAAATGGTTTAAGGAATGTACTGGTAATACATGAGTGTGTCTTCACGCAAAGTTACACTTTGGTATGTAATATATATGTGTGTCATTGTCCGTGTATATTAAGCTATTAATCTTACCTGTGTGTGTGTGTGTGTGTGTGTGTGTGTGTTACTTTATGTATCTGTGTTAATATAAAGTCATAAGTCATATATACATGGAAACTAGTATGTGTGCAATAATGGTTGTCATTGTTTGACGATATATGAAACTATTTATTTATTAGTCTGAACCAAAATATCATCAATATATATTTTGTTGTGTGTTATATACGGATGGATATAAATCCCATGTGTATGTAAATGTAATGTGTTTTAGTGTATTCTGATATATGTTTTGTTTTATGTTATAGGGTGTGGAAAAGAAAGAGAAATGTAAATACCCTAATAGATATTGCTGTAATAATAAACTTTGTATGTGTATGTCCGAGGTTTGCTTGTAATTTTCGAACCCTGTTACAATGGCGCCCACGTTGGTGTAAAGCGATCTATTAGGGTATAGGAACCAGTCATCTGTGGCAGAAAGTAGTGTCTTCCGGTTCAAAGGTAACTGACATATCACCAATTATTGACCTTTAGCTACACGTGGATTTGTGTATATAGAGAATCATCGTCTGTTATTATTATGGTTACATTGTCCTTCATGAATACATTAATATAGACTATGTTGAAAACTTTCTACATGTATATGAATTTCCAGAAGTTCGTGTGTGTATATCCCGTGAATTAGACTATTAAAGATAACAGCCGAACCATTTATAAACTGTTTGTGACTGTATATTTTGAGTTGGTGGATGGATCTACCTGTGACATTATTTATCGGTATTAGTCCTTTGTTATTGTCTAGTATATACAGGTATTATATACTGAAGAACAGTAATGGTAATTAGGTCACGCACTGTACAGGTATACGGAAACTTTATAACACTTCCTATTACTGAGGTACTCAAAGGGTCTACAAATTGAATATCCTTGCATTTATATTTTCAGGTGCGACGTTTATTTATCAGGTTATTATCAACGTTTAATTGTGTATTTGTATTTTTGAATTTTGGTGCTTCTTTTTTGTTTATTTTTCTATTTTATTTTGCTTATTTTGTGCTTTTGATTTTTTTATTGCATTGCAGTGTTGTATTTTGTTTATATATCTATTTTTTTTAAAAAACATTTTTTTTTTTTTGCTTATTATTTTTGTGCTTTGGTTTTTTTTTTGTGTGCTGAATTGCTGTTTGAAATATTATCTTTTTTGTTTGCTTTATGTGCTTTATATGTGGCATGTGTTTGCAAAGTTTGAATTTTTATGAACTTATAGCAATAGGTTAAGCATACACAGGTGATATATATATATTTTTTTTTTGTCTCTTCTTTTCAGTATTTTTGGTGAGTAAGGGTGTATGAAAAAATACTAAATATATCCACCACTGTAATTACACATATTATTTCTTTGCACTTTCTTTGCAATTTTCTATTTAATTAGCATAGCTTAAGTTTAGTTAACTTAGATTAAGTTTAGTTAGTTATTTAAGTATCCCATTCCATATATTACAAATTTGAACATATTAATGGGTTACAGGAATTTTCAGATAACAACTATGCAGGTAGGTTTTTGATTAAGTTTACTTAAGTTAATTAGTGCATGCTATAGGTAGTGTGTTAGTTAAAAAATAGTCTATTTAGTTAGTTCGCATCGTGTTATGTTTACAAGGATTCCGTTATATCTATACCAACGTTATATGTGTTGTAACATTGTATCAACGTTATATTCAAGTTACATATACCGTTACAACGTACCGACGTTATAAATAAAGTGGTCTGTGACATTTATCATCGACAAATTGAACATATACAACGTTATTTGTCATCAGTTTTGTTTCTCTTTCACCAACAAGTCATCGATAATAAATACGTCAATATAGTCGATTTTAATCAACGGTGGAAAATATCAGCATTATATTAATTTGTCATCGATAGTTGATATCAGGATACGGTATTTAGATTAAGGTAGTTTAGTTTAGTTTTTAATTAAGTTACAAGTTAATATCACAATTAAACAAAATGGCCGTGGAATTTACCAACGAGGAAATAGATAATATAATCGATCAATTTAAAGCTATGGGAGTAAAACCAAAAGCCGACACACCGGAGGATCTAAAACGATGGATGAAACAATTGTTGGAAAATTCGGGCGAATTAGCAAAAGTTAAAAATGAAAATGTAGAAACTGAGGTTAAAGTAGGTCAAATACCGAAAATTCCGTTGTTTTCCGGTGATCCGTTTTGTCCGAAAAATGAAACGACATTTGTGCAATGGCGATATCATGTTAGGTGTTTACTACGTGAAAATAATTTCACAAAGGCTGCAATAGGTCAAGGTATACGCAACTCACTAAAAGGCGAGGCGGCAGGTATAGTGCGACGATTAGGACCAGAAGCAGATTTAAATCAAACGCTAGCGAAATTACAAAGTGTATACGGTTCTGTTGCCGAAGCAGAGGAGCTTCTGGCAGATTTTTATGCTGCAAAACAAGAGGAGAAGGAATCTATATCGGAATGGGGTTGTCGGTTAGAGGAATTGTTAGATATGGCGGTCGAAGAAGGAGCTGTTGCACACACTGATATAAATGAGAAGTTGGTGAAAATGTTTAAGAAAGGTATGAAGTCATCTATAAGAGATATATGTGGCCATTTATTTGAGAAGCACACAGATTTCGACCATTAAGAAGAGCTATTAGAAAAGTGGAAGATGAACATAAAGATATAAGATCAAAACCGTTACCATCGAAAATGGCAACAGCATCACATCACGAATCTAAAAATGACATAAAAGAATTAAAGGAAATGATGGAAAAGATCTCGTCTGAAGTTGCTTGTTTAAAATCAGAGGTACAATCGTCATCATGTCAATCACAACCATTACAATTTCAACAACAACATCAGCCTTCACGAATGCAATATCATCAAAATACACAAAGACAGGATGGATATCGACCACAACGACAAACACAGTATCAACCACAACGACAAACACAGTATCAACCACAAACACAACATCAACAAGACAGTACAGGAGAAGGATATGCACAAAGAGGAGGACGACAAAATAGGTTTTATAATGGAGGAAGAGGTAGAGGTAGATATCAAAGTTATGGAGGAAGTGATAGTAATTTTAATCAGGATCCCGTGTGCTACAGATGTGGACAGGTTGGACATCTGAAATATGGATGTAGAGTACGTTTGGACTTTTTACGCAAAGATTTAAACGGGGGAAAACCTATTGGCAGGGGTCACCAGTAGGTGAATTGGACGACAGACCCATACAATATTCGGTTCAAGGAAATAATAAATTACCAAACGGAATGATTGGACATTGCAATGAAGCTGACATAAGAATAAACAATATTAAAACAACAGCATTATTGGATACAGGGTCTACGGTGTCGACGATGAGCAGGTCGTTTTATAACAAACATTTTGAGATGTTGAATTATTTCCAGTAATGGACATTTTAAACATAGAATGCGCTGGAGGTCAGACACTGCCATATGATGGTTATATTGATGTAAACATACAGGCAATTGGAATACCATCATCAGAAACACAACGTTGTCTTATGCTCGTCGTTCCCGACAGTAAATACAATAATAATGTACCAATTATATTAGGAACTAACATATTATGGCGTTATGTAAACCAATGTAAGAAAGAATATGGAGATCGATTTTTACAACAAGCTAACTTGTTTACGCCTTGGTATTTATCCTTGCGATGTATTGTTTTGCGAGAACGCGAATTGGCTAGGAACAATTATCAACTTGGAATAGTAAAAAGTGCTGAGAAAACAAATATTATTATACCAGCCAACAAATGTGTCACTGTAAATGGATTCATAACTCCAACTCAACAATATAATACGACGTGTGCACTGCTTCAAACAACGGAAGGATCAGTTTTAGGCACGGATTTAGACATTACACCATCAATAGTTAGATTTGATAATAACAGCAGTATAGTTCCAATCAATATATCCAATGTCACCACGAGAACTGTCGTTATTCCGCCTAAAGCATTATTGTGCGAGATACAACCGGTAACCGTCGAGAATAATCAAATCCAGAATAATAATTCTACAGTCGATACATCATTTACAAAAGTTATGGAACAAATGAAAATTTCGTCAGATTTATCATCACACAACTGGAAAAAACAAAACAACTACTTCAACAATTTCCAGAGATATTTTCAACAGGTGATACGGACATAGGCCATTCAACATTCGTTAAACACCGCATTGAATTAACCAATGATATTCCTTTCAAGCAAAGGCACAGAACTATACCACCTGCAATGTTTGATGAAATAAGGGAGCATCTTCAAGGAATGTTAGCATGTGGAGTTATAAGACAATCTCATTCTCCCTGGGCTTCAAACGTAGTATTGGCACGAAAACATGATGGAAAACTACGTATGTGCGTTGATTTCCGCCAACTTAATCAGCGAACTATTAGAGACTCTTACGCCTTACCACGTATTGAAGATATTTTACATACATTGTCAGGATCTCGATATTTCAGCGTCCTCGATATGAAAAGTGGATACTACCAGGTAGATATTGAGGAGGCACATAAGGAGCGTACTGCCTTTACAGTTGGTCCACTAGGATTTTTCGAGTATAATCGATTGCCGATGGGTTTAAATAATAGTCCAGCGACGTATCAACGTTTGATGGAAGATATTCTCGGTGACCTAAATTATAAGATCTGCTGTATATATTTGGATGATATCATCATCTTCGCGTCTACGTTCGAACAACATATGGAGCGACTTCAACAGGTGTTTCAACGTTTGAAAGATAGTGGATTGAAGTTAACACCGAAGAAATGTGCATTTTTTCAACCAAAAGTGAAGTATGTAGGTCATGTTGTATCTGCAGATGGCATCGAGGCAGATCCCGAGAAAATAGAGAAGGTTATTAATTGGCAAACTCCAAAATCACCAGAAGAAGTAAGGAAATTTCTAGGTTTTGCTGGATATTACCGCAAATTTATTAAAGACTTCGCAAAAATTGCAAGACCACTTAATGACATCATGCCAGCACCAAATTCTAAAAAGTCTAGGACCAAATCATCGAAATCAATCAATATACAGAAATGGAAATGGGAAAAGGAACAGGAGGATGCTTTTCAAGAACTCAAAACTCGTCTATCAAAACCACCGATATTAGGATATGCGATCTATAACCTACCATTTGAACTTCACACGGATGCAAGTAATCGTGGTCTTGGAGCCGTGTTATATCAAAAGCAGGACGGAGTAAATCGAGTCATAGCGTTTGCGAGTCGAGGTGTGAGCAAGGCAGAGCAAAGTTATCCTGCGCACAAGCTGGAGTTTTTGGCTCTAAAATGGGCGATCACAGACAAATTTAAGGATTATCTCTATGGACGAAGCTTCACTGTTTATACTGACAACAATCCATTAACGTACGTCTTAACTTCAGCTAAATTAGATTCGACTGGACACAGATGGTTGGCTTCTCTTGCATCTTTTGACTTCCAAATTATTTACAGACCGGGTAGAAGAAATCAAGATGCTGATACTCTCTCAAGGTTAGACAACGACACAGAACAACAGATGTCTCAGACGATTTCTACAGAATCTATTAGAGCCATTTGTCACGTCATTGATACACAGCCATATATTGAAACTATATGTAGCTCCGTTGAAGTTGTTGACAACGCTTCTTTGGATGAACTTGAGAGTAATGTTGATTGTTTGAACTATAAAGATTGGAGACGAATACAGAGACAAGATCCGATGTTGAAAACCTGGATAAAAGCTGTAGAAGACAGATTTATACCAAAGAATTCAACTGAGTCAGCTCAATACCATTTACCATCTTTGAAGAAATATTTTAATCAACTTAAGTTAACTAGAGGAGTCTTATACAGGAATATTACGACGGATGGAGTTAAAACAACACAACTAGTTCTACCAGTAACATATATACCACAGGCATTAAGATCATTACATAACGATTTAGGACATCCTGGAAGAGATCGGACAATATCACTTCTCCGTGAAAGATTTTACTGGCCAGGCATGTTACAAGATACAGAAAAATGGATACAAAAATGTGACAGGTGTTTGAAGAACAAAACACAGACAAATGCAAGAGCACCATTAATAAATATAAAGACTTCACAACCATTGGAACTTATATGTATGGACTTTTTATCTTTAGAAACTTCAAAGGGGGGATTTCAGAACATCTTAGTTATAACAGACCACTTCACAAGATATGCCCAGGCAATTCCAACACGTAATCAAACAGCTAAAACAACAGCAGAGGCATTCTTTAAAACTTCGTCATTCACTACGGTTTACCATCTCGAATTCATTCAGACCAAGGGGCTAATTTTGAAAGCAAACTTATAAAAGAACTTTGCCATCACAGGAATCTCAAAATCAAGAACAACACCTTACCATCCGGCTGGAAATGGCATGTGTGAGCGTTTTAATAGAACTCTATTATCCATGTTAGGAACGTTAAGGCCAGAACAAAAGTTGGATTGGAAAAGCCACGTAGGTCCTATGGTACATGCATACAACTGCACAAGGCACGAATCCACTGGTTACGCTCCATTCTATCTCATGTTCGGCACATCCGCGACTACCAGTTGATTTGGCATTTGGATTAAACAACAACAAATTACAATCTTTACATAAATACACGGAGGAATTAAAGAAAGATTAAGGAATGCATATCATCTTGCTTCAACATCTGCGAATAAATCACAACAGAAACAAAAACAAGGCTATGATAGGAAAGTAAGAGGTTCGAACATAGAAGAAGGAGATACCGTTCTTGTAAAACAACTAGCATTCGATGGTAAACACAAACTTTCTGACAAATGGGAGGACGATATTTATATTGTAATAAAGCAACCAAACAAGGAAATCCCGGTATATATTGTACAAAAGGAGGATGGGACAGGAATAAAAAGGACATTACATCGGAACAATTTATTTCCAATCAATTATATAAGAGAAGATCAGGATAGTAAACAAATAAACGATAAGGAAAAGGAGAAACATCAACAACAAAAACAACAAAATCAGCAGAAACAACGTAATAAATCACCATTAAAGTCGAAAAAAGCATCAGAAACAGAAAGTTCAGAACAGGAATCAACAGATGAGGAGGAATATGATGTTCAAACAACATGTGTTATACGATCAGATAACATTAGCGCTAATGTTGAGGAGGAAGCAACTGGAACAGTTTCCGAACAGTTAGCTGGTGACGATCAGATACCTGTTCTGGGATCAGAAGATTTCATCAATGGCGACGGCCATTCTCCTCATTTAGCAGGCGACGATGGAATTTCTTCAAGTAGTTTCAGTTTAGGTGACGAGACAATTTGTAAAGAGATAGATTTTACCTCCGATGAACATCAAAGAAAGAGTAGGAATGAAAGTGTACCTAGTGTTACTGAAAACAACATTTCAGTCGTTAAAGGAACACCGAATAGAACAAATGAATCACCAAGGACTCAGACAACACCAAAACATAGAGTTTTACCAGCTGTTGACAATTCAGTTACAAATAACACCGGACGACGACTTTTGCCTACACCGCCACATACTTCGAGACCAAAACGAGTTAGACAAAAACCTGAATGGATGCGTTCTGGAGAATTTGTTATGTCACAGATAGCAAGTGAAAATAGGGAACCGTTATGGAAACAGAAGCTAACTATCTACGATCGTTTATAGAGGATGGAATAGTAAGACCAAACCAAACAGAAACAGTTATTCAGGCTATTGCTAAAGTGATGACAAATACAGAGTAAATGATGAGGACATCATTTTGCAAGCAGGGGAAGTATGTAGCCGGGTTAGGATTTTAGTTTTATTTAATTAGTTGTAATTAGTCTTATTATTAAGTACTAACCATAATTTATTAATTAACACTTAGTTAAGACATTAGTATAAGTTATTTATTTAATAATTAAGTCAATTTCTATAAGGGGTATACTATTTTCTAAGTTCTTTCGGGTTAATAATTATTTCCCTTTTAAACTGACTAGATGGGTTTTCATTGGTCAATGTTTTGGTGGGTAATTTGGGAAAGAAAACAAAGACACTGAACATGGCGGTGGCGTCATGAAATCTATGCATCTATATTTTAAGTTTAGGTAAGTTTACCCATTGCCCAGCCTTTCCAAATCCCTTTCTATTTATTGGTATTTATATATATTTATTGTACTTTTATATATATGTAGTTAATAAAGCTCTTTTACACTATTCTTTGACTTTTTCACTAACACATCACCGTGAGCAAATGCGTGATTGTAAGAGGTCATCTATTTTTATAAATATCAACAACACCTGTTGTATACGGTAAATCATAACATATTTTAACAATCATACCTAGGTTATTTTGTATCGATGTATATATTTAAGAGCCGTTATAAGGTTCATAGGGCTCTATACAAATGATTGCATTTCATATTACTTTTACACGTGTACAACAATATATTAAATGGCTATAATATAAGCACCATAGTAAACCTCATATATTGTTTTGTTTAGGTTACATGGTGAAATGGTTTAAGGAATGTACTGGTAATACATGAGTGTGTCTTCACGCAAAGTTACACTTTGGTATGTATATATATGTGTGTCATTGTCCGTGTATATTAAGCTATTAATCTTACCTGTGTGTGTGTGTGTGTGTGTGTGTGTGTGTGTTACTTTATGTATCTGTGTTAATATAAAGTCATAAGTCATATATACATGGAAACTAGTATGTGTGCAATAATGGTTGTCATTGTTTGACGATATATGAAACTATTTATTTATTAGTCTGAACCAAAATATCATCAATATATATTTTGTTGTGTGTTATATACGGATGGATATAAATCCCATGTGTATGTAAATGTAATGTGTTTTAGTGTATTCTGATATATGTTTTGTTTTATGTTATAGGGTGTGAAAAGAAAGAGAAATGTAAATACCCTAATAGATATTGCTGTAATAATAAACTTTGTATGTGTATGTCCGAGGTTTGCTTGTAATTTTCGAACCCTGTTACATCAACACAAATAAAACTGTAAGCATAAGTAAAAAATAACATAGATTTAAGACAAGCTTCTTAAACAATTAAAAACTTAAAACTGTTAAAATACTATTGAAACAAACGAGTAATAATTGTATATTATTTTCATAACAGGTTCTCGAATTATTTCTCTCATGACTTGGCCATCAGTCAACCAGTTACTCAATAAAATAAGTTGAAAATGATGCAGATGATTGTGGCTTGTAATCATGTGTATGATTAAACATATAGTAATAATAATAATAATAAGCAAATTATACGTTCTTAGTAAAATATTATTATTATCATTATTATTCAACAAAACATCATTAAGCAAATTCCATGTAAATATTGTCCACATCACATCTTTCAACTGTTTCTAGTAAAATTATTTCATACACACATGCATTAAAACTGTGTATAACACTGTTCTACTGTTTCACACACACACAACACACACACACACACACACACGTTTCACAAAATATTGAAACTCTAACATAAAACAAAGAATTAAGAATGCTTTGCATTCGATGTTTACAATGATTGAATTTAAATTTTACTCCTAATTTTAAAAGTGTCAGATAATTGTTCACATTTTAACGAAAAATACACATTTATTCATCTATGGCACATGCAGTCATGAACATGTAGTAATATGTTACAACAATGGAGCCATACCAATAAAATTCAAATACAGTAAAACCTCGTTATGACGATATATTTGACGCCTTATGTATCGCCACACTATTTTGAAGTCCCAAAATCTTATGTTTTCTTTATAGATCTATTTTGATTCATCGCCTAACCTCTTTATAGCGTGTTAATTATACTGAGAAAATAATGGCGACGAATTGAGGTTCTACTGTAGACATTTTAAGGTAAAGGAGTGTCTAGATCGTTTATAAATCAATCTTAATAGTGTTTGGAGTGAAACCAGGTTGTGATGTCAAAAATATCAATTCCACTACCGTAACGATATGTAGGTCAAATACCGGTTATAGCACAAAATTATGGTCTCCACCGTGCTTTTACTCTCCGCATCTACAACCCGTGATTTGTATCGTGAATTATGAATAAATATTTGATATGAAATATATACAATTATGTGGTGACATGATAAAAGTAACAAAATGGCTTTTAACAGGCCAAAAGATCTACCATTAAATATTAGTTTACTTTGTCATGTTCTATCAATCGTTCAGATTATATAAAATCTAAAAGGAAAATAAAATCACATGGCAGACCTTTCGGCAAACAAAGCACACAATATCAGACAAACTGCGATAGAGGTGAATACAAAATATGGAATTCAACAAAATGTGCACATGGCTAATGAATAAACAACTTTTTTCGACCTAACTAAACACCCCCGGGATATATAGGAGACTTTTCGTTGTCATGGATACCGGAAGAGTAAGTAGTTTGCTGATAGTGCATTTATCAGGTGACTATTTCCACTTTTCCAGTGGTATTTATAACGACATTTCCATATTAATGAGGACCACAACCAGTGCTCTTAACATGTTATATATATGTGATGGCTATACAAGAGAAGTAATTTCCTGGCACAACAAAAACTGGAACATTCTGCCATAAAACTTAAACGAATCACATTCTACCTCCAGACCAGACACATTGTTAAGGTGCTTTGAGCATGAATTCAATATGGAGTCTCCATTACATGTATAAATGAAAGCATAATTGGCAACATTTTCATTTTTACATCATAAGAACAGTACAGCGGCACAGAGGTGGCACAACAAATTATTTTGCGTGCTAACGCAAAAGTTATCCTGTTTATCCCATTTTTACGTGCTCACGGTGAAGTTTTGCGTGCTTACACATTAATAATGAAATTCGAATGTAAAGCAATAATTTTTGCTTGAGCAAGTGGAATACAAAATATTTTTATGTCACCTCTGTGTCACCGTACTGTTAAGTCATTATATGACATTATTTGTAATTTACAATGTTTAAAATTATCAATATTTTGTCACTAAATCACAGGGCTAGAAAATATAATTGAATACATCTTATATAAGATATACCTGGTCCCATCTGGCAATACGTGAAGCTATGTAATCATACCGTACACATTACACACCATACAGGCTTACTCAATGTACTCAGTAATTTGTATTTTGATACTTTTAACAATTTTTTTAACAAAATAAAACTTAAAATCATATCAAAGAAAGCCAATGATGTAGAGAAAGTCTCTGTTTAATACGTACCCACATGTATTCTGATTTCAAAAAAAAATAAAAGTTGCAGCCTTAATAATAATATGGACTAGGCTGATCTTACAACACATAGAGTTACCTCAAACCGCCACAACCACTCAAAGCCGGCTACATGCTGTCCTGATATTAACCATTACCACCAAAAACCGGCCACAGGTTGCCCATCAAAGCCGAACACAGGCTATCCTGGCTTGCAAGCTGTTATCACAACCAGTCAACGGCCAAAGTGGCTAGAGACTGTCCTCGCAATAACCAGTACCACATAAAGCCGGTCATAGCAAAAATTAGCCAAACGCAACTGAATAGAAATTGAACACATTATACTCCGGTACAAAGCGTGGTGAGAGATTTACGGTGTGGTATAAGTATTTACAGTGTGGTATAAGTATTCTAGTAAGTTGTAAGACCATAACTATGTCACTTAAGTATTTCAAGTGTATATTCAGAAATATCCCCATTGAGGAAACCCTTGTTACATATTTGTAAAATGACAAATTGTGAGAATTATTTTTAAACAATAACACAATATTGTTCACGTGCATGTTGGCATGTTTTATAATGACAAATTGAGTATGTAGATGACCGATTTGAACGATTTTTTTCACTTTTTAACTCTAGAAAAACTTTAAAAAGCATGTAAAAGAAATATTTAAATATTTTTCACACATTTCAAGGTCAAAATACAAATTATCAAGGACATTGAGCACACCTTACAAATATCACAAGTAAGTTGATAAACAATGTATTATGATTAAAATGTTAATAAATCCACAACTGTTTGATTTTATTTTTGTCCCTGTATTTATTTATAGTCTCTGCATACAGGGGTCGGATACCCCCAATAAAATTACCTACAGTCCCTCCATGTCCTCACCACACCCTGGTACTATCACTGATGTTAAACAATAATTTGTAAAATGGAAAAACCTACAACAAAAAGCAAACAATGCCATTATATGTTTATTAAATTAAATTATGTCGGCATTATCACACTCCTGAACATAAAATGGATTATTAGAAATATTCCAACACCACACACACACACAAATGTGGTATGCGACAAAAAATCTCATGTTGGTATATGTAAATTTGTGTTAAAATCCATCCATTGATAATAAAAGTGATTGAGGGAATACGCTTTTCCACAACAACAGACATGATGAATCTAATGTGTATCCGATCAAACTAGCTTGCAGTGTTGAAATTAAATAAATCATTGCATACTCTTACAATATAAATACATGACTGTTTAAAATAATTGAGTAATGGTGTTTAACGTCCCAGTTGAGTAAGGTGATTCTTGACTGAGACTTCAACACCATTACTTAACTCACTCGTCTAGATAATAGTATAAGGGATGATTAATAGTGGCAATTGTTTTCGGTTTTTTACTTACCTACAAATGTGTTCTAATAATTTATCTCTCCTGATTTCTACGGCATTGTTTCATATTGTGTCCCAGAATCATCACGTTATTTTCAAAAACTTCGTCATTTCTCTGACCAGTCCGTTACTAAATCGTTTGTTTCTGCATACTTTTTTATTACTATATACTGCAAATAGAAAGCCTAGTAATAATAAATACCATTATGACAAGAATTGTCTGAACAGGAAATCCCCCAGTCCCCGTAGAGCCCCGAAACTTACTCATGAATGGACCGCAAACCTCGACATAGGTCCTAAGTATTTATATAGTATATATATATGCCTGATAAAAAGGTGATTTATTTTTACACAAAACATAATTTTGGTTATTATACTTTAAATTGGCCGTGGTGGTCCAATCAACTTTGTACCACGTGACACTTGCTACATTTGTTTTCATTGGCCACGGAAAATGTTAGAATAAATAAACGTCAAGTTTACACAGGTACTCGGGGAGTTGATTTTAGGTTTTTAATTTTTGAAAATCGTGTCACAAATATAAAAAGAAATGTGATACGATTTTTTTTATAAAATGCGTAAAATGCATTCTCCCAGTACCTGCGTCCTTTTACAGGAAAACGTCCAATATTGTCTTCGAAAAAAACCTTTTCTTTCTCTCGAACTAAACAGAATGATTGTGACGTTATCGCCTTCTTTTGTGCTCAGTTTATCTCAAAAACATAAAAGAAACCATTATTGAAGAAACCACAAACGAGAACTTTGACATCCCATTTTCTCGTTCTAACCACATGAAGGTGTTTAGCAAAAATGTAGATTGTTTCCCGTTTCTCCAAAAATATTAACCACATGAATGTTCTTAGCAATTAAAAATTGTTACAAGATGTGAAAAAAAACTTATTGTAATATCTATACTTACCATCAATACGGTCACAAAAATATTTAAACCCAGAACTCCAGGCAACCGGATCTGCTATTTTTTCTATAAGTTCTCTGGATTTAGGTGTAATACATTCTCTGTTTATTCTTTGTAGACAAGTCACAGAATCACTAAAATCTCCAGACCTTTGTAATAAAAAATAAATCGTGATATACTGTAAAATCAAATATTAGTGGTGGATATTAATTTCACTATTTTCGTTGGTAATTAAATACCATTAAAATTGAATGTCAACAAAAACTATTTGAATCATCATGAACCCCAGTGTTATCTATTACAATGAAACAAGATTCCATGGAATTTGTCGCCAACGATTTTTTAAATTTAATTATAATTATACGAAAATTTGATCACACGGATATTAATGATTCTATAATAGTTTACACCCTGGTGTTTCAATTTATAGTTTGTAAACACAAACACAATTAAAAGTTAGTTTCATTAGTTAGGCCAAGAACCTCATACACGACAACCAACCAGGGTCCACTTGCTTGTTCAAAGGTAATCTTATGTAGGAGTTATATTTAAAATTTCGTTCACAGCTGGTCAATGCATAAATTATTATATACATTTCAAAATTATCTATCTTCAATAAATACATGCATTTGTGAATTCGCTTGTCGAAGTTAGTTGCTTTTCTCCGGGCACTCTGGTTCCTCCACGACTCCTGAACCATGCTTCATTATGTGAAATAATTTTGAGGTGGCCCAAAACCTAATTATGCCATTTCATTCATAGAGTTCCTCCCTTGAGGCCAACAGTCAAACTTTTATTTTACAACTCAAGTCTTTTCCGGAGTTGTCAATATACTAGTATTGAATGCTCATATCAACATATTACCCACTTATATGTACTCCATACAACAAATAAAGTTTTAAAAAGTAAGATGTAAAATATTAAATGAATTTAAAGTTAACTTTAAAACCTATGATTTCAGCCGAATTTCATATTACCTGATGTCAATAATACGCCAGCAAAACCACGGCAGTACTCCTTCAACTCTGAATGAAAAAAAATCTACGCACATTGTACGTATACTTAAAATGCGCTGTGGTTTTACTAAGGGACACTTAATAGTATGTGAAAATAGAACCAACGAAAAAATGAAATAATATATGAATAGAACACACGAAATAGAAATATAACAGTATATATCATATAAAAATATGGGACAGGGGCCCCTTTTCAGAACAGAAAATTCATGTCTCCGAAGTTTTTTTTTTCACTTTACTGATGTTGCCGTTCGGAGGGTATCACAAAGGCTCTGAGCACAGGAGCCAAGTTCATTGGGGAAATTAAAAAAAAATACACTATTGGGTCCTGTGGTTCGGGGATATGAGTTTCCAGATCTACCTTTGTCATTACTTGTCAAATTCGGGTAAAAGTGATTAAATTAGCAACGCATCTAAATGAAACTTTTACATACATTCCAATGTTGAAATAGTACGGGGAGGGATCCTGTTCCCAGTCGCCTGTTGACAAGCGTTCTGTTTAGACCGAATGTAGCTACATACAGAAATATTCAAACTCTAGATTGATTGGTTGAATGAGTGGCGTTTTACATCCCAGTCAAGAATATTTCACTTACATCGGGACATTACCAGCTATAGTTGAAGAGGCAGAATTTTTTACCTTTGCAGTACGCTCAGCGATATGTACAGGGGAGCAGGGCGAAAGAAAAATCACTACCTATTTTCAAGTCTGGGACAGACCCAGCCGGGGTTCCAACATACGTGGTGGAAAGTTAGTTTAAATATTACAATAGTACATATGATATAGAAACTTAGTTAAAATATTACAATATCGAAACATTTGACACAAGAGCCATATGTTTCCATAATGGCCGTATAGAGAGAATTTTAGCTTGACTTACCTGCAATGTTTCCTCATCTTGTCAGCATCACTCACAGCGATCAGCTGGGAGAGGTCGCTGTCGTGTGTCAAATTATGAAGACAGCTAAATACCTCCCTAATAAGGTCCTCCGGACAACCGTAAACTTTGACAATCAGCAAAACCAAAATTAGGGCATCTGTAAAAGTAAAACGATACATGTCTACCTCATCAAACCGAAACTCAAAATGTACTCTTGTTGTTTGCGTCACCCTATGAAATTTACAACCCCATCACGTGACCTTTTTGACCTGTCAATTAACAAGTGGTGACAGATTTAATTTTATCTTGTATTATCTAATGAATGAAAACACAAGATTTCCGTTTTATTTTGTAAACGAGCCAAAAAAGGCGTTACTCTCCTTTCTGGGACTTTAGTTACGCGCACTGTGTGACTTTACTAGCGATACGCCATCCCAGTCGACGGACCATATCACCATTTAACGCTGTAACAGAAAGTGTCATAATGTGTTTTTGCGGTTGAAGAGGTTAACCCAAAAATTTTGAAATGGTAAGCCTCACCAAGACAACTTATTAGATCATTGGTTTGCGCTGTTCATTGTTCAGCTTTGCTTTGCACAACACTCAAAAAGCCAATATGAAATAGCTCATCTATGACTGTTAACTGTATTGTCACTGACCTTCGAAGGCGAAGGGTTGTGAGTTCAGATCACACTGATGTCCTTTGGAATGCATTATTTTATAAAAATTCAAAAGTGACGTCCCTTCGAATAAGATCTTTTAAAAACCATCCATGTAGTAGGTGTGTCAATTGTACAAACTGCGACTTATAGTGTATAACATTCAGTAACATCTTGACTAGTACGGTTTCATTGAAAAATGTCAGATATTGTGTTAAATGAGAATTTGCTAGGTTCTAAATTTAGTCAAAATCAATTGCGTAGTAAAGTCGTCCAGGTAAAAAAAACTTTACATCAATCGGCGTTTAAAAAAGAAGCCATCTTCTAAGCATGATCTCTCTCTCTCTCTCTCTCTCTCTCTCTCTTTCATAGATTTGAAAGGGGTGGTGCATCCTGGCAGCTGTAAAATTAGTAATCTGTGATTCCAGTATTTACCACACCCATATGCCAGTATAATGTATATTTATATCATCTGTCTTACATAATTTTTATCAATTGGATTCAACAAGAACTGTTTAGTCTAACAATAAAATTTTATTTATGATTGGCAATCAAGTTTAATCCACTAAGTGTAATATATATAATATACACATGGTGTAAATCAAATTCTTTTATGATAATTCCATATACAATGCCTTTCTGCAGTTATTTGATGTGTCTTGTGCTATTTTTGAATTGTTATGAAATAATGCATTCAAAAGTAACACATGACAGATTCATAAATTGTTAAAAAATTAATCGGAGTGACCCCTGACATAAAAGCTAGTGGACTTTTCTATTTCTCAAAAGACGGGTGAGCCAAAATTTAATTTAATTAAGTTAATTGATTAAAAAAGAAACATTGAAGGACTGGAGATTTTTACCCTTTTTAGTTCCTATGGGTCATGTTTGAAGTCGAGCAATTTGTCTAATATCTTTCACTAAAACACAAGATTGCCATGACAGCAAGATTTATACTTAAAACTATGCAAAATTCTAAACCTGTAGTGGTTTTGTGTTGCAATAACCGTAAATATCATTGCTCAACAAATGATTTTAGAATAGCAGCAACACGAAAAGTTGAAATGTCTGTAGCGAGATTCAATTTATTACTGAAAATGCTTTCGTGACTCAGAGCCAATAGGTTACAAAGTGAAGCAATGAATTTCCCAACATAAAAAGAATCGTTTTAGAAATATACACCAAATCTTAAATTTTAACTTATTTCTAGTTTTAATTTTGCAACAATCTTTGACTGATCATGAGGTTGCATGGTATGTCCTGCGACAAAATTGCGTAAACATGTCGATTGTTTTGTATGATGTATTTTTTGTCAATGTCAAAGAGATTCATATAAAAGACATCAATGTGATGATACATATATTTGGTTTAATAGTTACCAATCAGAATTAATCACCTTGGTTTACAGTCTTTTTTTTCACAAAAGCACCAAAATGAACCTAAATCTCCATCCTTATCACTTTTCCTTTATTCCGAAGTAATTGTCTTAATTCTTTTATACCCACTGATGTCATCATTAAAAACAAAAATAGTTTATGTGGCACGCAAAATTAACTTCAATTTATACAAACTTCTTGAACCTGGTCTATTTTCAATCCTTTTGTCGGACAAGGAATTTTACGGGGCATAAAGTTATTTGAACATTTTAATTAAAACGAGTGAGAACATGAGTTCTGAAGCCGAAAGTGGTTTTCATTACTTAGAAACCTTTACTCAGTTCATCAATATTCTAAGAATAAGAAAATCACTTCTCTTAATTAAAACAGAAAAAGGGAAACACAATTGATTCTGAAGTAAATAGAAAAATAGGCAATTACTTGGTGATTCCTTAACTGTCCCGGAAACTGTCATTTTCTAGGGGATGGTACAACTAAATTATTTAATTTTCTTACAGCACAAAGATGTTTTTCATTTTGTTGTAGAATTACTTAGCGATAATGGAAATATCGTGTACCTAATGCATACTTTTCTTTTCAAATTTATCACATAGTTGAAAGAAGTTTCCAATAACTTCTACTTTAATCAAAAATGCCATTTGCAACTTAAAACGTTATTTTAAAAAGCAGATAAATCCAGCACGCTAAGTGAATTTTAGACATCGGGGCATTATACTGTATTATTATTTGGATATTTTATTGACTTACTTTGCATGCAACATGTCTGACTAGGACACTTGAATTAATGGGTTTTCAAAACAGGAGAGTTTCTTCCGGTTAAACAAAACAGATCAACATGTCTAAGTAAATCATATTATATGGACTTTACAGTGAAATCTTTAGACGCATTATCAGGTACAGAACAGACCTGTCGAAAGTTTAACACTAAGCTAACTAAAAGGAGTCGAAACTAGGATGCTGAGTGGTGAAGCCGAAAAGCTGCCAAAAAATAGATAGAACTTGTTGAAAACCTGTCGAAATATATAGTTCAGACCTGTCGAAAATTTAACACTAAGCTAATGCAAAGGAGTCGAGAGCTCGACTACCAAATGGCCAAAATATAGATAGCTTGTGGACAAGAGATGGATAGAAGCTGTCCAGATATGGATAGCGAGCGGTGGGGTTGATCATACACAGTCGATTTGAATAGTACTAATTCGTCAGCTAAGTTAAACCGTAGCGTGTTAAATCGGGACCAATGCGTCAGCTAAATGTTAAACTTTCGACAGGTCTGTACTGTACATGGTTTTTGTTGTATAGGCAAAAAGGCAGAATAATTCTTTACACACAATTAACGCACATCAAACTCAAGACCGTTCTGTTTGGTATGTAGACAAAAAGTGAACAATAATGTTACTGTTTAAATGTAACATGCAATTACTTAAATACAAGATTAACAAATACCATGGATATTTATAGCTTATCTTGACATTGTATCATAGTTTACGTATCTTCTTAAAGCTTTATCATACAACTTCCGCATTCATAAACACAATGCATTCTCTGTCCTCATAGTTCTGTTTACAGTTCTTTTCCAAATTCTTTAGAAGTTTGGAATTTATTAGTATAAATCTTACTACTTTTAACTTCAAAATAAAAAAGTAGATAAAGATAATTGTAACAGGTACTTGACAAAAGACTCGCAAAACAAAACACCTAAAGACAAAAGGAACAGGATAAAAATCAAGACACAGGCTAACGACATGTTGAGACTACTTATTGTTACAATCTCGACTTTGAACAGGCACTGGACATGATGTTTAGAACTAGTGGTGTGATGTAATCATGCCCTTTTTTTATTTACAAAATTTGGTTCCTAAATTGATACACGCAATTAACACTTTTAAGAATAGCTTTTATTTAAAAGAGTAACTCTTATTTTGAAGAATAACTTGCAGTTAGAAGAATGATTTTTATTTTTAGAAGTTTAGTTTTATGGTTACTTGAGACATATTACCAATGTTTCAGATGTAAGGCCGGAACAGCCAATCAAGGACGTCAGACCTATTTGCATAAGCAACAAATGGGTGACATCACTTTAGCAATGCTAGTTACATTTGGTAACAAATGCAAATATATAAAGCCATTTGGGTGATTGACATTATCAACAGCTCGAAGATTCTAAGTTTTGCACTTAGTATATCCTTTAAACGTTAACAGTGTATATATATCAAATTTACACGTGCAGACAACAAATACATTACACTACAACTCGCAATAACAATGTATTTCTTGAACATATTGTTGTTTCTGCTAAGTCCATTTTTAAGTCATATGATACTTCCCGAACATAAAATAAACCCGTATCATATGTACAGACACGATTTGTTAAGTTCGCTTTGTAAAAACAATGCAAATGTACAGTACATGTCTATCGAAAGTTTAACACTAAGCTAACAAAATAATACCGAATCTGCAGCTCATTTTGGTTGCACTTTCAATTTATATAGCTATATCTCGACAGACTGTATCTTCATTGTATCATTTGAATTCTTTTCGTTCACTATCTCGATCACTCGACAACCGACCTAGGACCAATCAGGGGCGTAGCTGGGGTGTTTATGATGTGGACGCCTAAAGAGGGCAGGGGGTTTGGGGGCCGCCCTGGTGCGAATTATCAGAATTTTTCTTATAATTTTATGCTATGCTGTGGTAGTTTTTGTCGTTCTTTTGAGGACTGGTTCATTCTTAAACCTGAAGACGAGGTACAAGGGGATCTGATGTTGTATGGCATAAGCACTACGAAAACAACACATTCAATAATTGAGAAAGTTAAAATGGGAGTTCAATTAATATAGTGGTGAGGTTAAACAGAGGAGAAGAAATATATTTGTAAATATATTGCAGTAATACATAATGAAACGTGACGAATGGCTAGTAGAAGTTCTTTATTGTAATTTTTAACAGGCATTCGTATCTAGGCATAAGAGTTAGATCTTGATTATGTGCGAGAACAACCAGATAAAGTCACTTGAAAGCAAGTCTTCGTTGTTTCCTTCCAGCAAATTCCTCAATGATTTTGTTTATGTCGGTGTCCCTGTAAGAATGAATGCGGGCCAGTGAGGAAAACCTCTCGCCAGTCATAGTGGACCTCAGGTAAGTCTTGAGACGCCGCATAACGCTGAATGACCTTTCAGCAGACGCGGATGACACTGGCATGGATAGGAGAATTTTAATAATTCGGTTTATGCATGGATACAGCTCGGGCCTTCGTATTGCACGTAACGTGTTGACCAGCGCTGACGGGTTGTCGTCGAGTTCAGCCCACCTGACTTTCTATCGCTGAACCTCCTGATCGAATACCTGGTTATCAATAGTTTCAATTGTTTTGCCATGCCGGCAAAGTCAAGACAACACCAGAACCGCACCTCAGAGGCTATGCTATCGAAGTCAGGTATAAATTCGTATATGACATTTCCGGTGAAGACCAACGGTTTGGTATAAGAAATATATTATATTCTCTCTCTCTCGTTTTTTTTTTTTTTTTTTTTTTTTTTTTTTTGCGAAAACGATGTGGACGTTTTTGCGTACAAACGTACGCCTGGCTACGCCCCTGCCAATTTCCGTTAGTTCATTGTAAACTGCCGACAGGTCTGGACTGTACATCACTCTGCTCAATAATGTCAGACTAACAAGACTACCTACACATGTAATTTCAACAATCAAGATACAATGTACGAGGAATATAAACAATTCTGATATATTTCCTCATAATTGAATATGATTTTTTAAAGGTTAACTCGGTTTTATGCCGAACTAGAACAACTGCCAGTCGTTTTTCAGTGCATTTAAAAGTTTAAGATTCATTGGAATTTACACCTACAATGTAATATTTGTGAAATTACAAGATTCGTCATTATCACTGCATTGAAAAATATGAAAAATGAATACCGGAAGAGCAGGCGACATGACAACCGGCTTGGAAGGTTTCTAAGTTCAGGGATTCTACAAGGCACCCTATGTAGATGTCATATCGTAATGACAGACTTAATCGGGTAAAACGAGTGAAATTTGTAAACACTAGTATAAAATCACTTCATTTTATTTGCTAAAACACGTCGTTGTCTTGCAAGGAGCTACAGTCATTGATTAGGGCCTATAAGTAAGCCGTTTCCAAGAGACAAGAGGTGCTTATCCTTCCGGAACACACTAAAAATAGTTTAATTCATAAAAACATACAAAATGTATATAGAAGAGCTGCTATATAAAAAGTAACGCATGCCAAGAGGTAAAATAAAAGGAGAAGGAAGGTCACAGAAAAGCAAGGACACTCGTGGAATGATACATTTGTAGTACTATTATGTACGTAACCCTGTTATACCAACTGCAATGTATACTCAAAATAAAAATTGTCAAACTCCATTTTGCCCCTATTAAATGTTTGACTCAGCCAGGCTTATTTATAAATATCTTTCTTGACTTATTATTCAATGCATAAATGTCTTTAAGGTTCCCGTTCGACTGTCTGACTTTGATAATGACCCGCATGCAATGGTCTGAGCTTAGACATGTTCTCAAACGAAGAGCAACCACTTCTGAAACAGTTTGTATTTTTGTGCAACCAGTGTTTTCTGTTTAAAATTAATACGCGAACTTTTATCATTGACCGATGCGATATGGCCTAATGAAATCCGGACTTTATATTAGGCATTGTAATTTCGACGTCTAATGAAATCTGGATTATGCGTTGGTTGCTACATTGATCATCTTTGTAAAACATTGCACATTAAATAGATTTGAAGATTTGAGTATGGAACGCAAATATAAAAATCTCCAACAAAACCAGGGATAGTGTGATTTGAACATTCCAGTTTATTTTTATTTTATATTTTTTAAAGATATGAATTACTACTAAACCTGTTTTAACTTTATAGCTATTGACAGCCGTTTAGTAATCAAATTTCATATCATTAGTGCTCAGACTTAAATTTTGAATATCCAAATAAATGAAGAAATAGAAGTTATAAAATCCACATAAGGCAATGTTACGCCACATAGCGGTGTTGCTGCATAAACGCGCCCAACAAGTCTATGCGGGGAATTCCAACGCATAAAGAGGTCGGCTACGTTTATGCGGTGGCGTTCAACGCATAAAGATGTGTTGCTTGTATGCGGCGAAAGGGTGTGTGTTTGACGCATAAAGAGGACTAATTTAAACGAATTTTAAAAAGTTTTTATATCTCGACAAAAACGGTGGTGGTAATATTGATGATGACGTGGTGGTGGCAATCCCATACCACTCCTAACCGTAATTTATCAATTGACTAAGTTTCAGCTCAATCGGATGTGCGATTTTCTTTCAAATGCACGGAAACCAAATCATACACACACACACACACATACACACAGCTATTACTATACCCCCTCACCCCTGAGGGCGGGGAGATAATAATATAATGATGATGATGGTGGTGTTTTTATTGAAGCTTGTAATAATGATGGAGGTGTAGGTGATGATAGTGAAGGATATTATGGTATATCATGCTTTAAATGTTTTCTTTATGCGGCTGAAGATAGCCTTTTTGCCGCATAAAAGCGTTCCCTTTATGCGTTGAAATTGCTCGCATTCGTTTATGTGGCGTTACAAGGCAATACTTTGAACGATTAATTTTTCAGAAACTTTAAATTTTAAGAAGAGTAATCCAGCGTGTGATATTAAAAAAAAAAATCCGGAGCAAATAAGACTGAAAATTATCGGCATCATGTAAAACTGAGTTAACGTAATCTCGGAACCGTTTTTCTCATCTCTGAAATATCAAAGATTAATGTTATGCCTAGTTTGTATTTATAAAATAACTGTGTTTATACACAAAAAGTAGAAAGTTTCAGGCTTGGTTGAAACGGAAAGTAATTAAATGCGATATTTACTCTCCGTATTATCAAGTTTTTACCATGTAATTATTATTTTATAGGATATTAACTTCCTCGAATGAGACAAAAAAGTATATGGAATTAGGTATGGCGGAATCTTTATCACTTATATAATCACATTTATGAAACCAATTCCGTCATCAATATGAAATCTGAGAGAGAGAGAGAGAGAGAGAGAGAGAGAGAGAGAGAGAGAGAAGAGAGAGAGAATTTTCATAAAGTGCCTGATGAGGTGTGAATAGATATAACAAATGCTGGTGAGAAAAAGTTAATAATCTTGCATATTTGGGATGCATAAGCGTTTCCAAGAATTTAAAGAGGTTGTTAACCCGTGGTTTATGTTGGAAGTATAACTGCAATTTTAAGGTCAAACTGTCCGTCATAAAACATGTTCTTCTAGATAATTTATCTTATTCATAAACGTCTTAACACCGTATTGCCTAATGTAATCTAAAAAAGTTAATATTTTATTGCATTTCTTATCTTTTTATTATCTACAGGTCTATTATCTATCTGGTGCTAGAGGAACTAGAGAGGGGGGTAGAGGTTTTTCAAACGTGCAATTTATACATAGCATAGATCTAAGTAAAATTAAGGATGAACCCATTAAGGTATCTATTTTAATTTGGTGTCAAATTACTATATAGGCTTAAAATTAACCATCTGGATCCTGTAGTGTTAGCTGTTATTATTTTCGAGGAAGTTGGGATCGTAAATGTAGATTAAATATGAGAGAGAGAGAGAGAGAGAGAGAGAGAGAGTATTAATGATATGATGTGTACTTATGAATTTACTAGCTTTGATCGTTTAGGTTAAGATTTATGTAGAATGCATATACCACATTTACTAAAACATCAGATAAAGTAAGATGTAGTTTTTGGAGCTGTGCGTGTTGATCAGAAATTTAAGATTTTTGATTTAGTACTTAAAATTTAAACTGTCCGCAATTGAATTTTCAATTATACGAATACTGAAAGCCTTCTTACCAGTAATATAAAAAATATCTGATTGTAAATGTTTATCTGATGGGTTCCCATGGAAACACTAAAATAACCAAGACAAGCAACTAGAATCAAGTGCACATAAGATGAGGAAACTACAATCGTTGGGAAAAATATATAATTATTCTAAGAAACAACTACATGTTGTGTTAAAGCAAGGCAATTTTATAATACATCTGGTGTTTGAAAATACATTTAAAACCTAATAAAACCAGATTTGTATAAATGATTGAACAAAACTTTTTACAGAAGAATTCAAAATTTGTTTTAAAATGTATACACATTTTACTGGAAATAGCACATTTCACATTACTGCATCATTGATAATCGATAAATAACTAGAATGTGCTTAAAACAGTGTTTATGTCGGGACCTAGGGTCGGGTCGTTTTCAACGTGATTTCATTTGTTCAAGCATACTTTTTATATCAGCTAAAACTGTTTATAATAACTGTGGGTCAACCCGCAGTCAGAAGAGTTGAAGTCAGCACTGTCATGTGCTTAAGTATTTTGAATTTTATTAAAATAATGCAGTCAAAATCAGTTGTCATGTACTGGATTTGAATCCATTATTATCAGCACCATTGTGTTTATCTTTTGTCTCATCCTTGTTTGTATTCCAGCCAATACAGTCATTCAAGTGCAAAATATTTAAGAAAACTGTACGATGACAATTATGGAGAGTATAATGAGTAGTCAGGGAATTTTAAGCACCATTCAAAATATTTCTACGTGTAAGAGACGGTCAGTTCTGACCCGGATGGTAGAGGAAACCAGAGTACCCACAGAAAACCACATAACTTCGGCGAACAAAGACCAATGAGAAAACTTTCAAATAATTGTTTAAATTAGCATCTCATTTGAATGATAAGATAAATTTTAGTTAAGAAGGTTTCCACAATTGGGAGAAAATTGTAGAATGCCTCGTGTGGATTTCGATCCCGGCCGGCGAGAAGCACCGTGATCCTCGAGTCGACACTTTAGACCGCGAGAGGCAATGGGACTCTTGCCGCTGTAATTCCTGACCCGAAGCTTTGACCACGTGCACAAGAAACGATGGGACTGGAACCTGAATCTTAGGAAAACAATGTGTATTCATGCTATAAAAGAATAATAAAATATTGTCTTTTCATTTTGACATACTTATGATGAACGTGCACGATGAAATCTTCTATTTTCAAATTAATTTTTTATATATTAAAATGAGTTTCCCTGATCATAAAAATTGTCATATGCATATTATGTATTCTTACACCGTTTTTAATATACACCGACTGCTTCAAGCTGACAGACGTTATTGGATTTACATGTACATATAACTTTGCGATACAATATAAAATTTAGGATTTTATTAGTTTTTATAGTCATTTTTTACTGGAAAACAGTGACACCAAAATGTAAACTGATCGGCATGGATATACAATGAAGAACATGAAAACGCATTAAAGTATATTATTTCCTAATATATGTATTTTCAGAAGTAGATTTGGCGATATCAAACTTTAACATTTTATGAGTATGTCTTCTAGATATATAACAATTTGTAAAAAATAAAAAAAACTCACATAAAATGAATATTAGATATTTATTTTATATGAATACTTGATTAGCCTTGTAATACTTAATTTGAGCTAGTTCGTCGGTTGAATATTCCGGCATGCGATTTTTTTATTTTGTTAAAAGACGCTATGTGTGTCTAGTCGTTTCTCGTGAAGGGACACTTTGTGCCATATTAAAGACTTCATAATGACTGACTAGATGTACATCTCCAATTAAACAGGAAATAGAAAGGGGTGTCTAGTAACCTTGTGATGAAGGACACTTTGTACCATATTGAAGACTTAATTATGACTGACTAGATGAACATCTCCAATCAAACAGGAAATAGAAAGGGGTGTCTAGTATACTTGTTTTGAAGGACACTTTGTACCATATTGAAGACTTAATTATAACTGACTAGATGTACATCTCCAATCAAACTGGAGATAAATGTTTTGATCAATATTTTGATGGCACTTTTATCTAAGTTCATTTTTTCAGATCTCTATTTCTCTTTCATATTATGAAATATACGTGTATATTCAAAATATTTTAATGTGCTATTTTTAAATATTTGTATTTTCATAAAAATTCAAAAATATTTAATAAAAATTAAACAAGAGCAGCACATGATGTATTGTTCAACGTATCGGCCATTCGTTTCAGAATTCTTCAAATGATTGAAGTCTATTTTATCTGCTATTTCAATGTTAATCAAACACCGACAGCAATCTTGGAAATGACTATAAGACCATCTGTTGTCAAAATTGTTTAAAAGAGTTTGCCATAATTTGATAAAGGATTTTAAAGTTAAGATAAAACCTAGTTAAGAAATGATCGCGAAAACTTGCGTCTATTCTGATATGTTAATTCCCAAGCCTGTGCTGTTGTTACCGTGTAATTCTACGAAAATTCTTGAAATTCCACTGATTCTTGTTCTTGCTTTTTTAGCACAATAGTAAAATGGGACCTACGGCATTTAGTGAAGCAAAAACACTTTTTAGCATTGAGGAAGAACACGTTATATTTGTATATAATACTGCTTGAAATAAATGCACAAGATACATTGTAAAGACAAGAAAGACGTCCATGTGCTAGGACCTTTATTACGGACCTGTAGGAGGACACTAAGGAAAATGTGTATATGGTCATCGGACAGAATTGTTATAGATCCACCGTGGCCTGGAAAGAACAAATTTATACACACATAGAATTGTCCCAATTGTCATCAAAATGTATTGCAAGTTTTGTACTCTTAACATACCATAACAACATTAGCTATCAGACGGATGACACATCTCTCTCTTTCTCCAAGTGAACCAATTTAAAACAACTCTCTCTCTCTCTCTCTCTCTCTTCTCTCTCTCTCTCTCAATACACCAATTTACAACATTGTTCAAATACAGTCAGGGCATATCTCAACCTACTTTTTGTTTCTCCTTGTAGTGTCAGTGCTTGTGTTGTAACACAGATACAAGACAATACAGTATCAATATTAAGAAACATATCAGTACAGTGTATCCATCATGTGTCTGTCTGTCTATCTGTCACTCCGTCTATCATCTGTTGTAGTTAGTAATTTATATCTGATACTTACCAAGCAATCCGTTAGGAAAGAAATTCATGGCAGCACGCCTATCTTCACAATTTGTTTATCCACATTTACAATGTCTAACATTTAATTCCTAGTCACCCAGTTTTCAACAACATCATTGTGATTTTGTGTGTTTGCTTCTGAAAATAAATAAATAGTACCATGCGTTTAACGAGTCAAAAAAGCCCAATCATATGTAATTAACTCTTCTGTTTATTCTTCAATCAATCCATCCATCATTACTATCAGGGTTTACAATCACAATGTTCGGCGCCATCAATAAAGAAGAGTTTCAACACAATAAATGAGCCTGTCTGTTCACACAATTAAAAACTCCAAAAATAATATCCATCAACTCTCCTCCGCTACTCGCCAGTTGTATCAGCTGTGTATTACGGAATGAACCATGTGTGTGCGTTGTATGCGGTTATGATTAAATATCGAAAATCAAAGCACTACAATATATATCTCAGAAACTGTTATCTATTCCGTATAGACACATCGGTACAACCGACACGCGTATATGTACAGTAGCTACATCCTCCCTGTCGGTATAAAATGATGCAATTTAAATTCTAAACGTTTTTACAATATTTTCAGCTGTTCCTTAATTTTTCATCTTAATGTGCAAGAAAAAATTTGAAATATTTCAAGTCTATTAGCTTCTCCGTGGTTGTTCTACACCTTAATCTTTTAATAGACGATTGTATCTATATAACATCAAACCAGACACGAACATCAGTACCATCATCAGCAGCAGCAGCAGCATCAGCCTCATCAGCAGCCAAGTGCTTACCAGTATAATTATAACAGGGGTCGAAGATAATCATTTAATCTTCTTGCTGTTTTGCAATTTATGGATTTATTTTGAAAATTTTCATCAAAAGGTAATGTTTAGAGGAAATTGAGGAAGCTGTTTTTTTATACTTCTAATATCGACCGCTGTATATCGTCGTCTATATATCATTTAGCCAGTCTAAGTTAATGAATTCGTGGTTTATAGCCCTGTATAATTGCTTTTGGAACACGTATTAACCATCTGATCCTAGATCATTGATTTAACACCTGTTATACCATCTCAAACTATTCTTATCAATCAAACTTCCCGAATTACCAATTTTCAATATGTATCCTAAATATTTGGTTCATGTTTGTAGCCGTTTGTATGTATACGTATATTACTTTTGAGAGAAAGATTTTCAATCTACAGGTTTTCTGAATATTGAATCCATTGCTGATAATTCTACTCTAACGAAGCCGTCATAATATGCACATATTTTGTACAGTACCATACATACTAAAACAGAAAGGTAAAACCCGTGTTGGAAACCTTGTGGTAACATTTTAGATACATGTTGGAATATTTGTTCCAAAATAATCAATAACTACCTTAGTTTGTCCTACATTGGTGTCTTTGATATTTTCTGATGAAATGCATACTATACAAAAATGAGCCCCCCACCCCCCACCCCCCCCCAACATAATGTAATACAACTACAATGTCGGAGCAATTTATAAAAATGCACGAAGCAACAGCCGACAAAAAGACCAATTACTCTAACATGTCTAATTGCTGATGCCATGTCACATTTAAATGTTTTACACCAAAACCAATGAATACTGATTCCTATTTTGAAGCAAAACTTTGGATTTTATTATCAAGCGATACACAATATGTGTGGTTTTTATCACATTGTTTATTTGATTTTGTTTAATTATTTTAAATGTGTTTGTGTGTTATTCCTGATTGAGTTTAATCATATGCTCCCATAAACATTGTTATTGTTTCTGCCCAAAGGAAATAAAATAATTTTAATTCAAATGAATCACATTTTCTCATTCGAACAGAACAAGTTGTAATTATGTTGGAGAATGTATGCTAACCCAGGTGTGTCAAGTAAGCACAGTCGATCAGGGGGTGTTGATTAAGCATTCGTTCGAAATTAGATGTTTTACAGCAGTTGCGACATGCCAGTTTTCAAGTCTCTCCAATTGCTTTATCACTGAAGTTACTACTGGGTGCTTATATAGGAAAGTAACTTATGTCGGGAACACACTAGCCGTCTATAAAACACAAGAACCTGACATTATCTGGTAATAAAACACTGTTGTCAATGCATAAATCCAAGCCTTTTAATTGTGCAATAAATACCATGTCAATTAAGAATGAGTATTTAAGGCCAGTTTTAGTTGATTTTTGCTCTTTTTTATGAAATCCTGTTTTTGCATACAAATAATGGAATACCGCATGCATGGTAAGTGAAAACAACATTTGCAGTAAAAGTTGCCAATATGCTTTATATGTTAACTTTGAGTTATGAGACAACGTTTGTAACTGGATTCAGGCAGGTCGCATCTCAAAGCAAAGCCTCAGACAGGCATTGATTTCAAGGTGTCCCAACGTCCTCAAGTGTATTTGATACTGACTCCACAGAACATTGTGATCTGATTGTCAAACTACAAATTATCGTATTATTTATTTGTACTTCTTTGCTTCTTTGTAATTCTAATTTAAAAACCTTATCAAAGTAGACCTACATGTACCTAACACTTGCATCTTTTAGATAAATAGAATTGATGTGGTTATTGTACTCTGTTTCGCGTCATAATAAGGTTTTTCAGGGAATAGCAACGAAATTCAGTTACAACCAAAAACAAATAAATTGCAATATTTGTTTGATATTGCTGGTCATTGCATTTTTTCTTTGTTTCTTTGTATTATAGTAAGTAAATCTTGTACTGAAATTTCTCATAATAATACGAAGAAAAATACAATGACCAGTACATTTATTGCTTGTCATTTGCCAGGGTCAAGATTGTTTTCAACTTAATATCACTGATGAATCTTGCATTATCTGGACATAAACAATGTTCTCAATGCATAAATCTAATAATTGAATATACCGCATGCATGGTAAGTGGAAAGAACATTAATTTTCAGATGAATGATGAGTGTTTTAAATGTATATGTAAAGTTATGAGAAATACGCTTGAAACTAGATTCAGCCAGGTCGCATTTCAAAGCAAAAGCCAAGAGAGTCATTGCTTTCACGTTATCTCAACTTCCCCAAGTAAATTTGATATTGACTCAACTGATCATTCAGTCTCGTTTATAAAACTACACATTATGTCTTATTTCTTTGAACGTCTTTGCAATTTCATTTAAAAAAAAGAGACCCAAAACATGAATTTTCTAAATAACAAGGATATATTGGTTAATTGTACTTTGTTGTGCGTTATAATACGATTTTCCGGGATTATCATATTACTGGTCATTGCTTTTTTCTTCGCACTAAAGAGAATCTAGTACTGAAAGTTTTATATGGTCAGGGATATATTTAAATGAATACAATAATTAGTTAGTTTAACTCTGTCGATAGGACAATTCGTTGAAATCCCATTAAATGACCAGTTTATAACACCTACTGGATCTGATCCTGTTTCCCTAGGACAGCATCACAAGTGTCCATTTGCGATCTTTTACAACTAATAACAATTAAATAGAAATAAACGCTATGAAATATCTACTGGACTAATCAATTTATGGAAGTTTTATGGGCTTCTCACATCTATTGGTAGACAAATATCCAACCACTTGGGCAGTATAAAAATACTGATACTTGTGAAAGATACAGTGTTGGTTAATTGACTCTGTGTATACAGACACCTATAACCTACTGATACTTGTGAAAGATACAGTGTTGGTTAATTGACTCTGTGTATACGGACACCTATAACCTACTGATACTTGTGAAAGATACAGTGTTGGTTAATTGACTCTGTGTATACCGACACCTATAACCTACTGATACTTGTGAAAGATACAGTGTTGGTTAATTGGCTCTGTGTATACCGACATTTATAACCTACTGATACTTGTGAAAGATACAGTGTTGGTTAATTGACTCTGTGTATACCGACACCTATAACCTACTGATACTTGTGAAAGATACAGTGTTGGTTAATTGACTCTGTGTATACGGACACCTATAACCTACTGATACTTGTGAAAGATACAGTGTTGGTTAATTGACTCTGTGTATACAGACACCTATAACCTACTGATACTTGTGAAAGATACAGTGTTGGTTAATTGACTCTGTGTATACCGACACCTATAACCTACTGATACTTGTGAAAGATACAGTGTTGGTTAATTGACTCTGTGTATACCGACACCTATAACCTACTGATACTTGTGAAAGATACAGTGTTGGTTAATTGACTCTGTGTATACCGACACCTATAACCTACTGATACTTGTGAAAGATACAGTGTTGGTTAATTGACTCTGTGTATACCGACACCTATAACCTACTGATACTTGTTAAAGATACAGTGTTGGTTAATTGACTCTGTGTATACAGACACCTATAACCTACTGATACTTGTGAAAGATACAGTGTTGGTTAATTGACTCTGTGTATACGGACACCTATAACCTACTGATACTTGTGAAAGATACAGTGTTGGTTAATTGACTCTGTGTATACCGACACCTATAACCTACTGATACTTGTGAAAGATACAGTGTTGGTTAATTGGCTCTGTGTATACCGACATTTATAACCTACTGATACTTGTGAAAGATACAGTGTTGGTTAATTGACTCTGTGTATACCGACACCTATAACCTACTGATACTTGTGAAAGATACAGTGTTGGTTAATTGACTCTGTGTATACCGACACCTATAACCTACTGATACTTGTGAAAGATACAGTGTTGGTTAATTGACTCTGTGTATACGGACACCTATAACCTACTGATACTTGTGAAAGATACAGTGTTGGTTAATTGACTCTGTGTATACCGACACCTATAACCTACTGATACTTGTGAAAGATACAGTGTTGGTTAATTGGCTCTGTGTATACCGACATTTATAACCTACTGATACTTGTGAAAGATACAGTGTTGGTTAATTGACTCTGTGTATACCGACACCTATAACCTACTGATACTTGTGAAAGATACAGTGTTGGTTAATTGACTCTGTGTATACCGACACCTATAACCTACTGATACTTGTGAAAGATACAGTGTTGGTTAATTGACTCTGTGTATACCGACACCTATAACCTACTGATACTTGTGAAAGATACAGTGTTGGTTAATTGACTCTGTGTATACCGACACCTATAACCTACTGATACTTGTGAAAGATACAGTGTTGGTTAATTGACTCTGTGTATACCGACACCTATAACCTACTGATACTTGTGAAAGATACAGTGTTGGTTAATTGGCTCTGTGTATACCGACATTTATAACCTACTGATACTTGTGAAAGATACAGTGTTGGTTAATTGACTCTGTGTATACCGACACCTATAACCTACTGATACTTGTGAAAGATACAGTGTTGGTTAATTGACTCTGTGTATACCGACACCTATAACCTACTGATACTTGTGAAAGATACAGTGTTGGTTAATTGACTCTGTGTATACCGACACCTATAACCTACTGATACTTGTTAAAGATACAGTGTTGGTTAATTGACTCTGTGTATACCGACACCTATAACCTACTGATACTTGTGAAAGATACAGTGTTGGTTAATTGACTCTGTGTATACCGACACCTATAAGCTACTGATACTTGTGAAAGATACAGTGTTGGTTAATTGACTCTGTGTATACCGACACCTATAACCTACTGATACTTGTTAAAGATACCGTGTTGGTTAATTGACTCTGTGTATACCGACACCTATAACCTACTGATACTTGTGAAAGATACAGCGTTGGTTAATTGACTCTGTGTATACCGACACCTATAACCTACTGATACTTGTGAAAGATACAGTGTTGGTTAATTGACTCTGTGTATACCGACACCTATAACCTACTGATACTTGTGAAAGATACAGTGTTGGTTAATTGACTCTGTGTATACCGACACCTATAACCTACTGATACTTGTGAAAGATACAGTGTTGGTTAATTGACTCTGTGTATACCGACACCTATAACCTACTGATACTTGTGAAAGATACAGTGTTGGTTAATTGACTCTGTGTATACCGACACCTATAACCTACTGATAATTGTGAAAGATACAGTGTTGGTTAATTGACTCTGTGTATACCGACACCTATAACCTACTGATACTTGTGAAAGATACAGTGTTGGTTAATTGACTCTGTGTATACCGACACCTATAACCTACTGATAATTGTGAAAGATACAGTGTTGGTTAATTGACTCTGTGTATACCGACACCTATAACCTACTGATACTTGTGAAAGATACAGTGTTGGTTAATTGACTCTGTGTATACCGACACCTATAACCTACTGATAATTGTGAAAGATACAGTGTTGGTTAATTGGCTCTGTGTATACCGACATTTATAACCTACTGATACTTGTGAAAGATACAGTGTTGGTTAATTGACTCTGTGTATACCGACACCTATAACCTACTGATACTTGTTAAAGATACTGTGTTGGTTAATTGACTCTGTGTATACCGACACCTATAACCTACTGATACTTGTTAAAGATACTGTGTTGGTTAATTGACTCTGTGTATACCGACACCTATAACCTACTGATACTTGTTAAAGATACAGTGTTGGTTAATTGACTCTGTGTATACCGACACCTATAACCTACTGATACTTGTGAAAGATACAGTGTTGGTTAATTGACTCTGTGTATACCGACACCTATAATTGTGAAGTGTGGCTGAATTCAACTGCTAAAATAAACTTCATGATCACTTTTTAATAAAAAAAAAAAACTAAACAAACCAATCAATGTAATGTTCAAATCACAATCCCAAAGCAAAATAAAAACTTTGAAACTGACAAATTTTGCTTTGTTTAGTTTAGTAAATCACATTAAGTGTCCATGTTTAAACACTGCATTTAGTGTTATTCTTATTTTTACAGACTCTTTTCATCAATTTGATTTAGCCAAAAAAATTATATCAAACTCTGGGGATAATTAATCCCTTCAAAACATTCTGGACAATTCTTAGGGGAAATAATTAAATTACATTACAGCCATCTTTCGTAAGTTAACACCAGTAATGACGTTCGTGAGAAAAAATGAAATCCTTTGATTTGAATACGTTTTGCTGGATAAATTACTTGGAGCAATTGATTTATGATTTTATCCGTTTATTGGTTGTCTTTTTATTTTTTTTTTATTTATTTTTTTTTTTTTTGCAACGTTATAGCAGCGACATTTAACACAGATCTGTATTAAATGTCGCTGGTCTTTCGAATTGTCATTTAACATTTTTTAAATTTAATAATAAAATACATTAAAAATGTCATTCATATAACAATTTTTAATGTATTTTATGATTAATTTAAAAAAAATGTTATATGACAGAATAATATATGCTGGCATTATAGAATAAAGATATGTTACCTCTTCAAATACACAAGTTTTTCGGTGCAGAATTGGATTTGAGCCACTTATTTGATAAGACTGTTTTTATTTCTCGATTTTAGAAAGTTCAGTTTTATATTTTATAATTACTGATTTTAACATTCCAAATTTTGACAGCACTTTGCGTAATGAAAAAAAATCCTTGCCAAGAAACGAAGCGAGAAAGAATTTTCTGTTCAGGGAGGTTCGTGCTCTAGATAAGCTGGGGGTAAACTTCACATTTGATATTTCTTTTGCACAACACAGCCTCCAACACACAAGTAGTCTCCCATATACAGTACAGACCTGTCGAAAGTTTAACAGTGAGCTTACGGAGTCGAAACTCGGTCGCCGAGTGGCCGAGATGTGGATACCCGGTGGCAGAAAAACTGTCTAGAGATACGCAGCTAGCAGTTGCAGACAGATAACTAACGAGGGGTCTAAATTACTTGCCAATTTGGCATCAATTCGTTAGTTAAGCGTTCCACTTTCGACAGGTCTGTACAGCCTAGATTACGTTTTATTATCGTTAATTAGAGATGATATAACGCTATTAGATCCATTATATATTAGATATATGATAAGATATCTGTTCAGTTATTACATATCCCCTGTATCATAGCGTCAAGGCGTTAATCCAGGCATGTAAAGGTAACATGTGTTTGGCTTTATCAGCTTTCATGTTGTTTTTTCACATTATCTGTTAAACAGACAACATGTTACCTCTGGTATATGTAATAATAAATTAAGTCCACCATTCAATAACTATTCATTTTGTTTTTATGTATCTCTCATACGTGTAATATAATTTTATCCTTCAACTATACTAAAAAGAATATAATGTATGGAATATGGATCTTTTATATTTATTCCCTGAAAAATGCAATAAAATAACAAATGTTCATATATTATCATCCAAATTGAAAAAAAAAACATATTCATTCGACAAAAACATTGCATAAATTTTTCTTGAAAAAATATTATAAAATTTACAAAATAATTTCATTAGTTTTATTATTAAATTTTTTTTTAAGTTTTTATGAAATAAATACAGTCACATATTGCATACGACAATTTTGTCAAATTTTAATCCAACAAGCGGTTGAGGTGCAACTGACGCTTAAACAGCAATGCCAGGGGCGTCTAGTTACTCATTGTGAAGGAAACGCCGTGCAATATTGAAGACTTCATCAAGACTGACTGGACGAACATCTCCAATCAATCTGGAGATGATGATTTAGTGGCACGTTCTGCAAAGCCAATTTCGAATTATTTCTTTCTCTTATTTTTTCCTAGTTCGAACATGAGGTAACACAATTTATGATCCAAAATGATAGGTATTTATCTAATACAATGTGAAAGGTGTAAACAGACTATGACACGGTAATGGTTTATGGAGGTAATAGTAATGGCGATGTAAATATTTGTTGTCATATGCATACAACTTGCGAAAATAAATTCAAATTAATTGAATGGTGATGGTGATAGACATTATCGGTGGAACCAATGACATCAAAGTTATCTGGGTAATAAATAAACTAACCGATTATATTGTACTAACAATAATTCTAAAACACAAAATATTGTACTGAAAAATGAATTTAAATTAATTGAATGATGATGGCGATAGACATTATCGGCGGAACCAGTGACATCAAAATTCTCTGGATATATAAAAAAAACTAGCAGATAAAACTAATTCTGAAAATATATATACAAAACTGATGAATTATTCAGATTCCGTGACAACATAACCTGACATTGGATTTTTAATGCCGCTATAAATATTAGACAATGAAAAACATGCAATTTTCTATAGAGACAATTAAAAGGCTATCAAACAAAAAATCACACATAAATTTTATGATCGAGAAAAAATTACCCTATTCACGTCAAAAGCAAATTGGAAGAAACGGCTTTCAAAGCTAATTAGCCTGACACAATCCTGTTTAGTTTTAACGCCTTTGTACTTGGCCTTGATAATCATTAAACTATCTTTTTGCTGTTGCATAAAGTTGTTAGTTTTAGAAAGCATTTCAGAGAATTTCCGATAAATTATCGAGTTTATGGAGTCAGTGTTTTCTCAAATAATGAAATAAAACAAAAGTAAACAATGGATGAAGCAATGAAAATGTTATCACAAGAGAATAGTTTGTATCCTAATGTATTTAGTATTGATTAAACCGACAGTCATACAGTACAGACCTGTCAAAAGTTTAACACTGAACTAACGAAAAGGATTCGAGGTCTAACTGCTAAATGACCGAGATATGGCTAGTTAGTAGCAAAAAATCTGTCGAATGATAGATAGAAGCTGCCGAAAAGTTGTCCATGTATAGCTAGCGAAGATACGCTGCCGATTTAAGACTAATACGTTAGCTTGGTGTTAATCTTTGGACAGACCTTTACTTTACGTACTTCTGTTAAGTTTGATAGTATCAGTTATATCAATACATTCTATAATGTGTTAGCCAGCTCAAGCCGTTTGTAATACAATAAGATGATAATGTTTTCATCAAAAACACAGATAATAGATTTTGTGAATAATTTTATACAGTTAAACACAATTATTTTAATTTGGTTGAATGCACGAAATTGATAAAATAAAGATGGGATTGATACCATATGAGATTTCAATGTGATTAGAATACAATGGGAATTTTAAAATTTACAACAGGGGAATTGATTTCGAACAGAAAACAGACTGAATGGTTTTGAAATATCTTTTAGATATCCCTAGGTCTTGTTACAAAATAATTACATTTTAGATCCACATGTTGCAATGCAACACATCACAATTTACAGAATGAAATAGTTAAATGCTAAAACAAAACACATGTATTGCTATGATCACAGAGAATATTTTTCATATTGCAAGCAACACGTTGACAAAACCAATCAGCTGACGCATGACTAAACAGCGACATCTGCAAGGTAGAGGTAATGTTTGTCCTTACAAGAACACGACTTAGTTTTGCAAACAACATTCCACAACTGCCAGCAAAGGAGCTTATGAAATCCTTATTGATTAGCAACAATTCGCTTATATGGGTATGCAACTGTCATGACTGTAACATGCACCAGAAAGGTTTTGTTCTTTTGTTAAAGACAACGATATCATCCGTGTATGGACTAAAACTCAATAACACTGGTCAATACAAGAGGAAGCCATAATTGCCATTCCTCTTCCCAGTTAATATGCACCTTCTTGGAAAAATATTCCAGTGGCCTAAGCCTGTCACCAAATCACCATAACATTCCTAAAAACATGTTGCAATCATCACTACCTTACCCATACTCTCTCAAAATGTTATCTGCTGTGAAGAATTCCATTGACCAGAACCCCGTCACCCACCACATCAGCATACCCTTATCTACCTCACCCATACTCTCTCAAAATGTTATCTGCTGTGAAGAATTCCATTGACCAGAACCCCGTCACCCACCACATCAGCATACCCTTATCTACCTCACCCATACTCTCTCAAAATGTTATCTGCTGTGAAGAATTCCATTGACCAGAACCCCGTCACCCACCACATCAGCATACCCTTATCTACCTCACCCATACTCTCTCAAAATGTTATCTGCTGTGAAGAATTCCATTGACCAGAACCCCGTCACCCACCACATCAGCATACCCTTATCTACCTCACCCATACTCTCTCAAAATGTTATCTGCTGTGAAGAATTCCATTGACCGGAACCCTGTCACCCACGACATCACCATCAGACCCTTATCGATCAGTAACAATTAGTTTATATAGAAATGCTACAAATCTGTCAGCGTTATCTTAAAACATAATCAGCATCGTTCGAACTTTAGCTATGAGAGATGTTTCTGTGAAACGTTTTCTGTGTTATCTACGGTTTTAAATGGCAAATCTAACTCAAATGTCATAATTTGCGAAACATCCCATCTCTCTCCTCTATAATCAATGTATATCCTTTATAACAAAAACATGAAGATCCATTTGTATCAAGCATCTGTTTTATCTAACTAACATCGTCTTATTTCCCTTACCCCTGGCATCCATGAAGATATCTCTGAAATAATTCGTTTACCATGGACACTTTACAGAAAAAAGAAACATTTCCTATCTTCTGAATAAAAAACTAATTGGAAAATACCACATGTCAAAATACTAAGCTTTAGGTATCTATGGCAATGTTTTCTCATCATCACAACATATCAGATATATGTTATCTTTTAATTCTGAGTAACCTGTATTTTACCTGTATATATTGGTCTATATCAGATATGTATATTTTTCTTCGCTATGGATTTTTTATAAGAATCAAATCGGAATACAGATACATCCGGAAATCTACTTACATGCACACGTGCTTTATGTTGTTTTCACATTATTTAGAGAGAATCTGTATTTTTACTCTTAAAACAGCAGTATAAACAAAACATTCATATTAGTATTTTATCATGTACAGATTATGCAACTTAACATTTATTTTTATTATGACAATAATCCTTTTCCTCAAAGTTTTACTGAAATAAATGACTTTTAAAGTATAATGAAAAGTCATGCAAAAAAGAATATTGTGGATATATGTGGAATACTTTGAATTTGAATTTCAAAATTTGCATATGTTTTATTTTAAATAAGATAGGGGAAAACATCTGTGACCGTTGTTCAAAGCTTTGTCTGGTTATTTAAATGGTTATTTAAAAATAAAAATATATATAAAACATAAAATTAGCATTTTAATTATATAATTTATAGATAAATTGATACTCCTTTATAAAAGAAATAATAGAAATTGTCTAATTAACACCGATTGTCTTCATAAAGCACGACAAGGTGATCGAAAGTTTTGAATTTTCTGAATGAAATATTCAAAAATCTTTAGTCATATTTTAGATCGATTGATATTTCATTCAGACAATTTAAAACAAATTTAAATATGACAGTTTTACCATATAACACGTCACCGTGACCTACAATGTATACATGTTCAGTTGTTCAGTAGGCAATAATTTTATATTATTGTCAGAAATGTAATATTGTCTAAATTTGCTGCTAGTTAAAATTTGAAATTCCTCAAAAACTAAGCTATACTCCCTCATGCAAAGTATTTCCTTAGCTAAATTTTGTAAAATATATTTTGGTCCTTTGGGTATCTTTTCAACATCTCGAGAGCAATTTTAGTTTTATAATTTTGATCCAAGCACTACTTATGAGTAATTGTATTCCGAAACGGCCGTCTAGTGCTGTAAAAATTAAAACTGGTATAATATGTAATTCAATATTTTTTTCAAAAAATATTATCAAATACAAATTTCCACTTACTAAATACTTATAATAACGAAGGTATGAACGCATAAAATAAGTTCACTCTTAGCTCATATGATACAAACATAGAGAGAAAAAAAAGTAAATTTGTTGATTTTGCCGTAAAAACTTAGATAATTAATGACTTGTGGGATTTCAGTTGTCAATTCTATAAGACTTACTGATGACTTAACATTTCGGTTCATATCACAATCTTATATAAATTTCCTTATTCGCCTCCAACATTAATTCCCATGGCTCTAGATTATGTACATACAGTACCACAGTAAAACAGATATCCATCCAGCCTTGTTATGTAACCAGTGTTATTTACAAGCCATAAAACACATTATTTGGAATGTTACTTATTATATATTAAATATTAGAGCAAACCCACTCACTCACAAATATGTTTTGCTCGTCAAATTTAAGTAAGGACGTATTAGAGCTTGCATGTGCTACTTTTGAATGCATTATTCCATAAAAATTCAAAAGTGGCACATGGCAGAGCTTTTCGAAGTTTTCTAGTTCATTATTACAATAATAAATTTGTTGTTTCAACCTAAGTTTCCTATAAAGATGCCATTTGGGGGGGGGGGGATTGTTTACCCAAAGTTTCAAAAGTTTAAAACTAATAAACCAACATTTGACGAGCAAATGACATAAAAACAACAACGAAGCAATTGCCACCTTTTAAACTGAATTATTTCATATCAATTCAAAAGTAGGACATATGGCAGCACAAATGGCATGGCAATAAGCTGATCGAGCTAACTTAGGGCTAAAATTTTATATTGCTGAACGCTTAAAAATCAAATTTCGGTTTCTAGGCGTTTAAAAAGGCAACGAAATAAGTCAGAAATTTGGTTTCTTCAAAATAATCGTTATGCTGTGAATCTTACCAATAAGCATTTGATATCGTTTTATGCGTCAACATAAAGATCTTTTTATGTACACATCATGTCTTATTCTGATTCTGACCAAAAGCTACTATTTTATGCCTTCATCGTCACTACAGAGCAGTCAGTTAGTAAGTTGATCACGTTGTTGATAGAGAATTTAATTTCGCCAAATTTTACACTTTTATAAGAACATTGATGGTATACGTAGCTAAGATTTCTATTAGAAACACAGAAGGTAATGATGTGGAAACATAAATAAGACTATTGCTTTTCACATTGACTTTTGCTGGTAAATTGATGCGTAGTTGCTACAAATTATCGATATCTAGGCTTTAAATGATGGGTTTGTAAAACCTTGATGTCAATCAGGAACCAATATTACTATGATCAGATAGACGTCTTATATTACACCAGTATATCATCTCGGAATCTCTGTCTCAAATTAAAATTATGATTTATATATCGTTAGTCATGTAAGCTACGTGGTTCTTAAAATTATAAAAAGCAGATAAATAAAAAAACAACACGAAAAAGGTTAATATAAAAGTAAACTAAACATATTGACGCCCTATTTTAAATTATGAAATTTTTCTCTTAAAAAAGCCATTTTTCAATTTTATGTTTCAAAAAGGCCGCATTACTTTTGCTGTTTCGAATTTTAATGGTTTGCATTGAAAATGCCATCCCAAAAATTACAGACGCGATTGGATTGATAAAAAGGGTTTTCTTCACTTAAAAGCGTTTCCGTTACTAAAGACATCGTTGTTACAACGCATTTGGTAAAAAAAAAAAAAAAAAAAAAAAAAAAAAAAAAAAAAAAAAAAAAAAACGTATTAGGTAACAAAATCTCAACATATACCAGAAAGAGAACTTAAAAATTAAAAACGACCGATATAATTCTAATTTTCTGAAATAATACAATTTCAGAAATTGAATTTTTCCAAGCTGTGACCATGGTTACCATGACGATCACAAACTATAATCTGTTTTGTTTTAACTTTTAGTTTTATCATTCATTTGAAGATGTAAATACCGGATTGCGTAAAGAAGAGTCGCGTTGATATAAAACATAAAATATTTAAAAGAAACTGTCAGCTTTTGAAAGTGTTTGGATTGAAAGCAATGGCTTTGTCAATGTCGGCTTTTAAAATACTTAACGATTTGGTGCCGATTAATGGTTATAGTACTTATGGTCTGACATCTTTGAGGAAAACCGTGATGCAACAATCTAAGTATGTACTTAACTCCTAAAATGTGTTTTTAAGATCAGTGTCAAGGGGTTAAATTATGTAATACTGTTGAAAACCTCTCACGATGAAAAGTAATTTTGTAATTTTAAACCACAACTGAACTTTACATTTTCCGTCTGTGAAAAACACTGTATTTTCAATCATTCAAAAAAATAATACAACTTAAAAGTGTATTTACCAACAGGTCCTTAAGTGTTTCCAAAGAGATTGTTATTCATATGATAAAAGAGTTTTATCAGTCTTCTCCAAGTAGATTTAATGGAAGCTGCAGAATTGGCCAAAGGCAGCTTTAGAATAGAATAAAAGTAATATGAAGCTTTGAAATATACTTGGCACCAAAACCAACACAACAAAGAAGGACACGCCATTCAGTATACAATGGTATCTTTTCAATATTATTGATTTCAAACGGATCTGTATTTTTAGAATATGTTCATTTTCTCATGACGGGATGTGAATTAGTTCTTCATTGAAGATTTTGTTTTCAAACCCGACTTTACGTACATATCCAAAGTAAACAGATTTTTAGGGATTGGCTGTAGTAGATACTAAGCGGTTAGTTCTTCAGAGCCAATTTTAGACCAATGACATTTCTATTGCACTGTTGAAAGCACTAGCTGCGAAATTACAAATGGTTCTTAGTGCACTTGATATTAAACATCTTATGGTGCCTTTTTAAATTGTAAAACGGTTTTTAATTTCTCATTTACGTTCAATGAAATTGGCAGTAAATAATTGCCATAAATAATATGAAGCATATGTACACAGAAAATAATTACTTAACACTTGTTTTAAAAACCACTTTTGCTTGGAGTGGCAATAAAACCAATTTTAAGTGCTATGGTAACAACCTTTACACAATATGTATGTTCTTAAAATTGAATAAAATATTGCGTGAAGGAGAACTGATCGACAATGCATGTCAGTTAACCCTGTTAAACAATCTTGCATTTGTGAAGTTTTAAGAAAGTGTAAAGTTTGAAAATTGCATGCTTTAATTGAGGTATCAACCGTGGTTTCAAATGAAGATATGTGTTTGTTGTTCCAAACAAGTATGCTTATTATGTTATAAGCTTTAGAGCCAGTTAGATTACAAATTATTTGTCGGATTTTTGCATATGAGCAAATACAAATATCATTTGATTTTTCTAAAATTTCAAGAGCCTCAAGTTATCTGCTTTTTAACTGCATAAAAACACTTGGTACTTATTTGTCCTGTAACTTGTGGATTTTATTTGAAGAAACGTCCCAATAAAGAGCATAGTCCTCTGAACTCTGTTAAAGTAATTGCATATGTGTATACTAAAATATGGCAAATATCCTGAAGTTACATCTAATTAAAATTTTCACTTTGTATAATTTTAGGTCAACTGTTAAAGTGTCCGAGCATTTTGTCGGGCAAGGTTCTGAAAAATCAGCGATCCTACATGTATTGATGTCGTCAACCTTTTAAAATTTTGATTACAAATGACTTGGTAAAAATATCTGTACAAGAAGACTGGAAAAGAAATAAATAAGCTCTGGCAATTTAATAGACTGTAACTTCATATAAAATTATGAATTTCGTGAAGTTTACCATCTCTAGTTTGTTAGAGATGCTTTAGTCTGATTTTGTCAAAATAAGCCGGAAGTTCGTTAAGGACACTGGTCGATGATGGGCCGATTGTTTTACTCTCTGACACTTATTACAATTTGTTAAGATTAGCTGAATTATAAGTTAAAAATTATGGATGCTATATTGTCTTTAATACAAGATGACAACAATGAAGAAGATCTCGTATAAAAGCCAACATCATTACTTATTGTTATATTGTAAAAGTTGAAGTTTATTATTACCACAAAAATCGAAAGCTTGCATAAAACGTTTCCTCTCAGCTGTGCTTTCATTGTTTTAGTCAAGTTTAAATTTTCCCGTCTATAATAAAATCCATTCGATCGGTTATTTAAAAACAAAACATGTTTATTTTTTCAAAGTACCAGTCTGTCAATTCTCTTACATTGTCATTTCCTGTGCCTCTCTTAGCGGATATAACGGATTATCCTGTTTACAATAACGGTTGTCATGGATGTATTTTATTTATGCATAATCTTTATTTTACAAATAAAAGGGGATTTCGATTCAGTATCCATTAGCTTCATTTCATACATTTTAATCAATTTTAAAGTCCTTTGATACGCAAAATAAAAATAGATCTATTGTTGTGCGATCGGGATATTACATGCGCTAACACAATCATGCCAAAATAACTTTTTGTAATTCAATCTGTTGAGGCTTGGAGAAATAGCGTACAAACCAATGGATTGCTATATCTAATTCCATTACAATTCACCATTCAACCGAAATTTCGATAAACATGCTGACATGCAACATTTTTCTTCACAAACACGAAAGCAAAGAGAATATTTTGTTAGAACATAATTAAGGTATCGAACACGTTGTCCAAAAGTCTTTGCAAGCACTTTGAATATTTCATTGCGTTATACCAGAAGCTCATTGCACTCTTCTAGTATTTACGAACTTCTTAGTTAGATAGGTATTACGGACCATCCCAGACAAAGCAACCTTAAGTTAAGGCTGTGACGTTTTAAGACCCACAGATTTGCAGAGATAAACCTGAATCGTTAACGGTTTTTTATCAATAGCTAAATAAACATCAAACATTAGAATGTTCGTGCTAATTCATGCCCATTGTTTAGAAAATAAGCACAAAGGACAAGAAAAACGGAATACAAGAGTGATCATTCAAAAACAAAATTTAGAAACTGGTCCCAGTATAACAATCGTTTCTCAACTAAGATTTATATTAAATCTGCCAATTTTGAATTTCTGAATAATTTTGTTTGTTTTCGAGATCGACACGAATTTAAGGTTTCGTTTTGAAGATCACGCTAATTTTATTATATCTTTATATTAATTTTGTTGAAACTTGTTATTTGTGGTACCATAAGTTAAAAGATTTTTATTTAAAGACAGTCAGTGTTAGTTAAGAGATGTTTGTGAAACTGGAGCCTGTTAGCATAATAAGTGGAATAAATCTATCTTTATTGTTTGTCCCTATTTTGTTTCTAATCTTCTTTTTTCTGTAGTGGTTAATACATATCTATCACTGTATCTCTAGAACTTCCACGTAATTTTAAACTTCCATTTTTTTAAACTTCACAAAAATTTCAAATTTCCGCATTCAGTGCGAACTTTTCGTTAAAATCAAAATTTAAAACCAGTAATTGAACAGGTAATTTTCATCTTTTAAATTTTGTGATATGATACAAATCATGCTGGGGTTAATTGTATTCACGATGTACGTGTTTTATAGCGGTGGTAAATGCCATAATTTAGTGTTTTATAGGCTTTCATCATCAACGTTAATGTAATTAGTTACTTAGTCTGATATACCACAGCAGCGTATCCAGTGTGTTCTGTGTAACATGTTGTACTGTTTTACACGAAACATTAATTAAATTCAAAACATCTGTTCATACCGGGATTATCACTTAGTATTTGAATCTGCATTTAAAAAGCAATTACAAGGCTACAAAATTTCGTTAATTAAAATTCAATTATAACAGATAATTTAATTATAGCCTATACAAAAAGTTTGTTTTCTTATGGAATTCGCAAGGCAGAAGTGGCGAAACAGCATATATTTGATTAAATTTTCTTCTTTGTTTTGGAATTTTATAATTCAATACACCAAAAAATTGTATATGATTGTCGTAAACCAATTTTAAATGCATTGACTGATAAGATAAAGAATTATATATGACAATAATATTTGGCAATGTCCTCAATGATTTTAAATATTTCACAAGGAAAATTCAGTTGGTACATACATGCAAGTATTTAAAAAACTGACTCGTTTCATTCTTGATATCTTATATACGTTTCTTAAGTTTAATAAATGAAGTTCAAGACCATATTGTTGTGAAATAACATGTGTAACTTAAATGGTGATCTGTAAAAGGACACACATTTCCAAAAAACACCATAATTTAGTGTATGAACAAACTGGTTCCATTTCAGTTTGAGCATCAATGAAGATAACATTTGTTGAATTTCAGATGATTTTGAACAGAAAGACATTTGATCAGCACCAGAATACTCAAATTCAGTTACAAATGACAGCTTGTGGAGGCAAATGATTAACGATTCTTTAACACATGTGATCGACATTTCGACCATTTAGGACATTTTCATCGTCATCAAAAGATCTGCACGGGAAAAACCAAATACGTGTAGTAGTATGTAAGGTGGTGTTTGAAGGTCACAATGAAGTTGAAGTATAGTGGAAATCCCCTAATCTAAAAATAGACGTGACGTCATGACACATACGTAGATCTAAAAATAGAAAAGACGCCGGTTTTCCCCATCTAAAAATAGGAACACCTAAAAAATAGAAAGGACGCCGGTTTTCCCATCTACGTCACGGAAAAATTCCGTATATCCGAACCTTACCGGCTACATCATAGAATCGCGTGGGGTCATTGAGTGCAAAAATTGAAACTTTTAAGAAGGTAGTCGAGTGATATATCGTTGGATTGGAAATCACTAGTACGTTACGAAAAATGTATCCCCAAACCTCACCGACCACGCCCTAGGGGTCGGGAGGGGTCATTAAGTGCAAAAATTGAAACTTATAAGAAGGTAGTCGAGTGATATATCGTTGGATAGGGAATCACTAGTACGTTAAGAAAAATATATCCCCAAACCTGACCAACCACGCCCTAGGGGTCGGGAGAGGTCATTAAGTGCAAAAGTTAAAACTTTTAAGAAGGTAGTCGAGTGATATATCGTTGGATAGGGAATCACTAGTCATTAAGTGCAAAAATTAAAACTTTTAAGAAGGCAGTCGAGTGATGTATCGTTGGATAGGAAATCACTAGTACGTTAAGAAAAATGTATCCTCAAACCTCACCGATCACGCCCTAGGGGTCGGGAGGGGTCATTAAGTGCAAAACTTGAAACTTATAAGAAGGTAGTCGAGTAATATATCGTTGGATAGGGAATCACTAGTGCATTGTGAAAAATACATCTCCAAACCTTACCGACCACGCCCTAGGGGTCGGGAGGGGTCATTAAGTGCAAAAAAAATGAAACTTTTAAGAAGGTAGTCGAGTAATATGGTGTTGGATAAGCGATACTGTACATTTTAGTTTGGCTAGAATAAGTGAGATATGACTGTTGGAAATATTTATTTCCTTGTTTACGAAAATTTGAATCTAAATTCCTGCAATCTGATTGGTCGAGAGCCTAAATGTTCATAGCTTCTTTAGTATTCCACTTAGAGGAACGATCGAAGTATAGTTAGACTCGGATGAACGAGCCCTACAAGTCTATAGTAAAAGTTCGAACCGGAAAACGAACACGAACCAGATCCCGAGTGTTACACTATCTGAACGCGCGCGCCGCCGCCGCCCCTACCCTTCCCTTTCCCCTTGTCCTTTCTTTTGAGGAAAAGAGGGAGGAGGAGGAGGAGTGAGTGAGGAGGAGGAGGGAGAGAGAGAGAGTGAGGAGGAGTGAGGAGAAGGAGGAATAAAGAGGGAAGAGGAGGAGTGAGACAGCGGAGGAGTGAGATGGCAGAGGAGGGAGGAGGAGGTTTAAGAATAAGTTAACGCATACAACAGTTTCATACTTCATTTATTTCTATGTTTACAATGATTGCTAAGTTAACAATGATCTGCAAATCCCCTAACAGATGACATCGAGTGTCTAACCCACGATGATGTACACCGTGCATTAGAGATCCTAACTGTGAGAACCCTCTACCACCCACACGAAGGTACCGAGCAAAGATCTGTGTCTATGTACCTTGCTTTTCATTCCGTGCAGGGTCTGATGTGACACCTGTCCAGGGTAGTTCGTTCTCCAAACTCCCCAACCCCCTATACGTTGTCTGCTATAATCATGATTTGCATTAAATAAAAATCCCGCATTAAGCGAGGTAGGATACCGTGGAATCGCAGCAGTGTCGTCTTTTTCCGTTGTAAACTAATGTTGGAATTCACGAGTTGCCTCAATATTCTCCTATGCCGTCTGAAATACCGATCATCGTTGTGTACCAATAACACCGGTGAGGATATAATGGCTTCTACGACTTCAATAATCGCCTGCATCCGTTGCAGATCCAATTGTCTGATTGCATTTTGTCTCTCCCGTACATCCATTAATCCCAACTCATGCAAAAGCGCGAAATGTCTATACACTGAAGATCCTTCCATGTCTGATCACCTAAACAAAATGAGACCTACTGGTCAAAGAGTCAAATTTTATTTTAATTGAATTCTATGCATTTATATATCTTCTTTATAACGTAGTATATCATCCATTAGATAGACTCTCATCTCTGCAGCTTTCTTCCAAGTTTCCACTTCTCCCATTCTGTATTCCAAAGATAATCGCTGAGCCGTATCCATGATGAGGCGATAAAAAGAATCTTTTTCTAAAGCGTTTCTTTTTAGAATGTAGTCTACAAACTGTTGCATCATAATTTTGCGCATCTCTGGTAGGTTTTCGTTAAAGGCTAGGATGTTCGCGTCGTCTTCATTCTCTCCCATATTCACATATTTTTCTATTCTTTTTTCCATTTTTGGTTTGATTTTTTCGATGACCTGAGGCAAAAATAATTTTTTCCATATGTTGTGATCGCTTGTGTCCACTTCTTCTGCCAAACGAGGTCGTTTTATTCCTCTTCCTTCTTGATTTTTTAATCTCTCTATTTGTTGATACCATGGTGGGGGATATTCGGTATATAATGCCCCTCCGACTTGATTCTTTACAGATTCGTCTTCATTTATCTCATCGTCATCAAGCGTGTCTATACTCTTTTCTCTCTCCAAAACTGGCATTTCACCCATTGTCTGCTCCGTAGTGCCATGGTTGATTACTTCGGCCTTTTCCTGTGTGTGATCCGTTTTGCTCTGTTGTTCCAATAAATTAGATTTCAATCGTTCCTTTTCTTGAGTGTTGACTTTTAAATCGACGAGCAAGTTCCCATATGGTCGATAGACTGCCGCTTCGTACACCTTCATAAATCTGTCGGGATAAGAGGGTTGGATTCTTCTAGCCAACAAGTGAATCTGTTGTCGGTCCACGGGATTGTTAAACAGCAAGAGATAATGACAGTTTAAGGCAATATCTCTCGAAGCTTTTCCCTGAGGAAACAAATTCTGAGTAAGATACACTACGCTAAGGTTCCTGTGATGACTTCCCTTGGTGAATAAGTTGGCGATCCTCTTATCATCCTTGGCCTCTGACATGACGTCATCTAAAACGATCATATTGATCACTTCGGAATCGAGATAATTTTCGTCTTCCAATCATCTGGAATACCTCTGACAAACTCTATGTCTGGAATGATGTTCTTAATATCACTATAAGCAGGTTGATTCTGAGAGTAACAGTATATTATTCTTTGTGGTACTGGATCAATCAGCCGATGTCTCTCACCAAGTAGACGATGTAACCAAGTCGTTTTGCCTCCCATGGATGGTGCCGTAATCTGCATGGTAAATGGATGCCGAAATGGGACGACTCCTGATGCCGTTGGTAAGTGAACTGATCGATTGTGTTTTTGCTGAACGTGTCTTAGCATGTTGTCCTTTCTGGAAAATTGTTTACTACATACGTGACACAGGTACATGTCGACTCTTCAACGTGTAAATTTGAAATGAGGATTTTTATTTATGCACGTTTGATTTATGCTTCCCAATCCTCCTCCTCCTCCTCCTCTTTCCCCTTCCTTCTCATCTCTTTCCTCCTCCTAATATCCTACTTCTACCTCTACTCAAACAACGTTGTCCACTTGTCTTTTCGGACTTTTACCGGTGTCGGCTGTTCACCACTACCAATCTGAATATGACGTACAACGGGCTGTCCTTTCGCTATTTTTCTTTTGTATTCCGATTTTGCTCTTTCCAATGCCGCCGCTACGGGTGTTACCTGTTGACCTACGACGATCTTTTCTGGTTCGTATGAAGGCACCGGTATCATGTAGGATTTCTTGGCATACATTCCCGCTATACCGGCACCCCCTGATTGTCTTCCACGATATCGTCTATGATCGATTTTTCCGTCTCTCAGATCTCTGAAAAATTTCTTCCACACTTCGGGATCGGACACGTACATGCTACCCACCATTATTGAAACGGGTCGTTTTGTAAAAGGAGTGTTACCGTCGAAACTCCGTCGAGGAATGAAGCGGTTTGAAGCTGACGATCCTTTATATACACGTGAACGTCTTGAAATACACCTATCCTCAACGGTACTTTATATGGCAATGAATAAATCTGGTTCCCTTCTTTCTCCAAATACACTCTGCGTAGTAAGGGGACCTCCCTTTCTCCGACTATGGTAACATCACAAAGGTCGGAGCACACCAACAATTCTGGTTGAGTCAAATGCCCCTTATAGGTAAATTCCAATAAACTGATGTTCCAATATCCCAAACACTGTAGTGGTCGAGGTAGATGTACCCTAAAATCGTAAGGTTGGTTATCCTGATAGAGTTTTGAACTATCGGTAGATCGCAGAACTAGTCGAATACTCATCTTGATGAATTATGACGTTGGTGACGTATCGGTTCCTGTATTTATACCCCTGAACGCTTCTTCCCCATCCTTTCCACCGGATAGGTTCAGTACTTCTTTTTTGTTATGTATATATTTACCCATTTTAAACTTATGATTTCCTCTCTCTCTCCCACCTCACTCCTCCTCACTCTCCTCTTCCCTCCTCCTCCCTCTCCTCCTCCTCCTCCCTCTTTTCCTCAAAAGAAAGGACAAGGGGAAAGGGAAGGGTAGGGGCGGCGGCGGCGCGCGCGTTCAGATAGTGTAACACTCGGGATCTGGTTCGTGTTCGTTTTCCGGTTCGAACTTTTACTATAGACTTGTAGGGCTCGTTCATCCGAGTCTAACTATACTTCGATCGTTCCTCTAAGTGGAATACTAAAGAAGCTATGAACATTTAGGCTCTCGACCAATCAGATTGCAGGAATTTAGATTCAAATTTTCGTAAACAAGGAAATGAATATTTCCAACAGTCATATCTCACTTATTCTAGCCAAACTAAAATGTACAGTATCGCTTATCCAACACCATATTACTCGACTACCTTCTTAAAAGTTTCATTTTTTTTGCACTTAATGACCCCTCCCGACCCCTAGGGCGTGGTCGGTAAGGTTTGGAGATGTATTTTTCACAATGCACTAGTGATTCCCTATCCAACGATATATTACTCGACTACCTTCTTATAAGTTTCAAGTTTTGCACTTAATGACCCCTCCCGACCCCTAGGGCGTGATCGGTGAGGTTTGAGGATACATTTTTCTTAACGTACTAGTGATTCCTATCCAACGATACATCACTCGACTGCCTTCTTAAAAGTTTTAATTTTTGCACTTAATGACTAGTGATTCCCTATCCAACGATATATCACTCGACTACCTTCTTAAAAGTTTTAACTTTTGCACTTAATGACCTCTCCCGACCCCTAGGGCGTGGTTGGTCAGGTTTGGGGATATATTTTTCTTAACGTACTAGTGATTCCCTATCCAACGATATATCACTCGACTACCTTCTTATAAGTTTCAATTTTTGCACTTAATGACCCCTCCCGACCCCTAGGGCGTGGTCGGTGAGGTTTGGGGATACATTTTTCGTAACGTACTAGTGATTTCCAATCCAACGATATATCACTCGACTACCTTCTTAAAAGTTTCAATTTTTGCACTCAATGACCCCACGCGATTCTATGATGTAGCCGGTAAGGTTCGGATATACGGAATTTTTCCGTGACGTAGATGGGAAAACCGGCGTCCTTTCTATTTTTTAGGTGTTCCTATTTTTAGATGGGGAAAACCGGCGTCTTTTCTATTTTTAGATCTACGTATGTGTCATGACGTCACGTCTATTTTTAGATTAGGGGATTTCCACTATACTTCAACTTCATTGTGACCTTCAAACACCACCTTACATACTACTGGCGTCATCTATAATTTATGTTGCCTTGACTGATATAAAAGATGTTCACTTATATTTAAAGCATTTATAGAAAAAATATGGATGTATTCAATGTAAAGATTCTATAGTATCACGCATGTCAACGCATTTTAGTAGGCGACTAACTCGTAGAAGACATCGACTATAATTATATAAGTTGTTCAATTATCAAGAAATCTTAAAAAAATAAATAAATAAATTATCAAATTGTATCTCATAAGTAGATCTTGTGTCCACTGATCATGATCGGTTAAACCCATTTACTTGATTTTAGAAAAAACCAATTTGTCACAGATGATGTTGAAACATATAATTTATTGGGTTTTTTTAATACTGAACTCGAGTTCAGCTTTATAAACAATATGACTGTATTTAGAATTTATTTATAATGATATTTTGAATATCGATCAAGAACAAGAACGTGTAAGATAAATAAATAAATAATAATAAATAAATAAAAATATCATCATTGACATTTCACTTTTTGTTTTTGCTGAGTGATGTCTTTTAACCAATAGTTGATCTAAACACAAGTACGGGAGTTCTATCCATGGAACATTTGGAAAGTCGCTTTTCTTTAGGAGAATAAAAGAATTTACAAAAATAGTATTCAGGTCCATCTAATTTAAGCCTTATTACGTTAAACGGCATTAAAACAGTCTAACAGCAAAAACAGTAAAAGGTTAAACGAACAATGATATAATCTTACCTAGTTAAATTGTCCCATGATTGTGCTACAAACCCATTACACCTACAACACCAAAGATATTGAAGAAAAATAATGTTCTTCTTAACCTAATATTGTGAAATAAAAAAGTACGTAGTGATGCTATTCCATGCACGTCTAATAAATGCCTCAGGACCTGGCTGTGGGGTTTATATAAACCCTATAGCAATACACTGTACATGTATTTGAATCAATAAAATATATACTTAGATGATATCATTGCGAGAAGCGGCCGGGGGGATATTGATTAGAGATGGGGTTATAGTTCTTAGTTCGTCGATACCGTTACATTACTATCTCACTGTAATTATATCAATATTACTCTGATTGTTTAACCATACTCAGTGTTTAGATTTCTTTTCAAAAAATGATAAACTAGCTCATGTACAGTAAACAAACTAATATTGATAGAAGTGTAACTAAATTGATGTTTAAATAAACCACTGGAGCAGAAAACCGTACACGGATTGTCTATTTGCAGTTTAAATTCAATATTCCAATTCAAAACAAGTCCAGGTAAAATACAACTCTTTTTAAATTCAATAAAGCTATTCAGGACCACTTCAAAATTAAAAGACAAACCTTTTAATTTCTTGATGCCATTTTAATATTTTGTAAATAAATAAAAAATAAATCGCTATTTCGATTCTACATCATAACTAGTGTTTATACAAATCTTTTTTTAATTACATTAAGTGATTTATCATCAGTGGCCGGTTTATAAAGCGGATTCATCATGAAAATTGCAACATTAAACGAGTGTGATGCTAAGATAGATTTGTTTGTTTCACTGCACTTTTTCAAACAAATACCGCTTTATTCTGACGCCTTTGGTATGAATCATGTGCAATTCTGACAGATTTAATTTAAACTGATGCGATAATTTTTTAAATGTCACCAGCTTTTTTTATATTTTGTCAGTTTTATTAAAAAGGAATTAATGCCAATCTAATTAAATCAAAAGACAGCGTATCAAAAGTTCAGGAACTTAATATGCGGGATATCAACACTAATAACAATCAACGCCTAGAAATATTTTCAATAACCCCCGAATCACTGCCATCATTCATTAAATTAGTTTGGTGGCGATAAATCAATGGAGACTTAAAAATTACAAATTATACCAGTGTTAATTTTTACAGCACTAGACGGGCATTCCGGAATACAATTCCTCATCAGTAGTGCTTGGGCCGAATTAAAATTAAAGGAACTGGACTTTCAGACTTCAAGATATTTTGGCGATAAAGGGGAACAACAAAGCTATCGAGGTACATTATAACAAGGTTTTGCTGCAGATTAACTTATACAGTTAAAACATTTTTTTTTGTATTTTGCATGAAGTGTTTTGAAATAAAATATATAAAGACATGCCTATGTTCTTGGCAAAAACCAAATCAACCAATAACCGAAACATACAAATAAGGGCGAATATAGTTTACCCCGAGCAAACGTTCCAGATATCAAAAGACAACTCGCGATAAAGAAATTTATCTAAACAACCTTATTTTGCAATACAAAAACATTCTTTCTGTATAGTTGTGAAAGTTATGAAATTTTGCCATGCTTTTCATGAACGGAAGTCATTCGGGGTTATATCCTGCATAAACAAAAACCTTGCCAAGTGACAAAATGCTCCTGGAATGGGTCCACTCAGACTTCAGCTGTAAACAAAGTTTTGCCAGCTCAATGCAAACTAAACCACAGTATACATGTTATACACACCTTATACAAAAATAATGCAAATGTTCTTTAGATAAAACTGCTCTGAAACAAATTCTGCGCACTAACTTGGCTAAACTCCAGCGTTTCTCCAGGCATTTTATCAAATTGGTAAATTTTAGCGGAAAATAATATGATAATTTTGAAATCTGAATATCCAATTTTTCATTTTAAAAGAATTTCGATCCCAATATATATTGAAAATATAATATATATGTTTTATAGCCTTTCCTATAACATTGATATAACATTACATGACGAATATTATAAAATACGTATAAATCATTAAACTGTTTTGTAAAACAGAAATGTATATTTAAAATAAAAATAGATTTTAAAATAAAAATATAAAAAGTTAGTTGTATCAGAATTGTATACGAACTCTATGTAACGAATTAAGTTGCTTACAAATAAATTGCTGACTGACAAAAGGTGTTGCAAGTCAGAGATTATTAAGGTACTCAAAATGTTTGATGTCCATCATCACAATGTTTTTGATTTGTATGATGTCTCTATTTTCATTTATATCGAGACATCACCAGCTATAGGCGAAGGCGCAGGGATTTTCCTGCTTGTGCATTGCACTGATGGCATTATACAGCAGGGTTCTTTATCGAGCCACGCCTACCGTGACACGGGCCCTCTTTTAATCTAAAATTCCCGCCCGAAAGAGTGACTTTCATTTTCGTAATGCTGAGTGCTTGGCGAATGAACAGTCACTACACACTTTCAGGTCTTGAGTCAGGTGAAAAACAACGCACTCCAACAATATGTCTTGTGCTACCTTTTTAATTTTTAGACAATAGGCGCTTGTCCTTCCAGAACACCCGGCCTCACCCCATGGTGTAAGTTTGCGTATTTTAAATTAATTTTCCAATTTTCAAAGTTTTTAATCTGCTTCTGTGGTTGTGATTTCGGACATGGACAGGTATGCTTGTGCTTCATGAATAGCACATGACAACAGCTACTTTTGAATCGGGGTATTTTTTTTATAAAAATTCTAATGTAGCACATGGCAAATATATTGACTTTGCATTATCTTAACAAATATGAATTATGAATGATTTTGGAAACCTGGCAATGATTGTAAAAATAAACGTCTAATGAAAATTAATAATTACAAAAAATTATAATAATACAAACATTCACTCCGAAAAGAATATAAAAACATCCCAAAATATATACAAAGTTGGGAATAAGAGACAAATTGAAAGGTGAAAATTAAAAAAACTCAATTATTCTAAGGTAGAAAACAGAAACTAGGTAAATATTAAAAATGAAAAAAAATTCTCTAAATTTGAAAAATGATACCAAACGAAATAATAATTTATGATATTAAGTGAAAAAACACCAGAAAATTAAAATGATAAGAGTAGGGAATATCTCAAGTTATACATTATCACGATCATCAGATAATCAAGTATCACATGTTACTAATTTATACCATTGTTGTTTTACTGTTTAGTAGTCTAGACTTATCAGAATTAAGAAAAAATAGGACGACATTAAAAATATAAAATAAATATTTAAATATTATTTTTATTATTTACTAGGCTAGTATCTGCTTTTTGTATTTTTTTTGTACCATGTTTATTATTTATCCATTCGTTTCTGTGGTTTTGGTGGGTTTTTTTTGTCGTTGCTGCTTGGTTATTTTCGCGCGTGGTGTGTGTTGTTGTGTGTGTGTGTGTGTGTGTTTTCTTCGTCACTGGAGGATGTTAAAATCAAGTTTGAAATATAGTAAAGTACAGACAGTACAACATTTGCCCGTCTTACATTAAATATGTATACCAATGGCTTATTTCATTATAACAAGTTTTCACTCTATATGTATTTGATTTGATAATATGAATTCATTATAAAATCAATTAATATTAAGATAGTCATAATATCCGTCTGTCATGTTTGTTTGAAACTGAAGACTGTCACCATTACGTTATAAGTACGGGCCTAATGATTTCATAGACCACGTCTGCATGTTTTCGTCCTCCTAAAATAGTTGTTGCTTAATTATTTGTTTTTATGAAGCAACATGATATCATAAACAATTAATTGTCTCCACAGTCTATTTTCTTTAAGACAAAACCGGAAGCAATATTGTAATGAGTTGTAGTTGTCTCGTTCTATTTCACACTGTGGAATATGTCATCACCGGCTCCATTAGACTTAATTTTTATTTACGTAATAATTCATTTGTAAACCTAGGAAATCGTTTAATGCATTAGTCAATACAAACTGAGCACACAATAAGGTGGCTACGCCCTCGATTTTGTACAAACTCTGGAAATATATGAATTGGTATTGTGAGTGCGTGCTTTGACTCTTAATGTGCAACTTGAAAAACATAATCAATGGTCTTAACATGTGGCATTAAAGCTATTCAGGTTACAGTCTGGCTGTTCTGACGATTTGAAATTTGATACAAGCATTCAGTTTATAGTTTGGTTGTTTGGATACATAATGCATGTAGTTATAGTTTAATGCAATGTTTGTTGTTTTTTTTTTTTTTTTTTTTTGTCTTTGCGCTTTTAGAAGAAATGAGAAATGGGTAATGGACCATTGACCACGTATAGTCATGAAAAATGTGGATGATTTAGTGTTCTGTTCCAACATGATTGCAAGGTTTTACCTGCCCGCAAAGTCAGTAAGCACGCTATCCTTAAGAAGTCGACATCTATGATTAAAATTGTCTCGTTCTATTTTTACTTTTAAATCCGATTTGCCTGTCTGATTTGTTTGCTAAGTAATTTGATCTTTAATCTTTTAACCATCATAAACCTTTTGGTGTAAGCGTATTAATACTTCAAATTCATTAAAACTTGTTAAAATGAAAATCAGGAAGCAAACATAACGAAACATAAGACTTTCGAAAATAGACAGTAGACACAGTTAAACCTGCTGTAGCCACCACCTCAGTATAATAACAAGTTGCCCATCAAGACCTGAGCTTTGACCCATTTGCTTTATATTTCAACAATTATAACCTTATATAAATACTATCTTGCCAATTTTCAATAAAAACTGTATATTAAGACCACTTGTACATTAAGATAAGTGTTCCTTTTGATTCATATTTTAACAAAGCGATCCCCTATATAAAGACCACTTGTCAATTAAGACCTCTTTTTCAGGCTCCCTTTATCATATTTCAATAAACAGAATATCTATATAAAGACCATCTGGGCGTGTACATTCCTGAAGTCCCAAGGGTGGTTTTAATATAAAGTTCTTACAGTATGTGTTTTTCATATCGTGTGATTTTAAAGACGACTTCATCATGTACACATACTTTTAAGCGATATTTCTGGCCTCCAATGATCTCATAAGATTCCATTTTCAAGGAAGCAATATTGCTTAAGAAATGCGTTTATAGAATGGTGTTATTTCAGTTTACATTAAACAATCTGTCATTACGAGCAGATTTGCAAATCCTAATTTTGTTTGCGTAACATCTCAATCGTAAACCATCACTTTTATTGATAGAAATAATTCTATTTAAATTAATGCATTTGTAAAATGATTTGAAATAAACAGCATCAGGAACAAACACTTTTAACACATTTCTTGTGGATTTAAATAACACTAGTCCTGAGATTCCTGTTTTTACTATATGGGGTAATCAATTTCAGTATTTAATTGGGAATTAAAGCTTGAGTGATAGAGCACTGATTCATCAAATCTAATATTATTTGTTGCTTATTTGGTTTGGGGTTATTTTAATTTTGGATGTGCGTATGCATTTATTTATGAGCCACTGTTTGTAAAATGAGTTTTATGGATTAAATAAATAAACACGTTTCAAGCTTTTAGGCAATTGAAAGGGAAACCAAGAGGTGTTTATGACAGAATCAAATCAGACAATTAAAATATATACCGATGTATTGAATTCAATGGTTATAAACAAAATACTAAGTATTTAGAGTGAATTAGAGTAATTATGTTTTACTTATACAGAAGTGGTGAATTATTGGATGGTGAAACAAACCAAAGTAGCTGGGGGAAAATCACGAACACTGGCAAGCTTTAGGACACAAGGATCTGTCTGGGTTGTATATTAAGAGACACTGCCTAGGCGAGCTTTTGATCATAAGAACACCGTTAAGGTTTCTGTTTGAAATTCAGTTTTAAAACTCAATTAGATAGATATAAAGGATAAAAGTTTAGTTAGCACCAGTGTAGATCAAAGTTAGCGCGTATTTATTGAACGTGAAAATTAAATAAGTGAAGCTGAAAAATCACCCAAAGCGCCTTTGAACAATTGAAAACTGTTATTACATTTTATGTCTATCGTGTTTTCTTTGACGAACAAAACTCAATAAAGAAGACATTGTATCAGATATCGCATATACATATATTGTTTATCTCTGTCGATGGTCTAACATGTCTCCTAGAGGAATATCTGATAACCCAGACATACAGCAATGGAATTCAATATCAAAATGTGTGTTATGATGCTATTTTTCAAATTATTTATCGATTTGTAGGATATACAAAGACCATTAATCTGTCCACATGTCAGATGAAATAGTTCGTTTCTGCATATGCAGTGCCAGATGAATTCGATATGGTTATTTTCTGACCGTTTCCATGCTGCAGATACAGCACATGTTTAATATTTAACTGTCGACATATCAGTATATGAAGTTAAATTTTGTCTTGGTTCGAAAACATAAAGTCTAACCTTTCTTAAAGGACACCTCTATATAAAGACCACCTGCTTTTAAAGGCCAGTAAAATTTTACCCCAATTTTCTTTATTCATGTTATTTGAGCCTGTATATAAGGGTCACCTGTCCATAAAGGACACTTGACTCCCTTCGGTGGCCTTTATAGATAGGTTTAACTGTACAAATAGTTGAAAAAACATCGGCCGATTGGTTGGTATTTGACGAAAATTGACTGTTTAAAAAGCTCACGCTCCCTCTCTCTCTCTCTCTCTCTCTCACACACACACACACACACACTGGCTCACCACAAGTATGTTATTCCCCCCCCCCCTTCATTCCTGAAATAGCTTATAAGTGAAAACCTATCTCTCAACTCATTGATTTTGCATTATTTCAGAACTATACGTCGACATCTGATGCACAGAATCATTGATCATTCTCCTGCTACACGTACATATTAAATAATTTATAGTTTAGTTTTTAACTGTCTATAATTAGGTGTATCGGCGTGTTGCGTTATATTGAGACTAATATTTGTATTGCTAATAATTCTGAATTGCCTTGAGATAATTTTTCAATTTCTATATCCAGCAACATTTAATACAGAATGTCATTGTTGCATTATATAATGATGCTTTTAGAATTCGGATACTAAAATGAATTGTACACTGATAAATGTTAATATTATCTATGTGTATCTATATTATCCACAAAATGTATATATATGTGAATGAATTCAACTGCAGCAATGACAGAATATAGCTAGATCGCGTCGAAAACAATGGGGTATATATATATAGTGCATACAATACAGTTTCGTGTGCATTTGAACTAGATACCACATAACGAGATTCACCCAGTTGCACATCAGTAACAGTCACATACTGATACCTATTGATATTGCGATTACACATTATTATAATTAGGTGCTTTTAATGGTGACAAGAGTAATAAAAAGCACAACATTTAAACATTATCGGAATCCCTTTAATAAAAAGTATATCCCATATCCCTTATGGAATGGATTAGGAGAGGAGGAGAGGAGGAGAGGAGAGAGAGAGAGAGAGAGAGAGAGAGAGAGAGAGAGAGATTCTTAACACCCACACTCATAATTTCATTTAAAGATACAATCTATAATCTCGTGTAATTAAAGCGGATTCCGTCATATTAAAAACCAGCGTCTTGATAATTAACCGGAAATACCCGGATAATCAGTCAATGAAATCAGTAAACTTACCTTTGAGCTTTAGCAGTAACACCGAGTACAACCGGGAAAAATCGCAATAAACGATATTTAACTTATGCCTCTGCTTTGTCGCTAAATCAATACACGAAATAACACATCCAATAATTTGAAATCTGCAGATGGCCCAGCCGCTTTTAGATCGATCGTCATTTTCTAATCTTATATCTTGGAATATGACATTCTTCTTATTTAAGTTACCACAGCAATTGAAAAACTGGAGGTTATGAGAAAAGTGAACAACTATGGACTGTTCAGATTCCTTGAGTCAATAATACAGCGGACTTAGTTATTGATTTAGCCGTAAAACATCAACATCATTCAATATTACCTTGATACTATAAATTGATTTGGAGAAAATAGATTTGGTATGGCAGAATCAAAATATAGTGTTTTACATAAGCTGATAAACAGGATATCGTCTGCTTATTGGCGCGGATTTTGTAATACAATATAACATTAAGCAGTTGTAACTCGTTCTGTCGTCTGTCAACTAGTCATCATGATGAACTCTATAATTAATCCTAAATTGAATTTTTACGATTAGTCTCCTGGAAGAAATTTAAGCCAGTCTTTGAGCTTACATCCCTAGATTAGGAATTCTTAGCAGGCACTACAAGCAGACGACATTAATTATTGAACTCAATATGACCTAATGGGATAAGAAAGCACACTTATATAGTTTGCTGATTACACCGTTATTGCATTTGTTTAACTCGGCATTTTCTGCTCGTTTGAGCATACAATTACATATTTTTATGACCTTAAGCTAATAACAGAGAATAAATGAAAAGCGTTCTAGGACCTTAGCTGAAAGTAAACATACACAGCATTCTTAATTAGATTTCTTCGTTTAAATAGAAATTGGAAAAGTTGTTGGTTTGTGGGTTCTTTCATGCTTGACAAGCTTGATATTCCACGTTCATCAACGAGAAGTTTTACTAAAATAGCAACATTATGATTAATAATGTAATTTAATACGTTACGAAAGGGTTTGCTTCTTAAATTTAAAGGAATGGAGTGGTGCTATGGTGTTTATCGCCCCAGTCAAGATTTTTTTCAATTACATTTTTGTACATTGAGACAGTCAGTGCTGGGATGATGGAGGAAACTGGGGTGCCGAAAAACACCGTGTTTTTAATTAAATTCATGTTTTCAATTAACCACAAATCACAAATGGACAAATCACAGTGCCAAAAAGAAAAGTAAAAACTTAGAAAAACTAAGTAAAACGTGAAAAGTTGAACTTTCACCAGGAAAGTGAAAATGGGTGCTCCGAAGGGTAAGAACCTCCTGTCCAGCTAACACCTACCAAATGTGAAATCAAAATAGATAATGAAATGACATAGCTAATAAGTAGACATTTTCTGTAGAACATGTTCATTTAAAATAGCTCTCCTTCTATCGACTCTTGTTGCTTGGTCATTGGGCAACGTATACCCCTGTCATTAAGGGAGACACCAGTCTTCTGTTGACGCCATGGAGAATCTAATTCCGTATCTTTTTCAATATATTTGTGATTAATTATTATTGCCTTATACTCTGTAATATGAATAATGGCAGAAAGCTGTCTCATATTGATGGGTCAGCATTGATCATAGCTCGTTTCGTTATTTGTTCGGTGATAGCAAATATAATTAATTCTGTAATATCTGACAACGCTTTCAATAAATCTGGAATCTAGCACTTCCGTTCAAAATTATGCATGCTAATTCTTATAAGATTTTATTTCGGTATCAAATTATAATTATGACTTGTGTTTGGACAACACTCAAGACTTTCTATGCTTAGCCAATTTCTCTAATAACTACCTGCCTTAATCATCCAAGAACTGTTATGTCTGTATCTGTCGGAAAAGCACGCATTTTCCTTTTACAGAATAAATGCTTCAAAGAAATTATTAAATTGTTACTGAATCTGTTTTTATTTTGTAGCACTAGACGGCCGTTTCTGAATAAAATTCCTCATCAGTAGTGCTTGGACCAAAATTGTGGAAATCCAAATATATTTAAAGATGAAGAAATGAGTAAAGTAGAAGGAACAAATCCAGCGTAGCAATATGTTGAAAGATTAAGCATATCTTAGTTTTTTTGTTGAAAAATTGTAAAATTTAAGAACCAGATTTGTTTATGAACAATGTTTATCTGGCAATTCCAATACTATATTGTCTCCTGTGTTAACAATATCCTCGAGGATGCTTTGTCCACAAGCAAAGATAGCATCCCAGTAGTTGTAACTGTGTTTACTTATGTTTTTAGTTTATTTTTGTTATGTTACACATTTTTGATCATTTTACTATAATATCAATTAACGTAATTGCATGTAAGCAACATAAATAGTTTAGTTAACAATTGAACTGTTTAGATATGCGGTTCATAGTCGATATGAACGCAATTGATATACAAGCAAACTGAATAACGTGCGTTATGATTAGTTTGCCTTGCATATCAATTGCGTTCATATCGACTATGAACCGCATTTCTAAACAGTTCAATTGTTATATTTACGTTTAAAACTATTTTCTTTCTTTTTCTTGGTTCAAAATCATTTTAGAAAATTTTAATTCCGCGCTTTGTCAACAACGATTTTCGATTAACGGAACAGCTGATGGAACAGCAGATCCAACTGATCAGCTGTGCAGTTTGGCGCCAGAAATTCTAGGACAAACTTAGTGCGTGGAAAAAACAACAAATTGCATACAAAATTTCTACTAAATTGTTCAATTTTTTATTAAATACAATTATTTCGGTAATAAATAATCACAATTATGCAAACAATCAATTTTTATTTCAATATAGTTCCGGTTTTGTGTATTTCATATTGTGTACAGATGTATTCATACGCCGATTGTTGTGAATGGAATTCCCGTGACGTCACCAAGGTGGATTTTGCAGTTCATAGCCGATATGAACGCAATTGCTCTGAAACCTTGTGTAGAAGACAGAAAACAGACAAAATGTAAATATATAAGCATGGATTTGCGATAACATGAACCTTGCATGCCGCACTTATAAATCTCGTTGTTTGAATTTCGCAGTAAAACAATGCCGTCTTCAATACCACAATGCCCATTAGTGTAATTCAGAAGATCCAAAGGTAATAAATACAAAATACAAATGAAACTTCTAGATCATGTAATAAACATCGTTTCAGATTTAAGCTTATCAGAGCCGACTTAAAGTAAAAAGAGAACATATAGTTCATAGCTGTCAAAATGCTTACACCAAACTAACGAATAAGTGACGATTCGGCAGCTCATTCTGAACCCCCACCCCGTTAGCAATATTATAGTTTAGCAACATATCTATCGGGAGCTTTTCCTCAGCTAGCTATCCATATCTCAGCCTCTGGGCAGGTGTGCTTCGACTCATTTCGTTAGCTCAGTGTTAAACTTTCGACAGGTCTGTACTGTGCAAAGTAAATTAAAAACATAAAAGCACAACATGACACCGGTTAGCTTAAGTATCGTATTTCTATTGCCAGTTTTTTTTTAAAAAAAGAACATTAAGTTTTAATTTCCTTAAATTCAATATAAACTTCAATTTATTTTTCGAAAATGAAATTCGTTATATTAAAAACAATTAAAAGTATCAAGTATTCCAGACAGTTTATGGATGTATAAAAATATCGTGACTTTCCTGCATCTATAAACACTCTGAAATTGATTTTTTTTTTGCTAAAACAATAAAGTTCCACCTCTGTATTTGACATTGAAGCAGGTGCCCGTCAAATATCGGGAACCAATTATGTTAATTATGTCCCCTAGACGAAGTAGGGCATATATACATGTATAGTGTTTACTTCACAGGAATCATGTTTGAGTGGAGTGGAATGACTATTCACATTTTGGCCAGAGTGTATTTGTGGATTAAAATGGCATAATCGTTTCCCGAGTTATAACCTGTTATTTTTTGTGACTTCTTTCAATTATTCAGTTTGATTGTTTGTCTATTTCGATATAATGATGGCCTATAGCAACTAGAAAAAAACTTTATCATTTTGTGTACAGTGGTACATGTTTTCAAAGGCACACAAAAATGGTATTTGTGATATGTTTCTGTTTCTGTGAAAATTACCGAAATTATTCACATTTGAAATTTACCAGCTTTAAGTTTTATATTCCATATGATTGTGTATTTACTGATTAATAAATATTGTTAAACTAACTAAACTTAGTTAAGAAATGAGTGAAAAACTGGAGTCAGAGCTACAGCTAATACCTATTATCATCTTTGATTTTATTGGAGCTGTCCATCTATTTATATAGTGATTTATCGAATGTTTAAAATATCATGTATCGAGTTAATCTAGGATAAAATAACTTGTCTTTACTCCAATATAGAATCACTATACATAGTCACCTACTTCATTATACCGTATAGTAAATAAACCCCGGATAATAAGATAAATCTTTGTTTATATTTCCCAAGCATATAAAAATAATCTATTTTTTATTTCCAGTAGAATATTAGGTTCAGTACAAGCGAAAAATCAATACAACGTGTAACTGTTACGTATAACCAATATCCCCTTAAAACACCCCCCCCCCCGACTTTAGATGGCGTCGTCTATAATTCATGGCATCATATTATTCGCTAACATATTCAGCATATTATAATAGTCTTGATAATTGATATTTTAAATCAATGTCTAACCTTTGTCTTAAGACAGCGCTCTATATTCCTTTTATAGTGCTGAGAATTTATTAAACATTTAACTCCGGGATACGTTATGTACTCAAGGAAAGAGACTTTTTCCTGTAGTAACATGTTATCAGAGTACTGAATACCGGATCACAGTTACAATCTGGTGAAAACAAAAACCTGTCAACTGTCAACCCGTAGGAAAGTGAAACATTGATGTTGTCAGTAACACAAACTTTGGTCCAGTGTAGGCCTTTACGCTTATGTCATGACATACAGAATAGTTCTTTGTAACAACAACAACAACAACAACAACAACAGCAACAACAAAAATGATAATAATACAATATTCCACAAAGGACGCTTATAAATACCTTATGCGAATATTTCTAAGGCTTTAGACCGGTTGCATGGTATTGGCAAAAATCTTTGCCACTCAAAATTGAAATTGTGTCTTTAAATGGACTTTTACTCCAGTAACGGATAGTCTGAATTTAAAACCATTTAATGTAACATTACAAGAACTTTGTACATTTTAAACATCAATAAAGAATTATACACAAGCATATAGAGATGAACAAAAACAATACGACAGCTACCAACTTAAACATCACGTTAATAATTAAACAACCAGTTATCAACGTCAAATACAGCAGTTTGATTCCCAGTTGTTCATTAAAATCCAACCTTCCATAAAACAGAATACTGAAGGTTTTTATATGTAAACGCAGCATATGTCGTAATTTATACAATCAACGTGACAAATAACTTCGAACTAACTGCTAACCGTGCTTTATTTAGCTTTCTTTCTTTTTCAATTGATACTTAACATGACGTACTGCTGATTTGACTCGGCGATTCTAGCTATTAGAAATTGTTTTATGTCGTACGTAGGTAGACATTATGCTTTTTCCACACTAATGAAACATTATTCCAGAAATGAGTTGTAACCATTGCGAACACAACAGTTATATCTCTTTATCTCATATGTCAGATGAAGTAACTTTGCTTCATTTATGCAATTAATGCAAAAACCTGAGAATCGAGTTCATTAATTTTTCTCTGAAAAGTGCAAAAGGTAAAAAGTAGGGAAATACAACAACCGTGCGTTGGTCGTCCCCCATACGAGCCATGCATCTTTTGGCTCATGCTCACTTTAAATAATCGTTGGATTTCTCTAGCTTTATCATATTGTTTTAAAATCAAAATAAGTGATAGGAAAGAAGGGTCATAATGCAACACATTATGTAGAATGTATGATATTAACAAATATATGTAACTTATGGACCAGACTTGCTGAACAAATTTTGATAATGTAATTATAACAACCTGGGTTTATTTTTTATTTTTATTTTTATTATTATTATTTTTTTTTTTTTTGCAGTACTACACGGCTGTTTCGGAATACAAATTCTCATCAGTATTGTTTGGACCAAAAATTTATCTACAAATCTAAACAATATCTAAATAGCAATCTATTTTAATCAAATTCATATAAGTATTTCGCTGGAACGAATAAGTATTTCGTTTTCATCTGGCGCTTCCATGCCGCCGTTATGATATGATTATCTTTATATATAAGTAATTTTCGATTGGTATCAAAAACTATAATAAAACTGGCGTGATTTGAAGATTTGATGATTCAAACTCCTCATCAAAGACGCCATGACAATATATGTTAACGATAAGTATGTACATAATAAATGGTTTGAACTTGTTCAACGGCACCGTTAAACACTTGAATTGAGACAATCCGTGGCTGACAGTTTCCCACAATTACTAAATATAAGGTTTATGATATGTCTTCCGGTGTAGCTCTTCTGTAAGTGTGTTGGCCGGTTCCCAAATCTAATTTTCACTTTTTTCAATAAGTCTTTAATTAAATGATTGAGATTCACTTAAAACGTTTGATATGTGGTGTATTACGAACGGAAAAACATAAACGCGAGGAAGTCGATTTATCAAAGTTAGTACGTGGATAATAAGATTGGGAGACTTCTATCAATATCCGTTCTCATGCATGAAAATTAAAAAATCATAAAAGTTTGTTATCCAAACCAATGACTTTGACAGAAATTAAAAGTGTATTATGTAGTAAGGAAATTGGATTTATGGAGTATTCTAGCGATTTCCTCTGAAGCATTTACAAAGATAAGAATTCATCACTCCTAGTGCCCATCAATCACCCCTAAAGACAGCGTACAATTAAGTGAATTATATTGAGGAACCTTATACAATGATGGTAGATAGACTACTAGATAAATTATCAACTCTTAAACTCGGAACTGGAATTGACGTCTTGAGACGTACAAGACAAGGTTGAGACATTCTATCATTTAAATGCTTGTCTTGTCTTCAATGTCTGTCTTTGTCCTCTATATCTTGTATAAGAGTATTAATTTCCTGATTAATACATACAGCTTCAATATGTGCAGATGGTATTTACATGACTAGTGTCTCTTCAATATACTTCAAGATAGATTGGTTTCCTTCGCGTTTTTTTTCTTGACAATTATAAAACTGTTCAATTACGCATTAACAAGGAAACAGCAGCTTTTTAAACGGTGTATCGATTTTTCCACATGTTTTTATTTCTTCAATATTTACTAACCTTGGTCTAAATCACGCTCGCGGACCACACCGCCTCTCACCACCATGTTTCTAATCCCACTCGAACAATTCCTAGTGTAGGAAAAATTTCATGTTATTTGCTGAAGGTCGGATAGTTTCTCCTGGCACTCCGTTTTCCTCTGCTATCCCAAAATTGAGCGCCTCTAAATAAGTGAACCTCGTTACCCGCATTGCCAGAAGGTGCATACATGTATTTTATTCTGGTCACAATAAAAACCTTCATTGAACACCCCACCGCAAATGACGATGCCAATCTTTCGATTCAAACTACAGATTGTAATGTTTGAGATATAGTTAGCGATTGCAAGTCAAGTCAGTTGTTTATTATGGTCATTTACCAATATCATCTCATACTCCAAAGGAAAGGTATTTAAATTTTAATGACGTGTCTGTCCTTACAGCAAACATACTGGTGTTTAAACCAAACAACTACAAATGTACACGTTCCTTATATGGTATCTGTCTCCTCAGTTTAAGACTAAATTATTTTTTGTATTCCGAACTTTTCAATAACGTTTTATCATGGTAACGAGCTATCTGAGAATTGATTTAAATAATGTTTTTAATCTTCATTATAATTTCAATTTGTTGTTTTATTACATGTATCGAAAGGTTAGGGTTTTTAAATCAGGCCCCGGTTTCATAATCAATCCTTAGCTAAGATCTTCCTTGACTTAAATTTAGCAAATTTTGATATTCTCCTTTTGGAACTATGAATGAATATTTTTGTCAAAACTAAATGTAAATGTTTTAATCTTGAGGTCATCTTAACAATAACACCTTAAATTCCTGAATATCTTGAAAAATATCAAAATTATGCAGATTTAAAATTTTGCAAGATTTAAGTTAAGGAAAATCTTAGCTAAGGAATGATTTTAAAACCGGGGCCTGGTTGCACAATACTAATAGGCAAATGCAAATATAAGCATGGATCCCGTAGACTCTTGATTAATATCGTATAAAACCATAAATAGCAAACTTTAGTTTAAGCTGGGTTAATCACCGTTTTAAAAGTAACCTTTTTCGTATTGTGTAATTGCGTACTTTTTAATAATTCAACAGCTTAGAATGTCTAATTTGATAATGAAATTGGAAAATAAGTTTTGTATTTCGAAATGGCCGTTGTGTGCTGTGAAATGAACACTGGTATAATGTGTAATACAACATATTAAAATGATGTAATAAATTTGGTCATAACAGGAGAACTAATCATTACAGAAATCCGACCGTTTGGTTACCCAATACGCCTCACTGGTGTCAGTAATTACCCGCTATACCATCAAACAAATAATCAATACAAACAAGTGTCCTGTTACACTAAGAAACAGTGTTATAATTAATATACTGGTGTTATATTGTAATAGGTATTTGTGTATCAACACGTGCGTTATTAAATATAATAATAACACTTTGTAGAACTAACACGTGCATTAATCTTATTATCTTATCCTACCACCATCAGGTTTAGAATTTGGTCTATTTTTGTATTGGTTCCTTTTCAGAGACAGTGCTCTTTATAAAGGCATCCCTACATTGCGACCAATTGTACTTGAAAATCATTTATTATTGTGGTTTCTAATTTTCGAGGTTCTAAGAAAAATACCATTTGGTTGGTGGCGGTGTTGGTAAATTCGTAATTTTGAGGTTACAGTATTAGGTATATGTACTTTTGACATACTTACTGTTTCGCTGACATGTAAATTCGAAGGTTATTCTATATACACGAAACAACAAATATAGTGAAACCATAAAAATAAGGGATTTAATACAACAATGTTTAGGAGGGTGATCTCGTAATGAAAGTATACCAGTAGCTATCAATAAGCCGAGCCCGGAAAGCGCAATCTTGTAATAACATTGTCTTTGTATGGTCTTTGTATGGTCTCAATCCATCAAACATTTATGAATACCAATCTATTTTTCAATAGAATAAAGTCCTTAATTCTTAATTGAGAACCACAAACATACTGATCCATGTTCAAATCACAATTCCAAAAGCAATGTAAAATTTAAAAAAAGTATGACCCTGCAAACCAAGTAAACACATGAACTTCTAACTGGAGATGTGAGGTCGGATGCTCCGGAAGAGTCAGCACCTCTTAACTCTAGCATTAGATGTTTCTTTACCACATTTTTGATTCCAACATCACTGTGTATTAATGAATAAAGTTTCGATTGGTTAACCATGCTTCTGTCGAGAAAAAAAGGACAAAAATTCTGGAATCAATTAAATGTTGATTGATGTGGATGTTAGATGTTTATGAGGTCAAATTCATGATTATTTGAACGTTATAGTGCATAACAAAATGGCATTTCTTAACGTGAACATTATTACATAACTCCATAGATATAATATGTTTATGAACCCAAAGACATAACTATTTGAACGTCGGTAGTACATAACAAGATGGTATTACTTAACGTAAACATTATAACATTGTACTCGGTGTTAACGATTATTACATAACTCGTAATACTTTGTCGCCTGTATTCTGACATAACTGTTCAATAATTCATATACAATTGTATTATAACGGGGAAGAAGAGTCAAACCGGTATTTTATTGTTTTATTGTTGTAAATTGTGTTTAACAGTAACGATATATAACCCAGACAATGGCGTTGATCTATCCCCAGACTTTCCACAATGGGTTCGATTAAATACAAACATACCGGTTACTGTCCAAAGTACAATCCCAAAAGCAAAGAAAAGGCCTAGAAAACTGGTAAATTATGTAAAGCACGCGAACTTCCATCAGGGAAGAGAAAAGAGGCCCACTGCTCCGGAAGAGTAACCACCTCCTATCGAGCTAGCTACACCCATTACATGTTAGAATTAAAGGAACGTTGTAGCAAAAGTCTTCGATGGAATCTGGTTCTCTTTCAAATATATGTGGTGGAAATTTTAAAATAAATATTTACAACCAGGAACGGGAAAATGACCTCAATACTCGAAAACAGAAGCGAAGGAGAATGATCTGTAAGTATAGTATGGGACCTCAAATACATCTAGCATATTCACCCGTTATATCAACTGTCTGAGGGATTGGTGTCGTTCTTAACATGGTACTTTGTAACTTGTCCCATTGCTACTTAAACGTACGTATTGCGGTGCCATTTATAAACTTTTGCATTTTCTGAATGACATATTCAATAATTTATAATATAACATTAAATTTTTCTAAATTACTTTCTAAAGAACCTGTATAAACCATACACCCCGAAAACAGGAGTAACTGTTAAAAAACTGTTTAAAAAGAAAATTATCAGTTAACTCAAGAGGATCGGTTCTTGATTAAAATAATTAAATATAATTAACTTATTAAATTGTATAATAACACATCAATTCACAGAGTGCTAAGCAGTAGGGGTGTTGGACAATGTCCAACAATAAAACGTTTACTGTTATACAATATATCAATTATCCTATAAAGAATTTTATGGTGCATGCATTGAAATTGTAATAATATTAGTTTTGGCGATGACTCCAAGGACAAGTTAATGGCACTTTAGAGTCAGAATTGGATGTTAACTTTGTTAACTCGTTATTTACAGATAATAATGTGGCAATTATCTATCGTATTTGGACAGCGTGTATACTTTTCAGTTCAATATTTGATTAAAATACAAAATTTTTAATTCAATAAAAAAGCTTATCTTCAGTGTGCATTCTTTTGATAGTCTAGTCTCGTTGAAATTTTGTTAAAATCATCTAGAATTTAACACTCATGGGCATTTTAATCAATTCTTATAATGTCATTGACATCAGTCAAAATATGGAGAAAACGGGGAATGGCTACAAAATAGGCCTTACAAACTCAATATATATTCATATCTAATTTAGCTTTTCAGAACTATTCGCTTTGCATTTTACTGTCATTTATTAAATTAAATTGTCTTTGTTATTAAATAAAACTCGATTTTGTTTACATAAATGTCTGGCCAATAAAAACTAGTTTTGTTTTGAAACTATCAATATACAATTGTATACCTGTATATTATTTACACTCATTAGATCTTTCTCAGGGAAATTTAAAAACAGTATTTTCATGTGCTTATTTTGAATGCATTATTTTAATAAAAATTCAAAATCAGCACATGACAGCATTAATATCCCAAATATGAGTAAAAATAAAAAAAGCGCATTTGTATGACACTAACACCAAATGTAGAGAGATACCAGTGGTTCTAAGGATGTAGAAGCTAAAGCGCGTGTTAGAAGCCGACCCGGGCAATAAAACAAAGCTGAATCATCAATGTAATACAGTTGTTTTACTTGTTTATGTGGTTATTTTTAATTCTGGGTTTCTTCAGATCCTTGGGGTACAATATAAAGGTAATATATAGCAATAAAATCATGTACATGAACAAATCGATATAACCTGGCATAGCTTTAGACATCTGTCTTATCATATAAATAATTTAAACAAAAATAACAAAATTATATATTACATGTTACCATGGAAACAACATCTCGTATATCTTATATTAAATACAGATACAACTAATAAAGGAAAAGTAAATATTGAAATGAAAAAATGTAATAATAAATAACTAATATAAAAACATGTAATAACATTATTTTATGTTTGAGTATAATACATAAAGACCTATATAGGTTAACTTAAACAAATACGCAAGTCATTTTTATTATGTAGGTCTCAATACAAAAACCGGCTGCATAAAAACAACAAATATTTATTATTATCAATTTTAACTTTGCGTATTTGTTGACTACTGGTTGTCATTTAAGTAAGAATATCGGGCGCCCTCCAAAAGTACTATAACCACACCATTGGACATTAACTCCAGTACCCTTCTAAAGTCGACAGTGGTTCTAACCATTGTTCCTAATATAATTTTGCCTTTCCTTGTTTTGTTTGGTTGTTTCTGTATTGTGTTGTATTGCCTTGTCTTGTATTGTGTGTTTTTCGTTGACTTGGTTAGGGTTAGGTAAACAGGAGCTGCGCTTACCCTTCAGGAGCACCCGGTCTCACTACCCTGGTGGAAGCTCACTTGTTTAACTAGTTTGCCAGTTTAAAGGTTTTTACTTTGCTTTGGTATTGCGATTTGAGCATGCATTAGTATAGTATGCTTATGATTGTTGAGGTGTGTATGAAGTCCGTTACAAACGTTTTCCCAATTGTCTATATTGAAACACAAGACAAAGGAAAAGAAGCTTCAGATAAAGAAGAACTAGGATTAATGCTAGTGTAATGTAATTGATGGCACAGAATACGAAAATTTAAATAGAAATGATATGTAGTGGCATAAAACAATTGTTGAATTGTCAGATTTCCGTAACAACATTATTCAAGATTATATTTCAGCTATTATTTATTTACTGGAACATGTGCATGTATATTATTAATGCTCACAATTTGCAAATGTGGCTTCCTCGGTTTTGACATCACTATTTTCAATGTTTGAATGCATTGTGTCATAAATATAGTAAAAGCAGCAAGTATAGAACCATAGAAGAAAATGGAAATGTTCTCTTGTAATGAATCGGTGCATGATTTTTTCATATTTATAGGGACCTATCAACTTTATCACCAGAAACATATAGCAAGCATGTTGTAGAGAATTTGAAACCCATCGTACTGAATAAACGTGTCAATATAAGGACTGATTAAAAGGAATAAATATATTAATAATTCTGTAGTTACTTATTGCATGTTATTGATGTTGTCGGTTACTACAAGGTTGTAATTATCTAAATTGTTCGTGTCTGACCACGGTTAATTAAACGTTTGAGTATAATCTAGTTAATTAAACGCTTGACTATCATTCAGATAATGTCACATCTCCAGCGTGAGTCTTCAAATGTATTGTAATCCCGCAGATATAGAAAATTCCTTAATTAAAAGTCTCAATATGATTCACGCTTTCGCAGTGCCGTTTCCGACTTGTTGCAAAAGGACCCTTTAGCACGATAGTGAACATGAAACGGTAAAACTTAAATATATCACCCGGATTGACAATCCAATCGCAAACTTTGTGATGTCATATGGTTTTGATTATTGCTAAGCCATATTTTAAACTGCGTCTAATTTTATGATGTGCTTGTAAAGGGCTCAAATATTTGTTTGTCGTTTCTAAGATTACCTTGAGTGCTTTATGATTTGGTTTTATTGTTTCTTTTTCTTGTTTGCGTTGGCCGTTGCAACGTAATGTTTTTCTTATTCTAAATTAAGATTATCCTGTTGTAAAATCCAGGACACTGAAAAAACTGAATACTGATCGATATGGTAAATGTTTTGGTCACAGAATATACAGACAACAGAGTACCACAGTAAACAATGTCACTAATTGCACTAAGATGTAGTCGCCATGACAATGATCAGATACCGACTCCCAAACTTTCTTTACTTTATTTAGTGTTTGACCTACTAAAACTTACTAAAACAATTTGTTGCTAATATTGAAAGTAATACATAAGCAAAAATGGCATTATTTAATTTACTAAAGGTACCACAGGTTTCAAACAATACTTTGAGCAACGTCACAGACCCATCTCGTTTCTTTATGGAATAATACTATAGTAGTATACAGTCACACCTGGGAAACAGTAAAAGTGTCCGATATAGACAGGTGGTTTTTATACAGAGGAAGCCTTTGGGACAGGTTTGACTGTATAGCATATCAATATGCTGATGAAATTTTTGAGTTTACAACAGTCGTTTTTACGATACAAATAATCCCTAACGTGTCACATTGGTAGTATAACACTTTAATATATCTTCCTGATATTCGATATAGACATTGTGAAACGGTCTGCAGGGAAATTAAGCTTTGTGGAATTGCCTTGTTTATATACCTCGGAAATATATTGGCTCTGCAACATTTACAGGTTTAAAATTGCATTATGCTAGGGGAAATATACATGCTTTAAAACTGTGGCTTTTATTCTTCATATATAATTGATATACGACCAAAAGAAATTCTGCACGTAACATAATCTAACACAAATATACTGCTCTATGTTCATGTTTAATTAATACAGCAAGAAGGTTCTGAAAATATTTGATGCACTATAGTTAATAATGTAAACCAAATCGCTTAACATCTCTAGTATTACGGACAAGAAACATAGTTAAAAACATACTTAATTATGTAAACCAAATAGCATACCATCTCCAGTATAGTTGGAGATGTTCATGGTACATTTTGAACGTACAAATAGATAGTTTAAATAAGGTGCCAAGCAAAACTTGAAACAGCCATCCATGAAAATTCCACAATCCAACAAATTGTAACATAAAACAATAAAACAAAATGTACACACTTAATACAGCCAGTGGTTAGAAAATGTTTAAATAAATTTAAATAGCATCTGACATAATTTCAAAACTTTGGCCGAGATGAATATCCTCCCAAATGGGAATTTTAACCAATATACCATTAAAGAACCAGGGCTCAGCTCCACAAAGCTGAACTTAATTATTGTTGTAGTAATCACGGTTTAATTATTTGTAAACTTTAATTAAGTTTTGTGCAACTAATAATACTATAGAGAATACTAAATCTCATTAAATTTTGCAGTATTAGATGGCCGTTTCGAAATAAGATTTCTCATCAGTAAGGCTGCTCAAACTAAATTTCGGCAATACAAATATTTCTAAGATGTTGAAATGAGAAAAATAAAAGAACCATTTTTACCAAACCTACCTAAGACAATAGGGTTCTTATAAGTATGACTGATGTGTAATAAACATGTTTGTTATTATGATGAATCCACTTACCTTTATAACATCTATATATCTTCCTGGAAAATCCACATGTATAAAATGATCCGCTAATACGTCACGGATTCTCTATAACACTTAATAATATTGCCTTAAAATACCTCTGATACTACTTCTAGACATCAGATCAAAATATGAAGTTTCTTCTGACTTGATGGAGCAGATAGGCAGTTGATTATAAAATGACATACGAGTTTGTCAAAGAAATTGATTGTATAGCTGAGCAATAGGGGGTTTGTCTTCCATTTCTGTTCAATACACTATTGTAGTAGCATATGTTGATGATATTCTATCGTAAAACTGTCAACAGTATAACTGTTATGAAGCTTAAACGGAGCTGATTTCTATCGAATTGATCAGTACACTAATGTAATTGAATTGGTTGAGGGACACATCTGTTAAAGAAGTATACAGAAAATGATTAAAATACTGCAGGAGATATCGATAACATCTGTGACTTAGTATATATAGATAATATACTTATTGAACACAGCTAATAATTCATTATCAAAGACATTCTGTAAACGATCTTTTAAAAAGACGCACATTTTATATTTTAAAATCGAAAGGGGTTCATTAAGTAACATCATCTTACTCATTGAAATATCTATTTCTGATAAGGGTTTTAATATAGAATCGATCAATTTATTAAAACTTTATTAAATAATTTTTTAAGAAAGTATATAAATTAAAATTGCCAATAAAGTGAAATCGATCAAGTTATTAGAAATAGCTCAATAAGATTTTAAAGTAAAGCAATTAAAATAGTCAATTAAACAGTGATATATGTGTACTAGCACCAAGTAGCCATGTAATCGAAATGATTCATCTACAAAAGCATTTTGTAAGGGTCCTTTACATTTGGTTATAAAACCTTCACCTGATAACCTCAAATGTTCTTACAATCAATTCAGTGCAGTGATTGATTTTATTAGTTTTTAATTACATAAAAGTCAATTTACAGAGAAATCATTCGCTTTTAAAAGAATAAAGTAAATTTTCTGCTATCTTAAAACTTCAAACAGCAAGGTTTCTCAATATAAGACATTGATGAATTCATTACATTAATTTTGTTGGGCCGAGCCGAGGAACTAAAGTCAATTAAAATCATCTATAAATCTTTTTTATATAAAAATCAATTTGATAAAAAATAAAAAATAAATTTCTTATAAACGCATGTTCAGAAAAGGTTCTTTTGCATTTCGATTTTTATGTCCATAGAAGTGAATGCAATCTAAAATCTATCACATCAAATAACATCTTTGAAATTAAAGATAAGATAATAAATCATAAGACAGTTTAGACAAATAAACGTTCCTTTACATATCAAATGATTTAAAATTCAAAACACCACCGTTAGTCCGTTTTCTATGTATGCAAATCAATTCATTTATTTCTTTTTGTCATAAAGTTTATGTTCTACGAGTTTTAAATTACATCACGAATTCGAACTTTGAAACATGATTTTGGTGACAAGCAAGAATATAATATATTTTTTATTAAAAGTATATGGAACCTTAATTTTTTGTAACCTAATATCCGCTTCGTTTGATCATTTAATATATAATAATCAAAACCAAACATACCAATCCATGTCCAAATGACAAAATCAAAACAGTAAAAGTTTTGAAATCTGGCAAATAAGAAAAACACTTCAACCAGGGAAATGAGTCCAGGTACTCCGGAAGGGTAAACACCTCCTATTTAGCTAAATAAACCTTTAAATCAAAATTGTGGATGAATGGTTCATGGAAATATCGGGATCTTCCGAAGCACCCGACCTCTTTTCCCTGGTGGACCTCAACGTATTTAAGTAGTTTCTCAGTTTTCAAAGTTTTTGGACAATCGACCGTAACTGCTTCTAAATAAGCGAAAAAATGAAACTTAATAATAATAACAATAATATATTACATGTAATTACAGCGCTAAAATTGAATTCGCGCTCTACGAAGACAGTTATTCTCACAAAAGGAATTCGGTAATTTTTCTACTATCTTTAGACTTCAAAAGGTTAAAGTATTATGTACATATTTACTAAGAATTTGGGAATTCATTACATTCAGTTTTGTAGTACCGAAGTCCTGAAATTAATAATGAAAATAAAACATTTCAATAATTTTTTTTAAAATCATTTTTTAAATATATAAAACGTTTTCTTATATTTTCTTAAGTATTATCAGTAAGCGTCTTTCTTTGTATTTTTATTGTGATTTTATATGAAGATAGAAAGAAGTGAAAGCAATCTAAAAACTATCACATCAAGTAACATCTTTGAAATTTGAGATTAGTTCATAAATTAAAGTCAGTGTAGACAAATAAACGTTCCTTTATATATAAAACGATTTAAAATTTAAAATGCCCCCATTCATCCGTTTCCAGTAAACGCCGATTAATTCTTTTTTCTTTTATTATAAAGTTTAACATGTTTATGTTCTGTAAGTTTTAAGTTACACCACGGATTCAAACTTTCAAACACGATTTTTCTGACTAATAAAAATATAAGATGATAAATTTTTATTTAAGAATATGGAACTTGAATATTATGTACCTCGTTTAATTAAAAATGAAAGAGAATACCAGAATAATTCCTGTGCGTAGGTACCATACTTTTTACCTATGGTTCAAGCCCCGGAACTTTTATGTTGTCGGTAAGTATTGTGTCTCTGTATTCAAAATTATCCTGTATATATTCGGCCATTTTCTATTCATTCTCAATTTTTGATTTTACACATGGCGAGTTTATAATTTAGGAGGTGCTAACCCTTCAGAAGCATATAGCCTCACTTCTCTTGTGAAACTTCACATATTTAATTAATTTGCCAGTTTTCAAACATTTTGATAATGGACCAGTGTGTTTGTGTTTAATTTGGTTGTCTACGGGGAAGAAAAGTGAGACAATAAGGTACATTTCATAAGACTTTTTCAATTTACTTTTATCGGGCACCTGTTTTTTCTGCTGTTATGTAAATAATACTCGAGACATTTTTGTTTGAAATTATATATACAATGTACTGTCAATTTCCCTTGTATCTAGTATAAATTATAATAAACTCAAATAAACAACTATAAAATTGTCAACATAACATTTAATTGTAAAAATGTATAAAATTGTAAATGACTTATTCTGCATATATTTGAATGCAAATTAACTGATTCTTAATTAACAAAAAAGAAACATAATACGATTTAATCATATTTAAATGTAGTTACAGCCGCTGAAATTGAATCCGCAAACTACGTAGCCAATGTCCTTACAAGGCAAGGCAAGGCGACCTAAACGGTTGCGCTACATGTGCAAGTCAAAATGCTCTTCAATTCCGCCCACGGCAGTGTTGAGTTGTTCCAGGAAACATCAACGTGTCAATTTTCTTATTGCTATTCGCCTTTTCTATGTTTTATGTATATTTTTTTATTATTGACATTTCTTTTGTTGTCTATTCTTTTTTTGTCTTTTGTTTTTTAATGTACATTTATTTTGTCTCACCTTTTTGTTGACATTTCTTTTGTTGTCTTATTTTTACTGTCATTGTGTTTTATGTACATTCGTTTTTTCTTCTGTCTGTCTTTTTTGTTGTTGACATTTCTTATATTATTTACGACTTTTTTATCTTGTATATTTTCTCTGTATCCCCATTTGTTCTGACTTTCATTTGATTTTATCTCTGTTTACGGTTATATGACCTTTACAGCTCTCATACAAACCCACCTTTACACAGAAACACGATCTTCATTTATTGGTGGGTTGTCTTGTAAATTACCTGTTTGGATCCTAAGCCCGCTTAATGAAAAACAATATCATTTTTCAATTTCTTTCTTATATATGACAATAAATTCCTACTATAAAAACGAGGATAAACACGACATTCTAGGTATAAGTATTCAAAGAAATATATATTCAATGGGATTTAGTAAAGACATAAAAATAAGATACTGCAACTTATTTTCGATATATTTGTCGTCAATATAAAGGAATTTTGTCAATTTAAATTCAATTTATTTTATCATTTGTAATGGCGCCCTTGAAAGGCTACATTTGAAACTTTATGACACACGTGATTACTTCAAGTTTTCTATTGTCAACTTTCTTTTTTTATGCAGCAATATACCTGCTTCTCCAGCTTATGGTGTATTTGTTTCCAAATTAATACGCTAATGTAGACCTTGTTCCCACTACGGCGACTTTGTACAACAAAGCACGCTACCTTCGAATAAATTTTTGACTCAGGGATATTGCAGGCCTAGGCTTATCAAGGCCCTAAAAGTTTTATGGTCGTTATCACAGTATGATGTATGTGTGTCCAGGATTGCCCTGGATATATTTGACGTCTCATAGTTCCATGTTCCTTTCACACAATTTTGATTACACACGTGGATGGTGGTGTAGCTAGCTAAACAGGAGGTGTTTAACCTTCCGTAGCACCTGACCTCACTTTCCTGATGAAAGTTCACGTGTCTAACCTAACTTGTCAGTTCCAAAGTTTTTACTTTGTATTTTGGATTGTGATTCGGACATGGATTGATATGTTCGTTTTTATCTGAAACTGCAGTGTGTCTAAATCACATATGATGAAAGCCATTTTGTGCCTTATTGAAGAATTCATTATGAACTTTTATGGACTAGATGAACATTCAAGATAATAAAGGTTTTGATCTATATTTTTGTAGTACCTTTTGCAAAACTAACATCAACATACTTTCAAATGAATATAGAACTTTGTTTACCATATAATGCTTATTGTAGTATTCATATAAAAAGGGACCTCTATTCTCAACAAAGAATTTAAAAAGCAATGAACAATAATAAAAAGAAGTAGTAAGATCAGGAGAAAGATAACAACTGATTTTACCAAAAGAATAGCACATACTACACAAATTAATATAACTGATCTTACATATGGCACAAAATTAAATCATGTCCAGAATTACATACATGGATATCAATGAAACACTTTTACATGTATCTAACTTTTTGTAGATTTAATTTCAAAGCCGCAACGTTAAACATTATCCCAAATGGTTAAAATCAACAAACACAAACACGGTTTATAAAACATTTTACGAATTTATTAAAATAAAAAATAGAATAAACAATAACGGACCACCAGAAATATGCAACTTATGTTGTACTAAGAAAATCTTACCATCCCCAGTTGATTGGAGATGTTTATCAAATTTGTCACCGTAAACTGTCTAATGCGTGGAGTCAAGCATTTGACCTAGCCTTGAAACATAAAGCAGATTTATATTTTAACTAACTATATATTTTGAGAAATTCCTGAACATGTAAATAACAATCACCTACACAAAAAACTTAATCGATACATTTGTAATCAAATGGAATATAATCATTACAGGATTTTAAGATAAATCTATACATCGTCTTCACATAATTGAACCATTTTGTAGAGAATTAAGACTTCCATGTAATTCTGTAGTAAATCGGTACCGTATTAGACGGCTAATGATAATCATTTGATATTCTTCAACATGAAACTTAAGCTTTAATGAGTTGTCGTTGAAGTAAGGCGATCAGTCTATATGTCTTCTACGGCAGAATGATTCAATCAATTTTTACAAGATATCTCGAAGTGATGGATTTCTTAAAACACTATTTCCTCGATATCCACTACTTTTAAAATTTAACAGTATAGTTATTGTTGCTTAACGCTTTTTTTTTGTTTTTTTTAGGGGGGGGGGCATTTTAAAAGTACAGTAAAATGATTATATCCAGTTATTTATAGTTTTTTTCACTTTTTTTATTGATTAACTGGTATAATATGTAAGTGAAGCCACTGAATCGGTATCTCTGCTGTTGGGTGTTTCCCCGAGGATATCACAAAGTCAGAAGCAAATAATTGTGCATTACTGTCAGAAATATACTATTGTCTGTTCTTACCCTTCCGGGGGACCCGGCCTCACTTCCCTGGTGGTATTCCACGTGTCTAACCTAAATTTCAAAGTTTTTAAGTTTGCTTCTGGATTGTGATTCGGACATGGATTAGTTTGTTTATGATTGATTTGCTGCTAGTTAAAATTAGAATTTCCTCAAAAACTAGGATATACTCCCTCGAGGAAGGTGTTTGTTTACCTAAATCTAGTAAAATAAATTTTGCTACTTTAGGTATCTTTTAACATCTTGGTAAAAAAAATTTGGTTTCACATTTAGGTCAAAGCACTACTGATGAGGAAATGTATTCCGAAACGGCCGTCTAGTGCTGTACAATTATAATTGGTATAATATGTAAGTGATACATGATTAATGAAATTAATGAAACACTTAGAGTATGCATCTAGTATTATCTCAGCTTTTTGTCAATGATTATGCCATGGCTACATTCAGGATATAGTTATGTCGCACTATCACTTAAAGCATGGATACTAATTTGAATTGCGTTGTGTTTGCATATACGAAAATACAGTTAATACTTAGTAGACACGGTAAGGTAACTGATTGACGCGCATGTATGTAATCTAGACCCGACTGTTGAAGTTTTGAAATACTTCGCACATGTTTGTTGTTCATTAAACTCAGAGAGAGAGAGAGAGAGAGAGAGAGAGAGAGAGAGATTCTGTTCGCTCTCTAATAAATAACCCTCTCTGGTCTAATAAGTATTAAGGAAAATCTACTAGCTAAATGAATGGTTTTAAAAGTAGACATTTATTAATAATTTTTTGTAAAAGAGATACAAAAAGGTTGATTTATAGTACTTTAAAATCTCAGATTGTGTGTATTTTACAAACCAAATACTCCAAAAAACTCTTTCTTTACGACATATTTTTGCTCTAATCTTACCGCGAAACATTGTCACATGTTCAATATATTTTGTAGAAATACAATAGTGTAAGGCAACTGGAAACTTCTTTGTCATTATCTGATATTATTCCGAGTTCTAACCCAGACAAATTAAACGATTTTTATCCGACACTGTTGTTTACTCGTGACGGAAATATTTTATCTTTGATGCTAAATGCACCAAATAAGAATTTTTCGAACGAATCTGAAGCTTCACAAAATAACTTACCTACAATCATGTTCAGTTTATTTGAAGATAGTTGTTATGAATTGCAAAACTTGTATTCTTTGACAAAGTGTTTTTATTTTCCTCAAATGCTGCAACCATCATTGTGTGGTTTAACTAGTTAACAGTTAAATTTGAAACATATTTAGTGTCCTGATAGATAAATGACTGGTCATCATTTTATTTTATTTTAAACGTATTATATGAAATATGAGTTGCAACTGAATAGCAGGTACTTGCACCATAATGTTAGGTGTGTACTATCAAAACGTAATTCTGATCAAAGTTATCATGCTAGCCGTTTGCTCTTATGAAGGTCATTGGAGATTTTATAGAGATCTTCTCGGTGAGCATATCCCCTTTCATTAAAATGAATTGAAAAAGATGTAAAGGCAGGTTTAAATTATCAAAACACTTTGATCAAAATGTTTGATATAAGAACTTTAATGAAGGTAGCTTTGATCACAGTTAAGATGTTTACTAAGACAATTTTTTCCATTCGAAACTGTTTTCGATTGCTATCGGTTTTGCTTTAATTAGTATGTTTCTTTCTTTATTGCGGGTTTTTAGAATGATTAAACCATTTTTGTTATTTGTTGACCTCAGATAGATGTTTTCTATTCATTCCTTTCCAAATTAGACATCTTCTGTGTAAAGCATTGTAAGGTATCGACTGAATAAATGATTTCTAAGCAGAGCCATTTATTAGCATCTCATAATAAAGATATATAAAAGTTGACTTTTCGTGTATCAATTTTAACCTTAAATCTCACATTCTGTGGTTTTTTAAACAACATATTCCTCCTTTATCATAGATTAATGCTCTGATCTAAACGCGTAGCAATGTTACATGTTCTAAATATTCCTAGAAATACAAAAGACGAAGGTAACTGAAAACTCTTGTGTTATTATTCCGAGGTCTAACCCAGACAAATTAAACAAACGATTTTTATCCGACACTATTGTTTACTAGTGACGGGGAGTATTTCATCTTTGATGCCAAATACAGTAAATGAGAGTTTTTAAGCGAATTCTGGTAAAGCTTTACAAAACCCTATTAACTTCCATCAATATCTTTGGTTTATTCTAAGACAGCCAATTAGGCTTTGCTGTGAAAAACAAAAGTTGTCTCTTTTGGAAAAGTCCTTTTTACATGATTTTTTCTCAAATACAACAAAAATTCTTGTTTTGTGTCACTCATTTTCAGATGAATTGGAGACAGAACATTTTGAAGCCATACTAAAATAATCTAATATGTAAATGGCTGGTCATAGTCCTATTTCATTTTTAGACGTATTAAATGAAATACGAATTGCAACTGCATAACGGGTATTTTTACCATAAAGCTAGGTTTATACTATTAAAAAGTAATTTTGATCAAAGTTGTACAGACATGTGTGTACTTATAATGATCGTTTTTTTATAAAATACATCTCAGCAAATAAGTAAAGTTTAATCTAATAGAAACTTTCATCAAAATCTTTGATAAAAGATTTTTATTTCAAGGTTAATGTGCTTAGACTATAAGACTTACATCAAAACTAGCAGACAAACATCTGGGAGTACTTATGATTTACATTAGAATTAATAGGAAGTGGTTAATGGTCTTATAAAAAAACAAACATACCAATCCATGCCCAAATCGCAACTAAGCAAAAGAAACATTGAAAACTGTTAAATTTCCACCAGGAAAATGAGAACGGTTGCTCCGGAAGAATAGACACTTTCTATTTACCTTTACAGTACTTCTTTTATTGTGGTAGCTGATCCATTTGAAATTATTTCGTTTCCATCCCATTGCGTCTCATATTTTGAAATACCGATAAAAGTTTATCACGTTACATATCTATAAATAGTAGAAATGAAATAAACTCATTAACAGTCGCCGGGTTAAGCTAATGGCGTGCACATGTCTTTAAATCGTTATATCATCACATCCGACAGATAAAGAGCGCCATCTGAAAGACCGATATTTCTGTTAGATTATATTTTTGCCTTTAGGCTGTGAATTCATCACGTTTGTACGTGTCGGAATAACGAAGAATATATCAACATTCTTTGAGCAACTCATCTCCTGCTGCTATAATAATTAAAATTTTGTTTGTTTGGTATGCAAAAAACCTGGCTAAACATTTGTTGAGTAACGAATCGTTAATTGTTGTACCTATGTTAATCTATCGAGATCCAATAGGTGCTTGTAAACAATCGGGATCCAATCAGTGTCTGTCAATGTAGGATCATTTTCCCCCAGCTTATCATATCTTGATTAAAAACTTACTTTGGAATTTGGATATGCTTTCAAATCTGATACTTTCACAGAAATGTTCAAATCCGTCATTTTTATGGTTTATGGATCAAAAATTAAAGTTTTAGAGAGGCAAATATGGAAATCGTTCAACTTGATGTAAAGTCTAATTCGTCAGTTTTATACTGTTTTACGAGTCTCTGTCCTATTTTGGATTAACTGTAACCTGAACAATGACCAGAGAGTACACTTACCTGTATCGGAAGAATTTCAGTTGCGCAATAGTTTTGTTTCAGAAACAACAATGGGCGATCCATTAAGATGCATCATTTAAAGACACTTTGCTTGTATCTGTGTTAACAGCTTAAGGAGGTAATCAAAAACAAACATACTAATCCATGTCTGAATCATAATCCAGAAGAAAAGTAAAAACTTTGGAACTGACAGGTTAGACACGTGAACTTCCACCAGTGAAGTGAGGCCGGGTGCTCCGGAAGGGTAAGCACTTCATGTTTAGCTAACTACATCCGCCACGTGTTACATCAAAATTGTCAAATATATTCAGGGCAATCCTGGACACAGAAACATCAAACTTATCAACAATAGTGTGATGACGGCCATAAAACTTTTTGAGGGCCTTGATAAGCCTAGGCTTGCAATATCCCTGAGTCAACAATTTATTTGCAAGCAGCCTACTTCGTTGTACAAAGCCCCCGTAGTGGGAACAAGCTCTACCATAGCGTATTAATTGGGAAACAAATATACCATAAGCAGGAGAAGCAGGTATATTGCTGCATGAAAAAGGAAAGTTGACAATAGAAAAATTAAAATCATCACGTTTGTCATACAGTTTCAAATGTAACCTTTCTTGTGCGTCATAATTCAGGTATAAGTCTGAATATGAAACAGAACTTGAGGAATCAGTCGTGTCTTTTATTTCAAGCTCAATAGATGACATTTACATAGTCTCTAAATTTGTTAAGAGACAGAACGTCATCTATATATTTGTATGTTGAGTTGAAAGATTTGGCGACAGTCTTCTCTACAGATTTAACAAGGTTCTGCATAAATTCTGCTTCATAAGAATAAAGAAACAAATCAGCAAGCAAATGGTGCACAGTTTGTACCCATTGGTATACCGATTGTTTGCTGGAAAACTATATTACCTTACACAACAAATATGTTATCTATCAAAAACTCCAACATTTTGTTGATGGTATCTTCAGTATATTTTTGTTTGAAATCCGTATGATGCTTGACAAAATAACCAGAATCCCTGTTCAGCACCAGATATTTGTAACTTGGCTTACCGTTTTTGTAAAAGAAAGACAAGTGAATAATTTCTTTAAGACATTCTTTCAATTTAGAATGAGGGATGGTGGTGTATAGTGTAGAAAAAGCTTATGTATATAGTAAGAAAAATAAGTGTCTGTAGAGACGCATGTTTTCTTGCTCCAATTTCACAATAATTTCTTCAGGTAAATTTCATTTACCTTAAACCTGGCTGATTTGAAATCTTGATAATTTTGTTAATTTTAAAGATATTCATTAATTCTAGGTGATATTTTGAAGATCACTTTAAGCTTCTTAAATTTTGATATTCGTGATTTTTTAATTTGTAGTATCATAAAATATAATGTATTGTCAAAAGTTGCCAGATTTAAGTTCAGAAAATCTTAGCAAAACCGAGGCTGGTAATCATAGAAGGAACTTAATATCATTTCCCTTCCACTATTATCTTCTTTTGGAATACGTGTACTTTGCAGCGAGAGAAACATTCATCAATTTTATGAGCAAATCTTTCGCAATGTTTTAACTACGCTTTTGGTGTGTGCTGTAATCCCATTAGAAAGAAAACAATTAATTGTATACTATCAATGATAATGTTTGGTTTTCGTGCTATAGGTGTATAAAACACATAGAAAGGCAGCAATCCTATTTAAATAGCATGTAGCAATTAAATGCAAGTTTGGGTTGGAAAAAGAACATTTAGGCTACAATAATTAAAAAAGCCAATATTCCAGTAAATTTGACTTTAATTATTCATAAAGAAGCTTCACTTATTCCTGGCGCTGTAAATTAATTATTTTGGACAAGATTTATAGAATTGACTGATGTTATTTATAGAACATTAGAATTAGCTATTAAGATATGGATAGATACTAAAGTACCAACTTTGATGTACACCATCAACACTTTGTAAGTAGGTAATTCGAAACTACGGCTATCAAAAGTCTGATTAATGGCGGAACAAAAATTTAATTATTAAAGATAGAAGATGTATTTAAAGAAATAAGTTTTTTCGCAACTTTGTGTAATATTATCACGTTTTATCATTTATGTATAAAAGATAAATTTATCATGTGTTGCTAATAAATAATTTGATGAGATAAACATGCAGTGCACGTGAGAGATCGTCTGTGGTTTTTTTCTACACGTGCTTTTTATGTTGTTTTCGTTTCTTTTACATTCAGTACTTTCACACATTCTTTTGGTGTTTATGGTTTAAATGTTATGTAAATATTATTATCGTGCTTCGTAATGGACTGGTTATGCATTTATAAAACGCCTCTCAATGTAAACTGGTATGTGCAGGAGAAGAGACAACAACGGTGTTTTACGACCCAGTTAATTCTTGCACTTCCATTGAGACGGTCAGTTCTGGGATGGTGAAATATCAGAAGTACCTGGAAAATACATTCGAGCTTCAGTACGCTAACTGAAAAACTCTGCCTTGGAATTCGAACCTAGGTGAAGTAACACTAAATTCTGATAATATTTCGTCATACTTTATTCAATGTATAAGCATGAGCACAAACGGCACAGGACTGGAAGTGGACAAATCGTGAAAAGGAGGCGGAAGTGAGAAAAGCAGAGATTGTCGGTAAATGATCTATTGTGTTCGTGATTTTGATTTGTCCTTAAAGACAGCGAGGGGAGAATAATGAGAGATTGCTATCAAGTAGTTCTGTTCTAGAGAAAAAACGTATCACAAGCAACCAATCAAGAATTTGTAGTATGTGGGAAAATGTAGAGAACTTCAAAACACACACATGAGAGAGAGAGGAGTTCCTGGATAAATCTTATCTAGAGTATATACTTAGTAGGCTTTTAGAAAAACGTTAATTAATAGCAACAGACTGGATGTAACACAAACGGTCATTTATAACACTGACTCTGTGTTCTCGTCATCTACATAACATCTCCAAGAAGACCAGTAACTTCTGATTGATACACCACCAGACATAAGAAACTATTTACACCTTAGTCCTTCAGAAGCCGGAGAAGTGTTGGATCATTATTGCGTGAACGATATTGCTTTACCATTGAAACCCTATAAGTATATGCTCTAAGACAACAAGACGACAGTTCTCCAATAAAATAAATTGCTTTTTTTGTTAATAATGATTATTACAATATGTATTGTGTTACCAGTACAGTTTTGATTGTCGTGATACACAAGAATAAGAGAAATATATCTCAGAATAATGTTTATTGCTTAGTAAATAAATATAAATTGTAATGATTCTGATATCAACTCATAAACAAAATGTTCGTAAGATGAATAAAGTATCCAGTTATATCGAGACGGCATCAGCTAATGGTGATGTTAAAAACGGGATAGTGTTATAGATTGAAGGTTCTTAATGCTATCATGGCGTTGCAGATGGGACATCAACTTGACTAATTACATTATATGGTTGACGTTTTTAGTTGTTGTTTTTGTTGCTGCTGCTGCTGCAATTAATTGATAATAACAACACATTTTAAAGGACATGTTGTTTTTTTTTAAAACGGCAGAAAAGAAGGAAGAGAAGAAACCCCTCTCTTTCCGTTGCTTCATGGTTGCTAAGACGCTTTAATTGCTAATAAATAAGTTGTATGCAGAACATAACAGAGATTCTCTTGTGTTGTTTTAATTCCCTTTTACAATCAATCTAAAACACCAATGTCAACATATACGGTAATGGCTTTGCTTTTACTGGCGTGATGAAACTACATATTTATGTGAAGGCCCTAATACATTGAATGACACTCCATTGTAAAAGTTATCCAAAGAATTTCTACTGGTGCTAACAAGGGCAATTGGAAATGCCTTGATCGAGCAAATACAGCTGGTAGCAGTTGAGTCTGGCTTTGGCTAGAAGGCACTTGAGTCATACGTCTGGACTACTCGGTCAAACGTTTTTAAACTCCTTTATAAAACTTTGAAAGATTTCAGCATGTTGTAGAATCCTTACAAAATCACTGGCAGATTAAATTAAACGTCTGTAGACAGCTATTCTGAAGACGAAAAACAATTCTAGAACCAAGACGAATTAATCTGAGAAACTGAATGATCCAATTTCTTATTGCCTACAGTGTGAGTTTACCTCTTTCAAATAAGTAAACTCGCTACGTGTGTTAATAATGTTTTACCAAATTGATGAACATAAAATAAAATCGATTTTTGACGCCATTGGCTATCTTTGTCGTGTTTACTGCGACATGAAGTAAAAAAGAGACAAAATTATATCCATGACTAATTGTGTAATGATGTTGTGTGTTGTATTAGCATGCATACCCAGGGGAAATTAGACCTATTATATCCGTTCACAGTGAAGTAATTGTTATCATTACATTTACCTGATCAAATTACAAACCTATAGCACATTGCAGCAGCATGTACATTGAACTTTAAGCTTTAAATAACAACGAATGCTACATACAAAATACAAACTTAGGACAATGGAGCATCAAAAACAGACATACCAATCAATGTCCAAATCACAATTCTAAACGTAAGTTACAATTTTGAAAATTAAGTTAAACACGTGAACTTTCACCAGGTAAGTTAGGCCGGGTGCTCTGGAAGGAAGAGCATCTTGCGCTTAGCTAGCTACAGTGGACAGGTGGGAACACGGATATTTGGCTTTAAGGATTAATGCTACATACTAAATACAGAATACCACTTGTAAATCTGGGAACAGAAGATGTAGGAATCAAAAGCAAACATACCTGTCCATGCTGCTCAAATAACAATCCCAAAAGCCAAATAAAGAAATATAATAAAGAAATACTTATTCTGGAATACTTCATATAGATCTAGTTGACATTGCCTCATGAGGTGTGAAACTAAAATAAAATATAGACTAAGTATATCATTGATGGTCAGAAATGGGATTTGTTTTATGCTTCTTTAGTGTATCCGTGTGTTAATTAAGGACTTAAGGCTACAAAGAAAAAAGCTTAATCAAAAACAAAAATACTAATCCATGTCCGATTCACAATCCAGAAGCAAAGTAAAAACTTTGGAACTGACAAGTTAGGTTAGACACGTGAACTTCCACCAGGGAAGTGAGACCGGGTGCTCCGGAAGTGTAAGCACCTCCTGTTTAGTTAGCTACACCCGTGTTACATCAAAATTGTAATTGTAAAATAGAGGAGATTGCTTGTTCTATAAATATCGAGACATAGTTTAAGTTTGTTTTACTATACTGCCCGCAAACTATCTTGAGTTAGGTATTTATGTATCATTTTTTTTCGTCTGTCTATCTGATTGACCGTGTAAAATCGTGTCCACTCTATAACATTTACATGTCACGATGGTTTTTTTCAAACATAGAAAACTGTATCAACATAAGACAATGGGTTACATACAATATTAAAGTGTTTAGGTCAAAGGTCAAGGTCACAATCACAAGATCAATTTTAGTCGGGGTGAGGGTACTTGTATTTCTTATATATCTAAAATTTCATATTTAATCATCAGCCGCCCTATCATGTCCACACTACCTAATGAATTCAAACAGTGTCTTTTTGTCTACAGTTCAGAGGACTGCTCAGAAACCTTTCAATAGAATTTATATTGCTGTTGTCATATACCAATTAATTTTTAATCCATTGAATGATAATATAAAAACAAACTCGTATATGACACCATTATTATTTATGATCTATTATTAAATTTTTTCTTGATTTCAAATATATATATCTACTAAGGTCTTTGAATATACCCATGTCTGTTGAAATTCTATGAACGGTGCCGTTCAGTGAATTAACTAATACAATGATATTCTCGATTAAATTAGATTGTGTAAACATTTTTTTTATTCTATAATTAGTTCAATTGTACTGGTGCATTAAACAATTTTCATTCAAGACTAAATATTGAAAACAAAATCTTATATCAGTTCGGCAACGTGTTGTCCTTACCAACTCGTGTCGGAAAGTTGTGGTGGGTGGAACTCAACTGGATATTGCATATCGTATTATTTAGTTATTGAAAAACATGAGTTTACTACAATATCAATGTTATGGTCCAAGTCTATGCCAAAACGATTCTTAAAACTTTGTTTAAACCTGCCAAAAATTATACAAATGTAATTCTCTTAAAGCTATATGATTAAAACATTAGAAAAAGTTCATAACATCTCTATATTCAGGCCTCTCTTGCTGAAAACAACTGATTTAAAATTGATGCACTGAAAACGAAATTCGAAATTAAAACTATCATTTCCTTGTTTTTTCGTGTTTTTCATGTTGTAATGTAATTTTCTTCTGTTCTCATATAACTTTCAATATCGCTGTAATAGTATATTAAATTAAAATATGGTTATTTTAGGTCTGGCTCCCGTTTCAAATCATTTCTTAACTAAGAGTCTCCGTATCTTATATCAAACAAAATTTCAATATTAATAATGTTGTTATATTTCAGGATATTCTATTATAATTTTGTTAACTTTTAAGGAAATTCAGGTGTCATTTTGAAGATAGCTTCAGGCTTTATAAATGTATTCTAATTTTGTCAAAAAATATATTATGCATTCCATAAAAGATTAAGCCAAAATTAGCTTTTTTAAGTTAAAGACAATCTTAGTTAAGTTAAAGACAATCTTAGTTAAGAGCGATTGTGAGCGATTTTTACAATCGTTCCTTGGCTAAGATAATCCTGAACTTAGAGTAATCTTTTAATGATTTTTTTCAAAACTGAATATAAATTACATATTATACCAGTTTTAATTTTACAGCACTAGACGGCCGTTTCGGAATACAATTCCTCATCAGTAGTGCTTTGACCAAAATTATGAAACCAAAATTATTTTAAAGATGATGAATAGCTACCCAAAGGACCAAAATATATTTTACCAAATTAAGCTAAGGAAATACTTTGCATGGAGTATACCTTATTTTTGAGAAATTTCAAATTTTTACTTGCAGGAAATTTAGACAATTATAGTATATTTCTGACAATAATATGAAATTATTGCCTACTGAGTTGGTGATATCCTCGGGGCACCAGCCACCAGCAGAGATATCGGCTCAAATTACATATTATACCAGTTTTAATTTTACAGCACTAGACGGCCGTTTCGGAATACAATTCCTCATCAGTAAATATTATAAGGTAGATGATATTTCCAAAATAACTCCTCGATTTCCTTAAAATTAACAAAACATTGTGTGAGATTTAAGATACAAGGAAATCTTATTCATTAAATGACAGAAACCGGCACTTTAGATAATAATAATCAAGTAACAGATCGGAAGTCTTGTCTGTCACACTTTTTACAAAGCAAACGAACTGTTTTACGTCTTTATCAGGTACAATGTGTATTATTCGGTTTTAAAATTGCCATAATAATCTAAAACTTTATCTCGCGATATTTTCTCGTAAAAAATGACAACTTTGAAATCAAGATAAATAAAATACAATCAAATAACAAAAAATCTTAAAATGCAACAGTTAAAAGTGACATGATGACACGCAAATGTTTTATTCAATATTTTTCAAATCGACTTAGCCAGACACTCTAAGATAAACAATTTGATAGAAAAAAAATCACATTTAAGTAAATTGATTAGTTTTGATAACCTACAGCAAGTCTGGTTACAAGAAATTCCACTTAAGATCGTCTTTATTTGATACTACAACATGCTATAGGATTTGAGAGATGACATAGAAGTGCTTTTGGATGATTGCGATGTATAGTCTATAGAAAAATCAATATGGAGAAAACAGATCCGTTTTATAACGCTAAAACAATATCAAGATTTATATCTAGTGTGGGAATTCTGGCTTTAATGGAAGATCTAATTCATACTTTCTTAGAAAACCATGGTCAGTATTCAATTAGAAAGACGTTTATCTCATAATAAAATATCTTTAATGTAATAAAACGTAACACGAACAAGAGTTTGGCGTAAATGTAAGTGGTTTTTGTAAATGGGAAATGTTAAGATACGGACTGGCTTACATTTATTTACCGAATTGTTCATCAGTTAATTAAAGAAACGTCTTACAATTACTGAAATGATGTAAAAGGTTTATAACCAATGTCCAATAATAAAATAAAAAACGTCTTGACTAAAAATCTTACACTCTACAATAGATTTGTGGTTTGCAGAATTTTGAGGTTTTGCTAAAAGAAAAATTCTAAATAAAGCAAAATGTCTTGTCTGCAGTTTTTAATATTTCTTTATTTGGCAAATTTGAAAATTCTTTAGAATTTGGAGGTTTTACTAAAGAAAGCACATGTATTGAAAATTCTGCAAAATCTCTTGTGTGCATTTTTTAATATTTCTTTTGGCAAAATTTAAAAATTCTGCAAACGGCAAATTTACAGTTATTGTAATATCATATACTGGAGTGTATTAAATGATAAATATTATAACAAAATGGTATATGATAGTACTTTGAACCATCATGGTTACAGAACAGCACGCCAGTGAAGTAAAATGATATATAAAAACTGTTTCCAGTTCTGTAGAACACATGGTTGATAATATCGAGAGCCACTACTATTCAAGCGTATTTAGGAAGTTACAAGTAAATAACAAGTACTTGACAATAGCCAACAATTATGAAAAAGATGCTTCAAGAAACGGACAAAGTATTAAAAAACAAGACAATCAGATATACACATGAACTGACACTGATGGTGACATTCTAAAAATCGATGTGAAAAGTTGAATATTATTATTATACCATGAAAACAAACATGTGGATATGCGGTAATCAAACGAAAAAGAAAGAAAATGTTCAAAAAATGAACTTTTAAGATCTTGACACAAAAATATTGATCTAAACCTTAATCATCGCTGGTTTGATTGAAGATGTCCATATAGTCAGTCTTTTCAATATGGTAGAAAGTGCCAATGGGGCAAATGAAAATTATACTAAGAGGCAGAGTATTTGAACTTAAAAATTGTACAGTTGAAGAATTTTAAGTAACAGTGTTGATGCACAGTGGATAAGCATGTGTTTCTCAGAAGATTGATTAATACTATCTTCGGTACTTACAGCAAACAGTATAGTATATATGAGTCATATTAAATCTCGAAACAGCACTCTTACTTAGAAGTATATTATTCGAACAATAGCTAATTACACATTAACAAAATTTAGATAACAACCTTTAGCATTGTACGTAAGCCTTAAAACCCCATTGTTTTATAAAAATTAAATTTGAAAAATCTTCTAAAACACTTACGTTACCGTTGTGTTATTGCATTTGCACTTAAAACTAATGCTTTAAGTACGACTGGCTGTAAAATCTAAAGAGTTTTATTGCACACGGTATATCTATACTTTCACACCTCTTATTGTCTAGTAATGGTTTAATTTTTCACAATTTGTTCTTTTTAAAAGAAATTGAAATGTGTTTTAAATATTTGGGCATTTTTAAAACAACTAAAATACTCCGTTTAAAACGTTTTCTCACATATTGAAATATTAAGTAACATGCTTTTAAACAATGACGACAGATAAAAAAATAATATCATCAACACACAAATAGAACAAAACTTAAACAAAGCATACGATTGAAAAATAGACCCAATATAAAGTTTTCGGCTTTGGACCTGCATCTGCTCTGTCATTTATAATATGATCATATCTGCTTCATTTCGCAATGAGTGTAAAATTAGCATGAAATTTCTAGAGAATTAATGCTTTCTGCAAAATATCATGAATTCAATTTAAAGCTTTAACAAAAGAAGCGATTTAAAAAAAATATTTTGAAAAGCAGATTGTACTTTCTGTGATCCTATTCAATGTAAACACGACTAGCACATTGAGGTTTATCCGTTTATTATTGACCTTTAAATAGTCAAAGCTTTGATGTCATGCACTGGTTTCACCAATCAACCTAATTGTATTTGCTTTAGTTTTTTTATTGGCGTTCCTTGTTCCTGTTTCAGTTATTCTGCAAGTACATCACAAAATTAATTTCAGTTGCCAATACACCAAACCATGTGGTTTGTAATGTTTTCTAGAACTTGTGCCATTTATGCATCAAACTTTTAGGAATAAATTTATATCCAAGAAAACAAACAATCTGGTTAATATTTTCTTGTTTTCCCAGAACTTGAGCTTCACGCTTCGAAATACATGAAAAGAAAACTGGTATTACTTGTTTTCATTTGAAGACAATATGCAAACAATAAGAATATGAAAAATATGTCAAAATAACCTATTCCACCTTGAGTAGAAACGGTTACATATTTCAGACAAAATCAATTGTATGAACTTGTGTCTTTGTTTCTTTTTCGATATTCTGACGATTCTTGTTACTATGGTTATGTTGATCAGTACATGTTATACCTTCAGAACGATATCTTATAGAAAATTCAAACAAAATTATAACTGAAGAACAGGTACTTGACAAAAGCCAAATCAACCAAGAACACGCCACAATACAGGTTACTGATGAAAAACCAAACAAGACAATGGGGCTCCTGAGTATAAATCCAAACGGACAAGAGTAAATGACCAGTGGTGGGTTTATAGAACGTAATGTTGAAGGACCCAAAACTGTCAACTTATTTAACAACCAAACTATAATGTGAAATTGATTTATTAATCTTTTTTATTGATATATAAAAAAGTAGCCACATAACATGTTTATATTCTTGACAATAAAACGAAAATAACCATGGATACAGAATTACATACGAATAGGACGTCCCATAGGTCCACGTTCTTTTCATTATCAATTTCGATTTCACACGAGGCGGGTGTAGGTAGCTAAGAGGGTACTTATCCTTCCGGAGCACCCGGCCTCACTTATCTGGTGGCATTTCACTTGTTTCAACTAATTTGCCAGTTTCAAAATTTTTTTCTTTGTTTTCGGATTGTGGTTTGGACATGGATTGATTTTTTTTTTTTTTTTTTTTTTTTTTTATTTATTTATTTTTTTTTTGATGAGAAAATTTCTCCGTTTCAATATTGAATTCCCATTTCTATCATTCGAGTTTGCCTCTTTTACTCTATTATGTAAGTCCGAGTTACGTGTGTACATCTGTTTAGAGAAGCATTATGTCTTTCTTCCGAAGGGTATTTAATTGGCTAGTGACAAGGGTTGTTTAGTGCCACTACCACCGGTAAATGGCCTGGGTATTCATTCGAAAGAACAGGAATTTGAAATGCAAAGTCACAAAGGACTAATAAAATAGAAAATAAAACATATTTTAATTTTTATGAATTTGTTTGGATCTAGGAAATGGCTTTTCGAAAATAAAATAGAATTTTTATTTCCCTCTAATGCACTAATCGAAAATAACCATGGCGGCATGAGTATATTGCACAACAAAGTATGGCCAATAAAATTTGTATTTTATTTATTCTGGATGCCAGCTGACATTGATTTTTGTAAAAACATGGTCGTTATATTACATAAAGGCTATGAAAAATTACCCTGTCCAATCGAGAAATAACTCCGCTATAATGGAATAGATACGGCAAAAGTAAATCGATAGCTCATATTCCCATATGTAAACTTGTAGTAAATGGACAAAATACAAGTTTGTATATGAACTCTTGTCCCGTAATGTAATAATTGATCAGTGCTAATAGATTGTTTGTTATTAAATAAATGTTATTTGTTTTGTTGTGTTTTTGTCACATGTAATAAAAAGTACATGTGGTTTATGCAGCAACAGGCTATAAAACGTTCAGAGAACGCCACATACCTTCAGGCTTGTTTGGATATGGTCCTTACAAAAAATTGTTGACCCTGGGAAATTGCAAACCTAGGCTTATGAAGGCCCTCAAAAAGTATTATGGCCATCATCATAGTATTGTTAAGTTTGATGTCAATGTGTCCAGGATTGCCCTGAATATATTTGACGTCCCATAGTTCCATGTTCTTTTCACTCAATTTTGATTACACACGTGTCGGGTATAGGTAGCTAAACAGAATGTGTTACCATTCCGGAAGACCCAGCCTAACTTCCCTTGTGGAACTGCACGTGTTTAACCAAAAACAAACATACTTATCCATGTCCGAATTACAATCCAAAGCAAAGTAAAATCTTGAGAATTGACAAGTTAGGTTAGACACGTGATCTTCAAACAGGGAAGTGAAACCGGGTGCTTCGGAAGGGCAAGCACCTCCTGTTTAAATAGCTATACCCGCCACGTGTGTAATCAAAATTGTGTGAAAGGATCATGGACTATGGGACGTCAAATATATCCAGGGCAATCCTGGACACAGAGACGTCAAACTTATCAACAATACTATGATGACGGCCATAAAACTTTTTGAGTGCCTTGATAAGCCTAAGCTTGCAATATCCCTGAGTCAACAATTTATTTGCAAGCAGCCTACGTCGTTGTACAAAGTCCCTGTAGTGGGAACAACCTAATTTTTCAGTTTCAAAGTGTTTACTTTGCTTCTGGATTGTGATTCGGACAAGGGTCAGTGTGTTTTGGTTGTGATTCTCATTTCATTCATACTTTTCAACGATAGCTAGCGTATAATCATATGGTGTTTAGTTCAGAATTTCGCCTCATAGAGACCATGGACATCGGCATAAACTTGATGAACATTCCCGCTATTTCAGAAGATTGGTGGTTGTGCATAAGTTCTCTTTATTTTGATAATAAAAAATAGGTATGGTAAATATTAGCCGCCCAAAATTTTTAAATTGCGACTTAATCTGAACTCTCGTAATAATAAATACTCACATAAAACTGTCTTAACATTTGGATTGCGTCATATATTGTGTCAAGATGATTTCGTGAAAACTATGCTCTCTTTTATTGTTTCAAGAAAGCTAAAGCAATACGCCGTTTTCATACAATTTTTGTCGTCGAAAACATTGTAGGTTTCTGGTACCAACTACTGGTTCGGAGGAGAAAACATTATGGTATGACACCGTGTTTCTCTTAACTGTATAAATGTGAGGAACCGGGTTAGGGGGACCTGAAACAAAAATTACAATCATATCTGGGCACTGTTTCAGATCCTAAATTACAATAAATAACATGCACTGTAATTTGCTACTTTGGAATATTTTATAAAATAATGCAATTAAAAGCAGCTTTGATTGTATTATTTTAAAAAAATCCCAAAGTAGTACCATACATATTACTCTGCCGAATTTGATGTTCTAACATCCAATGTTTTAGGTTCTCAATAATACCCAAATATTGAAATTGTTCTTAACGACGTTTTACAGTTTTACGGCATTCTTTAATTCCCAAATGTTTTTGCGCAATGCAATTTGGACGAGAGAGAGCATATTAAAAAGAAATAATGATCAACTTAATCTTAATAAAGATCAGTTCATTATCTTGCCTTAAGAATTTCCATTATTCTCCATGTATCCTTATCAAGTAAAAAGATAACTTTCTTAAAATCCAAATCCTTATGTTCATTTTCCGTAATCTTGCTACTTTAATAAATCAATTTTGTTGCCATGGAAACAAGATGTAATATCTTGCGTCTAATTTAAAAGTTTTTCAGTAAAATTTAAATTCAATTAATGTCTGTAAATGGGTTTTGCATTATATGGTGTAAGATTACGCGTAACTGTCGAGACATTTTCACACAATATAATTTGGTTTTATTGTAGAGATATGGTTGCCGCCATTATAACCATCAGACTTATCGTCTGCTTAATGATGTTTCAAATTACCATAAATAAACTTAGGAACCAAACGGATGCGATTTTTGAGTACATATCATAAACCCCCGAGCAAAATAAATGTTTTAGATAATGATAGATTTTTACAATAACAAGCTTTTCTTAAGCACACATACTTAAACTTACAAATGCGTTTTATAACGTTAATGAAATTTTAAAGATAAGTCACAGTTAGTATAAGATAACCAGGGAAGATTTTGGCTAAGTAGGTTTATAACTTGCACCAGGAACTAAAAGTTTAAACCAATATATCTTTCCTTTATTATTAACAAATATACATGGTATAATATCTGGAATCCCAAAACAAAACATTTGTTGATGGTACATATATAGAATAATAAAACAAAAGAAAAATAACCAATGTCCAAATTGCAATTCCAAACCAAAATAAAAACATTGAAACTAGCAAATTAAGTTAAACATGCGAAATTTCACCAGAGAAGTGAGGCCGAGTGCTCCTGAAGTGTATGCACCTTCTGTTTACACCCACAATGTGTGAAATTCTTTGACATTGACATTGGTCTCGATACTTAGCTATATCCTCGGTCCATGGCCATCACTCTTATATTTCTAGACACATTGTGAAATAACATAGGACACAAAACATCGACAGGAGTATTCATGACAAATTCAACCAAATAAACAGTCTTTATCTTAGTGTACCAGTGTGCTTTATTAGGTTATTATGCGTCGTGTGACGTCAAGTACGTCCAAAACTATAGTCAATGGACTTAATATATTTTTCTGTCTTATTATACTATGCCGCTTGCTTAATCGAAGCGTGGAGTTTATTGCAATGGCTTTTATTACCCTTGCATTTCTCATTCTCACATATACCTAAGTTATGATCCCAATGAAAGGCTACATTCGAAGCTGTATGGAAAACGTGATAACGTCCATATTTCTATTGTCAAATCCCCTTTTCTATGCAGTAATATAACTGCTTTTTCTGCTTATGATGTACTGGTTTCACAATGCATATGCTATGGTAGAGCTTGTTTCTACTACGGAAACTTTAAACAACGAAACAAGCTGCTTACAAATAAATTCTTGACGCAGGGATATTGCAAGTCTAGGCTTATAAAGAGCTTCGAAAAGTTTTATAGCCGTCATCACAATAATATTGATAATAAGTATGATGTCTCTGTATCCAAAATTACCATTATAATATTTGACGTCACATAGTTCAATGTTCCTTTCGTTTTCACTTTTGATTAAACACGTGGTAGGTGAAGAGATACTTGCCCTTCCGGAGCAACCGGTCTCTCTTTCCTGGTGCAAGTCCACCTATTTAACCTAGTTTGCCAGTTTCAAAGGTTTTCAATTTGCTTTAGGGTTGCGATTTCCACATGGATTGGTATTGTTTTTTTATCAAAACCAAAAGCGATAACTATTTCTATATACCATACACACTGTTAGTTTGTAACCTTAAAATCATTTTGCATGGGTTTTGATCAACATTGACACATGTTGGTCTGACAAATACCCTGAAAATAATTGAATTCGCATATTTTGTAAAACAACGGTATATGTTAACCTAAGTTGCAGTTAAGCATTTAAACAATTTTTTTCTCATTATTTTGTTAAACAAGATTTCAAAGGGACAATATACTTACTAAATTGATTTTATTTCCCCGAGAATTCAGATGAATACTGACAGTAAGCCTTGTGGGACCCATAGGATACTCCATAATATCTTTCGCTATTGGCATAAACACAAGAAAAAAACAAAGCAAAGTGTGCATGGTCACTAACACTTACTATTTTGTCTCATCTTCATCATTTTATATTGTTAATACTGACAATATTTCGGTCCAAGGTTGCATCTAATACTTTCCTAATCCTAAACGTTCTTGCAAATTATGCAATCATATTATGAACAGAAAACAAAGATAACAGACACTACTATGTTTTTATTAAAATGTTATATTGCAAAAATGTTATGTAAAATGACTCAATGTCGGACTGCATACATATATAGCAATGATGCAATGAATGATTAATAATTACAAAAAAGAAAATGGAATGAAATGTTACAATTCACAACCAGTATTGGAACACTATATTGTGTGTTTTAAAAGTGTATCTCAAAAATAAACTTCCTTTGCTTGCATCCCATAACATGTTAGTGAAAACAAATGCATGCAACAACACTGACCTGTCCACTTGACCTTTCATATAAAAAAATTTCACCCCTTGCATGGGTAGTGATAGAATTTGCAGTTCATACATGAACAATGTTATTGGTTAAAGTGTTTCTCATTATGCATAAGAAACATGCATGTTCCCTATATATATAAATATACTTGTTGATAATAAATATTAAAATTAAAGGTTATGCAAACAAGTCAATTTTGTGTGCCTATACCCTCTAAATTATAAAGAGGAAGTCATTACAATATTTATGTCTGACCTCATAATAATTTGAGCAATCAAAAAGATCAAATCTGTGGTCTCCTTCATTATGAGTCAGGGGCGTAGCCAGGCGTACGTTTGTACGCAAAAACGTCCACATCGTTTCGTTACAATATATTTCTTCTCCTCCGTTAACCTCACCACTACATAATTGACTCCATTTTAACTTGACTTTCTCAATTATTGAGTGTTGTTTCGTAGTGCTTATGCCATACAACATCAGATCCCCTTGTACCTCGTCTTCAGGTTTAAGAATGAACAGCCTCAAAGAACGACAAAAACTACCACAGCATAGCATAAAATTATAAGAAAAATTCTGATAAATAGCGCCCTGGAGGGCCGAAAATTCGCATTGGGCGGCCCCAAACCCCCTCTCTCTTAGGCGTCCACATCATAACACCCCAGCTACGCGCCCCTGTAGTGAAGCACGACGATTAAAATATTTTAAACAACTTTCACATGGAAAGCTTAAATTTCTGAAAAACAAGTTTTGATTTCATTAACTATATCACATTTCTATTTTCTTGAGTCTCCTAATCAACATGTGTACAATAAACCAACATTCCTTAAATGCAATATCATTTTCTATTTCATGCAATGCATAAACAATCAGAAAAGCTAAAGTTTCTGAAAAATTAAGTTTTGATTTGATTAAAAATATCACATTTCTTAATTCTTGAGCCTTCTTATCAAAACTAAAATGATACATATCAAAACATTCCTAAAATGCAATACCATGTTGTATTTCATGCAATGCATGAACAATCTAAACGGGAAAGAACAACCTCTTTGTTTTCTTTCCTTGCCAAAATTAAATATTTAATGTTTAAACATATCTAATGATAACATGTATTCCAAACTTAATGCATAATCAAATTTCTGAATTTCTGGCAAAAATGTTTAATATCAAGTAATATTCAAGTATTATATTAGCCAAACAATAAATAAAAACTTGTGGATATCGCTTGCCTTGGCTTTAGATTATTATAATGTTACACACCTGCAGTGTAGCTTGAACTGAAAAGGCAGCATGATGAATGATATCAGGCCCCAGTTTCACAATCATTACTTAGCTAAGTTTTACTTAACTTACATTTAGCAAATTTTTGTAATCTCTTTTTGGAACTACTGGTGAAATATTTTTGCCAAACCTAAATGCATGTTTTAATCTAGAAGTGATCTTAAAAATGACACCTTAAATTCCTGAATATCTTGAAAATTAACAAAATTACATTGATTTGAAATTTTGCACTTTTAGTTAAGAAAAATCTTATCTATGGAATGATTGTGAAACGGGGCCAGCACTAAGAATTTAAAGTTAACCATATTAGAACTAAACCTACCATTATGTATACTAGTACATGTACTACTAAACTAGACAAAGAAGAATAACGTCATATTACCTCTACTGTACATGTATTGTTATGTTGATCAAAATCTAGTGATTTAAATATTTTGAACTGTAAGTAATTAAAACATATGCTCTGAGAATGTTTGATAGATTAAAATCATAGTAAATAAGGTACATTAATAGTTTACCATCTCCAGTTGATTGGAGATGTTCATCTAGTCGGTTGATATGAATTCTTCAATGAACCTAAGTACATTGTAGCTTAAAATATTCAAACTATGAAGTAAATGAAAAATTAATGTTTGTAATTTTGGAATACTTGCCAAATCTTACACTATCTAATATAGCAGATTGCACATTGCTGGTGATTAAAAATAAGAAAATCAAGTCTAACAAAACTGATGAAATTAAGTTGAATATTAAATTAAAACACATCTAAAATACAAAAAAAACTTCACTTAATGTTGAAAAATACAAGTAAACAAACTGACCATCAACATAAACTTCATTAAACAGACTCCGATATGTAACAATGCTATTTGATCAATGTCTTGATGTGGTAAGAAAATTTGCATAAAACTTAACAACATGCTTGGACAATGATGTAGCGGAGCATACAATATGATGTAAAAGAAAAACTAAAAATTATTCATCATGTTATCCTCCCTCGTTGTCACCACCTTGTTGTAGAGAGATGATGCTGATGACATCAGAAAAGTAATACCTATCTCTGCGTCATTATCACTATTTTCCCATCGTATAAGGAGAAATCAAGAACCACCGTTACAATGACAACTGCACCAATGTTATACCTCCCACTATTTAGGCAAGATAAAAAATTTTAAAACTGAAGTCAAAATAAAAACTGTGCACTCTGTTGTATATAACTATATACAGGTATACATATATATACTCAAATGGTTTGGCAGAATTATAAAAATGATTATAAATACATGTATAAAAGACTAGAAAATATGCTTACATAGTGCCTATATACATGGTTCCCTATGTACAATGGATACAACATTTAAAGGTATGTGAATACAGTCCAACCTGTCCTTAAGGCAATCTGTTAATAAGAAGGCAACCTACTTATGTTACCCAATATCCATCTACAAGTAAGTCTCTAAATTTTGCTCTTTTTCCTTGGCATTCAAATTACAAATTCCTATTTTGTCTTTTAGATATAAAGCCTGCAAAGTTTCACACCAATTTCTTCTCAATCATATTAACACCTGCTCATAACAATCCCTACTTTTACATGTCCCCTTTGGTGATAAATTTATCACATTTATTTACCAAATTTTCAATAAAATAATAGACAGGTTAGACTTACCACATCAGTAGAGTGTTATTGTGTATAATCAATATGATTAAAATAAATATTTACAAATATTTACACATTATCTCTCTCTTTCTCTAACATGCATAATTAAGCAAACAATAAATATAATAATTAACAGCAGATAATTAAATATAATTTATACCTGAAAAGTTACTTGTTGCAATACAACTTGTTTTCAAAAACAAAAATATTTGAAAAGTAGATCTAGCGTTTTACTGCCTAGAATTAGTTATTTAACTACAAATGTAAAAGATACTAAAATGTGATATCAAGGATCAGCAACTACGGTAAAACTTACTACATGTAAATACAACATAATTTTATAATTTAACTTGTTACTTAGTCTATATGTAACATCAGAAAAACAACTACGGTAAATCTCTTAAACATAAGTAGATGTGTTTGATTTCTAGATGCGCAAGGCATTACTTTTTTCTGTGAGTTCTTTGATTTTTTAACCAATGACCTTGAACCTAGGCATTCAAGGTATGAAGTTTACTCCATATACTGCCAGGTCTGAAACTTATTTACAAAGTAAGGCAAGTTTTGATTCCCATTACATTCCCATTTGAGCTTTGATTATTTTTATCAATGACCTTGACCCTAGATATTTAAGATTATGAACTTTACTCCATATACTGCCAGGTCCAAAGCAAGTCATGGATTTTGCCTTTGAGCACTAGTTGAGGTTAAACCTGCTTTATGCAAAATAAACCATATTATGTAAAAATTTTTAGTAAACCTGCCAGTAATCTAATGTAAATTAAGTTCACTGTATAAAGATTCAAATGTTGGCCAGGAACGGCTTGTGCAAGAACTATGTTTTTTATGGGGAAATGATTACGGTTAGAAGTTGCATATTCTATGGATAACATAATTTGTATGATGAACCATGATCAGTTTTTGTGATTATAAATTATATTCAGAAATTAAATGTAACATAAATGTTATGGGGCATGTGGGTGTCCTGCATTCTGAATTTTGAGAAAAAGGTGAGCAATTTGGGCAGTAAAATTTGAGATCAGTCGTAATTATTATGTCAGACCACAAACATTTATACAACTGAAATATATATCTACATGGTTAATATAGTCTTGGTTTTATATATATATCCACAAGGGGTCCACCAAGGTACCACATGATACACACACCATAATGTCTGTGTGGAACCATTTCTTTGACTGCATATAGAAATGCATAAGTTAACATTTCCCCATTCATCAGGGTGCCACATGATACATTTTACTTAATTTGTGTGTGGAGCCATTTCTTCTAATGAATATTGAAGCATATAAGTGTTATTCCCAACAAAACCATCATTGTTTCCTGCCTGGCATTTTGTGATGTAAACATTTTTCCATATTGTTCTGTACAATCATTATGGAACATTTATCATGTGGCGAACCTTACTAAATTGTGATACATATCCACAAGGAGGTGCACCATGGTACCACATAATTGTACATCTTAATGTTTGTGTGGAACAATTTCTTCTGATGGTATATAAAGCTTAAGTTGCATTTCTCTACAAAAGTGACATTGTTTCTCAGGAACTTGTGATTAACATTTTTTTATCATTCTGCTAGAGCATAATGGGGCATCATTGGTTGATCCCACTTAATTGTGAGCAATTAAAAATTAAAAATTTAAATTAGAACTAATAAACATTTTGCACATGTAGATATGGTAATGTATCACACTATATTATATATGGCACACGTTAATATAATATTATATACAAATTTTCACTCTCGTTAACAAACTTTTTCTTTTTTTGTTTTGCATAAACATGTATGGTATAATAGCAGCAGTGCATTTTAACAAAGGAATTATATCATCAAAACTTTTATTAGTTGGAAGAACTTGAAGGAACACATATTCAAGGAACTAAAAATATTTAATAAAAACACATGTATTACATGAACACAAATTTAAGATTATTTTTATTTTTCATTATTATTATTATTGTTACATAATAAAAGAAAATTTAATTTTTTAGTAAAGAGAAAACTGTCCAAGTGTCGACAATATGCACAGGCCATGCAAGATGAAAGATGACATCATTTTTATGTTACAACAATATAATGACATCAGTAACCATGGGAAACAGCATGATATTGCACAAATGTATGTGTTGATGTTCATTATTACATGACATTCTTAAAAATCGATTTGAGGACAAATTATATAATAAACTCTTATACCAGCAAAGTTCAACAAAATAATTTCTTAGCTGCAATTGATCTTCCAGCATTCTAGAATTACATTTAATTTTATCATCACAATTCATTGTGAAGTATTAATTTAATTTTTACAACAGATTTATGAATTTTTTGTTCCATTCCATTCATATAAAAAATGAATTTATAATTTAATACACAAATGATATGTAAAGTGATATTATGTATATATAAGTGTATAACAATGTATACATAAAGTTTAATTTTCCACATAAGTACCAAACCTGGATAGATTACCAAATCACTAACTAATTGTCAGCAAAAAGTTACAATGTATTCAAGTGTTATTGTCAGACAAGTCTACAACTTGATAGCTGTTACTAAGCAACAAATAAGTCACCAGAAGCATGAAACCTTGTATAAAAAATCTGCGCAAAAGATACTTTAATGCCCTGTATTATTTTTAGATTCGTAATTCTATTTGATATGTAAAAAGGACAAGACAGGAATAGTTTTTAATTGTTTGTCTTAACTTATAAGGTTGGTTGGATGAATGATGTTTTATGTCACATCAGTCATTTTTCAGTTATTTATTGAGCACTTACAATGACCTTTAGAGTGGTAATTCACTTGCCTGCAATGTTGCAGATACCATTTAGTCCATTACACATGCAGGTACCAAGCCCATCACTAGACACCTATGACAAGGAAAAAACTTTCTCATTTCTGGTTGTCTGTAGTTAAACCAACAGTGGCAAGATGCTGTGGGTTTTATAGCAAACATCCTACTACAGCCACAGCAAACCCAAAAGTCAAGGTTGATATGAATCAGAAAAAATTACCATCTTGAATCTTAACAGAAACATTGATCCTGGAGATCCCAGTAACATAATTCCTATATTTCATAACAAGACAAATATAACTTTTAAAACTTTGTAACTCGACAAGTAAAATAGGTATAAACAGTTAAGAAAAATATTGATCCTTTGTACACCAAACCAAAATACAAGCTACCTATGGTAAAACTGTAATTAACTCTGGGACAGTAAAGAAAACCTGAAAATCTGGACAAAACCATCAACTTCTGGCAAGTGAACTGACAAACTTACTTAGGATATAATCGATTTTGATTTGAACATTATAAAGTAATTGAGAGGCACTTTATCTGAAAAGAGGCATTTTATACCACTTTGCTATCTAAGTCCCACTTAAATGTGGCATCATACTCATGGCATATAAAATAAATGATGGCTAAACAAGTGAATGCTAGAGCATGTCCATAAAAATATGTCTAATTATTATCGGTTAAACAGTCTCTCGGTGTTTGAAGAGTTTTTAACAACTAAAACTTGTATTTCTAGTTATTGTGTATTACACACACATTTAAAAATAATTTAGGTCTTTGGTTGAAATATGTTTATCGTCACAAAAAAGATAACTGTGCAAGGTCGTCATTTTTTGTTTGTGACAAGTGCATGTATGATTGATGTGAATGAATTTGGCTTGCAAAATGTGCATTTATGCATGAAATGATATTTTATAAATGATATTTTAGGAATGATTATAGCTACAATGATATGTGTTTGATATTTATGTAAATTGATGTATTTATGATAAAAGGCTTGCTTCAAAACATATATTTACAATTTTACATTTAATTGATGTTTTAAACTATGAAACTCCTTTTAAAGGATAAATTTTTACATAGATTCATCTAAGTACTCATTCCTGATGAGGTACCAAAATCAAAAACCGAAATATGTTACAAGGGGAATAACTCTAACAACAAATTCAACCTGAGACAAAGAAATTGTTTGTGTGCTTTTGAACAACATTTATGAAAAAATGGAATGTTTCTAGGATAAGTGTTACAAAAATATTTTAACATGCAAAACAAATATATTAGAATTGTGAAAAAAATATACAACCATTAACAATATCATATGAATATACTAGTATGTATACAAAATTATACATAGCAATAATTAATAATTTCATATACTTAACAAGTTTTGGTACAAGCTCTAAAAGTGGAATTACCAGTAACCCTGAACACCGAACTGGCAATTTGTTTGACGAAACATGTTATATATAAATCAAAATCATAACATTTTGATTTGAAAGTAGAACAGCCTTTTTAGCTTTACAGCATATGTAATTATGAAATAGCTTTTACAGAAGACTTCAAGATAGGGCCTTTAATGCTGACGCTCAAACAGGTCGTTCAACATGTTTCAACTTGCAAGTTTGCTTTAGTTAAGAGTTTAACAACATTCTTTTATCAGGTGTATGGTAAAACCTTGTTATAATGTCCCTTGATAACTTAGCAACCTCGCTTATTGACAAGGTATTTTAAGTCCTAAAAACAATTTCTTCTGTGTTTTCTCACAATTTAAAACATGAAAATTTTACTCAATAAATGGTGGCAATGAAACAAAGTTTTACTGTATACGTGTATAGATATTTGACAATGCCATTTGACTTAATTTTCCAAATTAAAATGTTCTCAATAACATTAGCTAACATAATATTTTCTTAAAATGTTGAAAATCAAAATCTGACAAAAAAAATTCTCTACAGCATTACCAGTAATTAACAAATTACAAGTTCTTTAACATTTTGAACATTAAACCTTGACCATTATTCACTTTCTAGGTTTACTATTGGTATCTCCACTTTCAGAGGTTGTACCTAGCAATTTGATTACAGGTATAAAAACAAAGCTACATTTATATACAACATTATACAATACTTTCATTGTGTGTATTAGCACCTTGATTTGTTTTATACTGGTTATCAGTTATTTCTTGGAGAGCTTCCCATGAAGACTTTTTGGCCAGATTAACAGGTGGTACCTGAGGAACTCTATTGTCTAACGAATGAGCAGAATCACTCCCGTGTAATGACGAAGGCCCTGAGTGGTGACTGTGTGACGGTGCTCCGGCTGAATAAACTGATGGGGGACCTGATGGTACTCCCAAGTTATGGTTCATTGTCATGGGGTACATTTGCACATTTTGAGGTTGGTAATATCCAACCTGCGGGGGTTGAAGCATGTTGGGTACATCTCCGTAATTTGAAGGAGGATTACTCATAAACACTGAATTCTGAATGGAACCACTCTCTGATGGCGGACCATTTTGTTGTTTATTTGTCATTTCACATAATAATTCCCAGTTTGATTTTTTCGGTTTATTACTCGTGTTAGCATTTGTTGGCTGATACGGCGGTGGTGGTGGATAACCTTGAGGTGCATATGGCATTCCAATGGGACCACCTGGTGCTCCTTGTGCCGGGTTGTAAGCAACCATTCCAGGCTGCATCATATGTGGAGGTATGGCTGTGGGTTGAACACCATACTGTATATATGGTGGAACCATTCCTTGTTGTGGAGCCATACCTGGATAAACAGGTACCCCTGGGATCGGAGCCGGTTGATTGGTGGCATTCTGAGGATGAGGTTGCTTTATTTCTGTACCATCAGTCAATTCTCCTTAGAAGATCCCAGACTTTTATTATCATTTAGATCACCTTCTGTAGATTTTCTGGGTTTTGGTTTGGGTTTGGGTTTAGGTTTAGGTTTATCACTAGAGGTACTTTTTGTCCGTTTTCTAGACGTATCATCTTTTGTTTTTGTGTCTTTATTGGAAGATGTCTGTGTACCTGCCGCAGACAAACTCTTTGATCGTCTCTTTTTACGAATGATTCTCTCAGGTTGAACAATTACCGATTCTTGCTGTCCAGTTTGTGTTGCGGTTTCTCTTAACGTTTGCGTGGATTTTTCCTTTCCATCATGAAAAATATCGCCCTCAGATCTAAACATTTTGTACTTTTCTCTCCTATTAATTGGCTTTTCATACCCATCAAATTCCTCCCCAGAATAATCGTATCTATCTCTAGAATAGCTCTGTGAATGTCGGCATACCTCCATGTCATCATGTGCATATGTAGAAGCCACTGACTCTGTAAATGAGTTCTGTCTACTCCGCCCTCGTCTCCTGTACAATGATGACCGTGAAGCATACAAAGATTGTCTGGAGGCTGATCTGCTCAGTGCTGCAATAAGTTTAAATTGATCTTATTAATAATTACTGACAATTATAAAAACATAGCAACTACAGCAATCATTTACTGTAAAATCACAAAAGAATAGATTTTTTCTAATTTTGTGATTCAGTGAATACCACATAATTATATTGTCAATAATTGTTTTTAACACACAAAGGCCAAAGTGGGATTTACTTTCATAAAATAAAATTCCACAAAATTTTCTTGAACTAAATGTTTTCACATTACAAAACCACACAGTTTTAACCCTACAAATGTGAATTAAGTTACATGTAAGGGGGATAACTCTTAATTTTACCGGTACTGTAATACCAGTATAACTTTAATTTCAATATTGAAAAAAACGTATGACAAGTTATGTGAGCTAAAAATGCAAATACGGTTTGTTTATGTTTTCCAAATAAATATGATTACCTATCCTCAAATTGGGTCAATATATTTTAATTCATAACCTAGTAAAACTGTGAGCCACAAGCTCACAAAAAATACCCCGCTCCCCCCCCCCCCCCCCCCCCTAAAAAAAATCCATCGGATCAAATTTTTAAATAGGAAGTGCACATCTACATTATATTACAAAGATTGTCTGAAAGTTTCATGAAAATCCATTGAAGGTTTAGGAGGAGTTGCGGATAAGAGATATGTACCCTAAGGTGTAACAGAAGGACGGAAGGACGGACACCCCTATTACTATATACCCCCCCCCCCCACTTTTTAAGCGGAGGGTATAACAAAAGATATAAATTAAAGTTTCCTGAACACCATTTAGTGGTTAACTAATCATAATGGACAAGTTCAAATTTTAAATTTAAAGTTAAAATTAGTCCATGTTTTGCCCTAAAAAATTTGTCGAACAAGGACCAAATTTTTAAATAGGACGTGCACATCTACATTATGTCACAAAGATTGTGTGAAAGTTTCATGAAAATCCAATGAAGGGTTTAGAAGAAGTTGCGGATAAGAAATGGGTACCCCCTTGTCATGTAATGGCTAAGTCAATGTTTTGGTATGGGAAACCCCAAAAATCCATCGGATCAAATTTTTAAATAGAAGGTGCACATCTACATTATATCACAAAAAATGTGTGAAAGTTTCATGAAAATCCATTGAAGGGTTTAGGAGGAGTTGCGGATAAGAGATAGGTACCCTAAGGTGTAACTGAAAGACGGAAGGATGGAAGGACAGAAGGACGGACAGACACCCCTATCACTATATAACCCCCACTTTTTAAGCAAGGAGTATAATGAAATAGATCTCATTTATATTTTAAATTTCAGACATATCAAGAACAAGTTTTGGTTAGTCCTGTGTTTCAGATTGTTAGTAGACTAGAGCCATTACCCAATGATAACTAAAGAATGATTCATGGTTCTTAAATCAAATTGTCAATCTGGTTATTGTCTTTTTTTATGTGACAAACATGTTTCTTTACTCAGTTTATAGAATCGTGGATGAAATATTGACTTTTAAATTTGTTACAGATCCTTCCATTCAAAGGTCAATCATTTAAAATGGATTAAAATCATAAGCATGTATAATACATGAACCTTGATAATAGGTTGATTGATTAAAAATATTTAATTTTATTTCATTATGGAGATGAGATAAATTTTTCTCACACATGAAAGATGAAAATCCCGCATTTTTACCCATGATTTTTCAGTCTCACCCTAGGGATGAGATCACTTGTCTCAACCAACAATTTTCTCAACATCACAATCACTTACATGCGCTTAATTAATGATGTCATAATCATTTAACGTGAAAACATCAACAAAAATAGATTACATCATTTTCAGTGCACACAAATGATGACATGAAACTGAACATTTGATGCAATTTTTTGTTTACAAATCATGTTTTATATTGCAAATGTGTGAGAAAAAGAATCCTACACCAGCAACAGGGTAAGACAGAGATATCTCAAACTCGGACGAATATTTTCAATGTACAGAACTCACTAAAGCTTGTTCTGGACAAGAAAATATTCATCCTCATTTGAGATATCTCTGTCTTACACTGTTGCCGGTGTAAGATTCTATTAATTTTTATTGTGATGGAAAATTGAAAGAATTGAACTTTTTGCACAGTGCGTAAAAACACACGTGTAGCGCGTAAAAACACACGTGTAGCATCAAAATACAATGTGAGGTATAATAATTATACAACTTACGTGGTAAGGACTCAAGATCTTCTCTGTCCATTACACTAGTTGGTGTTCCTGGTCTAGAACCATCAGTCTCATCACCTCGGTTACGTCGATGTCCGAATCCCCGCGACGCATTCTTGGCACCAAGTCGTGGTGATTTATTGGACTTCCTGCTACCTTTACTACTTCTGATACTTGGATTTTTTCAAAGTTTCCAATTCTAGTAATTGCATCTGGAAGTTCACTTAATTTTTTATCTTTACTACTTTTTCCCTTGTCTTTTTTTCCTCTTTCAGGTCTTAGTGTATGTCTTGTATCCGGCTTGTTTTGCTTGCTGTCCTGACCTTCCTCCGTTCTTGATGGTCTACGTTCACCTTCAGATTCGTCCGAGGTTTTAGCCCTCTGACCCTGCAATTCTTCCTCGGAAGAAGAGACTGGCCTTGGAACCCTTCCTCTGATACTGGCATGCTTTTGTTTACTTCCAGGAGATTTGGGGACGGTGGGCACTGCTGGTAATTTTGGGGGTGTTGCAGCAGAATCTAATGATGCATCTGAAGCATTAACTCCCTGCGACATGGAAGATGATGAAATTTTTCTTCGACGTTCCTCCGCCTCAGTTTCTGTTGTATCAAATGTGGCTTTGAATTTTGGATTTTTATGAAGAGCATCTAAAAACGGTGATTTGGGAGCTTTTGGCTTCTTCTTATCATCATCCAACTTATCATAAGGATCGTCATCATCAAAGTCAAATGCGTTCACAGATTTTTTCGGACTTCCTGCAAAATTTTCGATATTTGGAGGAGGAAGTGGTTTTTTGTCCTCCCCTTTTAAATTCAGAGTTTTTGGACGGGAATTATTAGAAACTGAATTATCATTTTGATGTAAAAGTTTTGTTTTGGCACGAGGTGATGATTCATGTTCTGGGTATGTCAATCCATTCATAGACGCTGAAGAATTTGTACACCCCACACTAACATGAGAAGGTTCTCTTTCTTCTAACTTTGTCTTCTGGTTTTCATGGTCATAGTAGCCTGGATGGCGACGTTTTAATTTCTGTGTGTGTTTGTAACAGCATGTTCCAAATATAGCTATCAGTATAAGAACGAAAAACACCTCCAACAATTCCGACAACAAGACGACCGCCACAGGCTGTGTATCTGTTACTGTTGGATTAACTATTCCTACAACATACAAAATGAATTTGTTAACTACATGTATTGCAAACTTTTGAGTCAAAGGTAAAAATCATCAAGTAAAATATTTCATTGCAAGGAAAAGGTCTTATTGCTAGGAAGGTATGTACCTATGAGATTAGGAATGATACTGGTATTTTCCAAATATGAGGATGAGGTTTTCCAATAATGAGGTCGGAAAGGATGTTTTACACCAAAGACTAGATTATTTCACTCTTAAAAGTAGTCATGAGATATAATGTTGTTTTACAACATAGCCAATTTTCTTTCACACATAAAGGTCCCAGTGAAAACAAAATACAGTCAATATTAGCTGAAATACAGAAGAGAAAGGCCAAAGCTAGTGCAGCGCATGGTAGACTTCGCCAGAGACTTTGGAACAACCACTGTGTGTCCACAAAAGTAAAAGGCAAGATCTACAGAGCAGTTGTGGTATCTACACTATTGTATGGAGCCGAATCCTGGACAATCTATAGACGACATGTGAAGAAGCTCCATGCCTTCATGATGCGCCATCTAAGATCCATACTGAAAATAAACTGGAAGGATAAAGTGACTAACAAGGAAGTGCTCGACAAAATGGGCCTACCATCCATGGAAGATCTCCTGATCAGAAAAAATCTACGTTGGACTGGACACCTAATGAGGATGCCAAGCGATAGAATCCCAAGGCAGATTCTGTTCTCACAGCTGCCAGTTGGAAGAAGAAAGAGGGGCAGACCACGCCTCCGTTTCAAGGATACCATCAAAAGAAACCTGAAGCAGAGAAACATCAAGCTGAACTCCTGGGCGAAACTGTCGCAGCATAGGAACACATGGAGACAAGCGGTGAAGTAATTTCAGGAAAACAGACATAGTCGCTCTGCGACTGTCAGCAGATGATGATGATGATGATTAACATAAACCCAATAAACTGGGATCGGAAAGAAACAACTACTAGTATATGTTGACATTATTCACAATTTAATAATTAACAGAATAACTAAAAAAAAGTCCAGAAAATTACCAAAAATACAACCATTTATCAGTATCAAAAATTACATCATTTTAAAAGCACCCCTGCGCAATGTTGTACATGGTACTATGGTTAGCGGGTTGGCATTCAAACTTAATGGATGGGTGTTTTATACAAGACCAGCCTCATTAGTTTTTCTCTTTTTCTTTATTTTTGGATGCAAATGAATTAATCATCAAAGTTCATAATTTTAGGTTATTATTATACCAACTTTTCTACTGCATATGTACGTGTATGACATTCTGTAGACTCATAGAACAGTGCACAGTGTCACATCTTATGCCAACTTGTTCAATTCTTATGCAGTTGTTTAACTCCTCAAAAATTAAGTATTTACTTGTTCCAACTGAAAAACCAACTCGTATTGATCAACTTATTTAAAGTTTGTCAGTATTAAATTGTTCAATGTTTTAGTCACGCAGCTGGTAAATATACAAGATGTACTACTATATAATTCAGCACTCACAGATCATATAAATGAAGTACGAAAAGATATGATTATAGTCCGTTACCTGCCTTAAAGGCCACCTCTATATAAAGACCACCTGCTTAATAAGGCCAGTAGAATTGTATCCCAGTTGTTTTTTATTCATATTATTTGAATCTGTAAATAAAGACCACAGCCCACTAAGGCCACTTTAACTGGTTCCCTTGGGTGGCCTTTATAGACAGGTTTGACTGTATATTGTCCTAGTTAGGTTTTGATACATCCCACTATCAGCGACTATAATATATTATTACACCTTATGTAAAAATCTAGCAATTTCATTGGATAAGAGGTATGTAACAATTTGTACTGTCACATAAAATTTATAATGTCACATAGCGCTGCGCGAGACTATGTGACAGTACTTTTGTTTGAGTCGCCTTCCTTCACTGGATCCCGTCAGCGCTTTGAACAAAACATGTTTTCAGTTATGTCTATGGCAAGCATCTCATTGTTACTGATATTGTTTACATTCGTCTGTAACAACAACGGATGATGTTTGCCGAGGTTGACAATGACTATCTTGGCAATTTGTTAGAATCTAAATACTCTGCATCAACTGAACAGATCATTAAGCGGGCCGTGGATACGTTTCTTAAATTTCTTGGCTCAAATGACTGTGTATTTGAGGCATTCCCGGTCGATAAATTGAACGAAAATTGGTATAGACACTAAAGACGAAGGATGCACATTATGTATTGGTAAAATAAAACAAACATTTGGTGTAATAAAATAAATATTACATTTCTGCCAGTACATATTGTCACCTCTCGAAAAGCATTGTCAGACTCGGCTATCGCCTCAGCAATCAATGCTTCCTCGAGTTGACAATATGTACTGGCACCCTGTCAGAAATGTAATATTTATATACTGTTTCACTTTAAAAGCAGAGCTCGTTATTGGGAAAGTTAGGAAATATTTACTATGCGAGAGTAACTTTAAATATCAAACAATTAGAAAAAATGTATATTTGAATGAACCCTGCATGACAGTGAATTAAATATCTCCATGTAACATTTCCATTAATTTTACAGGACAAGTAGCCAAATCTAAAATATAGTTCACTCAGTTAAAACATTCAAAATACTGTTAATACAGTGTACAGTAAAACTGTCTCACTGGACAGTATTGTATCCTTACAGATCATTTCACATCTCGGTACAAGTACAGATCATTTCACATCTCGGTACAAGTACAGATCATGTCACATCTCAGTACAAGTACAGATCATTTCACATCTCGGTACAAGTACAGATCATGTCACATCTCAGTACAAGTACAAATCATGTCACATCTCGGTACAAGTACAGATCATGTCACATCTCGGTACAAGTACAGATCATGTCACATCTCAATACAAGTACAGATCATGTCACATCTCGGTACAAGTACAGATCATGTCACAGTACAGATCATGTCACATCTCGGTACAAGTACAAATCATGTCACATCTCGGTACAAGTACAGATCATGTCACATCTCGGTACAAGTACAGATCATGTAACATCTCAATACAAGTACAGATCATGTCACAGTACAGATCATGTCACATCTCGGTACAAGTACAGATCATGTCACATCTCGGTACAAGTACAGATCATGTCACATCTTGGTACAAGTACAGATCATGTCACATCTCGGTACAAGTACAGATCATGTCACATCTCAATACAAGTACAGATCATGTCACATCTGGGTACAAGTACAGATCATGTCACATCTGGGTACAAGTACAGATCATGTCACAGTACAGATCATGTCACATCTCGGTACAAGTACAGATCATGTCACATCTTGGTACAAGTACAGATCATGTCACATCTGGGTACAAGTACAGATCATGTCACAGTACAGATCATGTCACATCTCAGTACAAGTACAGATCATGTCACATATTGGTACAAGTACAGATCATGTCACATCTCGGTACAAGTACAGATCATGTCACATCTGGGTACAAGTACAGATCATGTCACATCTGGGTACAAGTACAGATCATGTCACATCTGGGTACAAGTACAGATCATGTCACATCTCGGTACAAGTACAGATCATGTCACATTTCGGTACAAGTACAGATCATGCCACATCTCGGTACAAGTACAGATCATGTCACATCTCGGTACAAGTACAGATCATGTCACATCTCAATACAAGTACAGATCATGTCACATCTCGGTACAAGTACAGATCATGTCACATTTCGGTACAAGTACAGATCATGCCACATCTCGGTACAAGTACAGATCATGTCATATCTCAGTACAAGTACAGATCATGTCATATCTCAGTACAAGTACAGATCATGTCACAGTACAGATCATGTCACAGTACAGATCATGTCACATCTTGGTACAAGTACAGATCATGTCACATCTCGGTACAAGTACAGATCATGTCACATCTCAGTACAAGTACAGATCATGTCATATCTCGGTACAAGTATCTTCTTGATGCTTTAATGTCACAAGTCATTTTGTGACACTATAATATTTCAATTTCGACCAGCACTAGTGATGCACAGAATATAAACCTATATAACACAAAACTCGCATCCCAGATTTAATAAAAAAACAAACTGTGACATACTAATCCATGTCCGAATCACAATCCAGAAGCAAAGTAAAAGCTTTGGAACTGATAAGTCAGGTTAGACACATGAACTTTCACCAGGGAAGTAAGGTCAGAAGCTCAAGAAGGGTAAGCATCTCCTGTTAAGTTAGTTGACGCTACTTTTTATCCCGCATAGTTGCTGGTGTCCCAACTACTTTAATAATGTGATGGAGCTAAAATATCTCAATATCAACATATGGACCATCTCTCTCTGATCATCATCATCAGCATCGCCCACATCAGCATCAGTGATTGAGTGACACTACAAGCTAGCGTGAGGGTCGATGGTTCATGATGGTTTTGATAAGTGAAAGCATGCAGGCGTGAATATATGCATACAATAACACGGTTTAATACCTTTTTGCGTTGAATAGATTTGTATAGAATAAACACTCTGCCAAAATATTGTATTTTTGTACTTTTGAAAAAAATCTGAAAGCAAAAGTCTTATTTTGAATCAAGTATACCCTGTATTTTATAATCTATTATTCCTAATAAATATTTAAAATAAAGGTCAAGCAACAAGGTCAAACTTGATGAGCTATAGGATCCATATGCCACTGCTACTGTATATAAAATATTATCGTTATTGCCAAGTACCTGTTTACTATGTCTAGAACTGATTGAATGGGGGTTAAATTTCCTAGTCAAGAAAATTTCATTTATATCAATACGTCACTAGCTATAGGTAAAGTAACATTTGCCGTGTGCTCATGACAGTGCACAGGAATGGTTCTCTAGCATATCACACCTACCGTGACACGGGGCATCAGTTTTAAGGTCCCTGTGATGGTTTGCATTTTTAAATGCCAGTGTTTGTCAAAAAAAAACCAGTCCCTAAATACTTCAATGTTTTTGCCATTACCAGTCACAACCTCCCACATACATAATGAGCTACAGTTGTGGTATCTGGGAATTTATTTAAGTCTTTATGGGACATTGAAAATTCTACAGTTTAAATAGGATGATTATATTAGTATTGATGTGTCAGTTTCTTTTTTCATTTACACGATGCTGATCAGTACCTGGATGAAGTAAGACACCAGCGTATCAGGATAAACGTGATCTTCAAAAAGCGTACTGACAGGTGAAATTGACCTTTTGTTTTAAATTGGTTAGTGGCAGTTACTATAGCAATTGATGTGGAATTTAAAAAGACCTTTTCATCAAAACAAAAATAAAATGTTTAAAAGAATATGCATGCTTGGTTATAATGTTTAAACCCTATACTATGCCAATAAAAAGAAAAGTCAAACTTATTTATTTACATGGTATTAATATATTGCACCTAAATTGTTGCTATGGAAATGTTTGATTTTTTATTTAATAATTTTGTATTTTGTTTTTAAAGAAAAATCATTATCATAGAATTCTGTAATAATGCCTTTTTTGAGTACATACCCTCTCAAATGATAAAACTGTGTATGTGTTGAGGCATTGCAAAATTAAAACAAAGATGTTTCACATAGTACTTAAACTAGTATTTTAGTTGCCATGACAACAAATAAAAATATTATTTTATCAAATAATGTGGGGTTTTCTTAGATTGAGTAATAAGTTTAATTCTTTTCATGCAATTTTGATTGTTTCAAAACAATTTTTTATAAATATAACAACGATATGTGTGCAAATGGCATTGTTTCAAAAGTTCAAATTTAACCTGAAATAAGAGGCCTGTTATTGATTACCGGTAGTTGCCATGGTAACCACTAAGAGAAATTATCTGAATAAAATACATTTTGTGTTTCTATACTACTAATATAATCATAAGAGTGAATTTGGGCAAAATCCAAGATAAGGACAAATATGCCCCTTCGTGAACCTAATCCTTTTGCCATTGCTTTTTACACATTATTTCATAGAAGATCCACTGTCAGATATTTCAAATGAAACAAACTATGTGCAATTTTAGAAAGAAAAATCATCATAAATTAGTTTTCCGATAATTTGTATATTTCAATAAACCGTTCGTGTCAATAACCGGTAGATTTAACATTCCATTTCAACTAGGAAATAGACAAGATAAATCCATTTTCTTTACAAACGAAAATTATTGAATTTTACCTGTAATTTTTTATAGGAAATAAGGATAAATTTAAAAATAACTACAGGTAAGTTTTATATAAATAATATTTCAATTCTGACAGAGTTAACTACAATTTATCAAATTATTCAGTTACTTCACTGTATCAATCTTGACATACCTGGTTGATCCGCCATGTTGAAAATGCTATATTTGACAATTTACCTGTCAGCCAGAACACATAACCAATGAAAACAAAAATAGTTGAATTAACAAATTACTCCTATATTTAGAAATAACTATATTGATGTAAATAAAGTAATATCGGTTAATTTTGTATCTTAGAGGACAATATATACCGGTATCCAAAATTTCACATTTATACAATATTTATTTTTAATTTTTTATCACTTACATATCGACAAGATGATGTCACCTGCTCAGGTACGCACCTTACAATCAGGCTTACAATTTACTTACGACTTTCCCACGATCGATCGACAAAACTAAGTCAGTTATTAAAGCACTGTTGGTGCTTATGGGCACTGAAGCATATAATTTTGTGCACCGGTTTTCATTGACATTTAATGTTGATCTATTTAAGTAAAGTTGTACACAAAGTAAATAATCATGCGAAGTACCTGATATTTGAAGTTGTGTTATACATGTGTACAGATCAGGGACATATACAGGCTACGACTATAAACGTTCCTGCACTTCAGATCAACACCTTAGGTAAATTACTTATAATGTGACAGTAAATCCCGCGATTATTTCTTGGTCATCCAAATATTTGGTTTTTTGCAGACACCTTTATACATATGTTTTCTAGATACCTTGTGCATATAGACAATTTGATAACATTTTAAAACAAAATTCTGAAACTGACAACTTGACAATAAGTCACATCAGACAAGTGAAGTCACCTTCTCTTGTTTTATTGGAGATGTCCATCCAATTAGCTACTGTAACATATGTATGGTTATTTCATAGTTGTAATTGGAAAATCATGAGTAGTATCATCGGTTAACTGAAACAAAACCTTATCAGTTGTGATGTTAAAAAGAAATGTAACTTAGTGCACCGTGAGGTTCTGGTAAACATATTGCATGGAGCTTTTCAAAACACCTGTTGCACAGAAATATATCATTATCTAGAATTACCCGAGTAGTTGTGTAGGACCAGATGGGATTTGGGGATAAATATTGAGATACTTAGTGAACACTGGCCACGGTTTCACAACCATCAAAAGCAAACATACTAATCCATTTCTGAATCACAATCCAGAAGCAAAGTACTACTGAAACTTTGGAACTGACAAGTTAGGTTAGACACCTGAATTTCTACCAGGGAAGTGAGGTCAGAAGCTCAAGAAAGGTAAGCACCTCCTGTTTAGCTAGCTACATCCGCCACGCGTGTAATCAAAAGTGTGTGAAATGAACATCATGAACTATGGGATGTCAAATATATCCAAGGCAATTACTAAGTTATTTATTTTCCTCAGCTTTAATCTGCATCAGGAATGGTTCTCTAGCGTATCACACCTACCGTGACACAGGGCATCAGTTTTAAGGTCCCTGTGATGGTTTGCATTTTTTAATGCCAGTGTTTGTCAAAAAAAAACAGTCACTAAATACTTCAATGTTTTTGCCATTACCAGTCACAACCTCCCACATACAGAATGAGCTACCATTGTGGTATCTGGGAATTTATTTAAATCTTTATGGGACATTGAAAATTCTATTGATGTATCATTTTTTTTCATTTACACGATGCTGATCAGTACCTGGATGAAGTAAGACACCAGCGTATCCGGATAAACGTGATCTTCAAAAAGCGAACTGACAGGCGAAATTGACCTTTTGTTTTAAATTAGTTAGTGGCAGTTACTATAGCAATGGGTGTGGAATTTAAAAAGACCTTTTTATCAAAACAAAAATAAAATGTTTAAAAGAATATGCATGCTTGGTTATAATGTTTAAATAATGTTTATACTATGCCAATAAAAAGAAAATTCAAACTTATTTATTTACATGGTATTAATATATTGCACCTGAATTGTTGCTATGGAAATGTTTTATTTTTTATTCAAAAATTTCGTATTTTGTTTTTAAAAGGAAAATTATTATCATAGAATTCTGTAATAATGGCTTTTTTGAGTACATACCCTCTTAAATGATAAAACTGTGTATGTGTTGAGGCATTGCAAAATTAAAACAAAGATGTTTCACATAGTACTGAAACTAGTATTTTAGTTGCCATGACAACAAATAAAAATATTATTTTATCAAATAATGTGGGTTTTTTTAAATTGAGTAATAAGTTTAATTCTTTTCATGCAACTTTGATTGTTTCAAAACAATTTTTTATAAATATAACAACGATATGTGTGCAAATGGCATTGTTTCAAAAGTTCAAATTTAACCTGAAATAAGAGGCCTGTTATTGATTACCGGTAGTTGCCATGGTAACCACCAAGAGAAATTATCTGAATAGAATACATTTTGTGTTTCTATACTACTAATATAAATTATAATCATAAGAGTGAATTTGGGCAAAATCCGAGAAAAGGACAAATATGCCCCTTCGTGAATCTAGTCCTTTTGCCTGTGTGTTGCAATGATGGCATTACACAGCAGGGTTCAATATCATGCCACACCTACCGTGACGCAGGACCTCGTTTATTTTAAGTTCCCATTCGAAAGAACCATGACTTTCTTAATGTCGAGTGCTTGGCAAAAGAACAGTCACTTCCCACTTTCAAGTCTTGGGTTAGACCCACAACCTCCCACTTACGGAGTGAGCACTCTAACAACCAGTGGTTAATATCCAACATGAGGGTGAACTCCATGGTAACGTGTACTTACTTTTATTAGAGGTTATGATGAGTTGGAACTGGTAGTTACTTGCAGTTGGACTATTTTTTTCTAGTTTTAGTGTAACCATTCTCTTGTTCAGCTCTATTTTGCCTGGATTTGGCTTCTGACATTCTAATCTTGTCTAAAAAATAAAAACAATACATGGGAGTAAGGATTTTTATATGGCAATAACATGTAAAATATTCATAAATCTTAAGTCTAAGAATTACAGTACCTAGTGAATACACAGACTAAATATTCACAAATCACGAATTTGATTTCCAATCAGTTTATGTGGTATATGTTCTTGACAAAAAACATTTCACTGGACAATACTCAGGTCTGAGGTACCTAATAACTGGAAACAGGCTATATTCCAGGGGGTCTTGCAATTAATGACTTCAATCAATAAAAATAAAGATTACCAATGGACTGAGTAACATAATGCCTGGAAAAAGACTCTCTCGTCCATTAGGACAGAGCTGTGCTTTGCCTGTCAGTTTTGGAGATGTGAGATTTCTGTTTCCTATGCTAGGATAAGATGACTTTTCAAGACCTAATGATTTTGTTTGGCTTATCGAATAAAGGTAGTTTCCCCCCTGGTGAAAAATGACTAAAATTTCTCAATTTCCCTATTAAAATTCCAAAAACAACAGTGATATACTACCAAATTAAATCTAGTTGTCTTTTTCCACAAAATATTAGATGTTTGCAATGAGAATCCTGAGCTATTGCAAGCATGTCATAAAACAGTTTGCTGTATTTCAGAATTCAAATTTTCCCAAAAGGCAGAAGGTAGTTTTTAAAGTAACAAAAGCACTGCTTTAACTAATTATATACCCAGAACTTACTGTGGTAGTTGTTACGATATCCAGTTTTACACCACAATCTGTAAATGTCATACTGGCTACTTCCACACTCAGTATGTGATCATTTGTAGCTGCCCGGAAATTCATCTCACATGGGTAAGGTATTGGTTTGGCCATACCCACTCCATTTACAATGACCCTGGCATTTTCTGCTACATCCAGCAGTCCTGTAAACACACATGAATCCTCCATAGTATCTGAAAATAATAATAAGAAGAAATTATCAAATATATAAGGGATCCATGGATCGTAAACTTTTGTATAACCTACTTCACAGAGTTATACAGTTTACACACCGGTTTCTTCACAGAGTTATACAGTTTACACACCGGTTTCTTCACAGAGTTATACAGTTTATACACCGGTTTCTTCACAGAGTTATACAGTTTACACACCAGTTTCTTCACAGAGTTATACAGTTTACACACCGGTTTCTTCACAGTTATACAGTTTACACACCGGTTTCTTCACAGAGTTATACAGTTTACACACCAGTTTCGGGGGTTACAAATAAACCATGAAATATCTAAGTTATTTCTGAAATGAACCAACACCATGTCAATATGATCAATTTTTTTGGGAGTGGAGTGCGGTAATGACATTTTGTGCCCCAGGCAAGATTTTTTTTTTAACTTTTTAACTTATATCAAGGTGATCAGCTCAATAATGGTTGAGGAAAGTGGATTGTCCCGAGAAAACCGCAGACCTTCTGCAAGTGAACTGACAAACTTTCTGAGACTAGAATCTGTCTTGAGTGGGATTCAAACCTAGGTGGTACCGTAAGAGGTGCTGTCATCCACAAGCAGGTGCTTTGGACCACTCTGTGACTGAGGCCCCAACTATAATTATTGGTATAATGGGCATGCATGCAATACCATTTATCTGTATTCATTATTAAGACTATTCCTCATAACGATTATTGCATTATTTAATAGACCTGAATTCTGATCTTATAATGATAATTGTCACATCTACAATAGGGTAATAATAAAGAGACTGTAATAATTAATCATAATATAAAGTGTCTCTTTAACCTTTTCACAAATTAAATCCTAATTAACACATTTTACTGACAAGTCATTATTACTGAGTAAATAATATACAGTTGTATGTTTCCATTCCTGGTTGCCAAAATTGCAATTGGCTACTAATTTCTGAACAAGAGGCCCATGGGCCTGATACGCTCACCTGATAACTAATGGCTAGCTGATAGATTTAAAAAAAAACATAAATACTAAACCCCAATGACTTTTTTCTTTACATCATGATGACCGTTGTATCAATACCTACAACATTCTAATATACATGCCTATACAAAAAGTTAATAGTTTTCAAGATAATTAACCATTTCAGTATTGTTTCACATCTGTAACCTTGACCTTTGAACCCATGACCTTTTTCTATACATCAAAATGATCGTTGTATCAATACCTACAACATTCTAATATACATGCCTATACAAAAAGTTTATAGTTTTCGAGATAATTAAACATTTTGGTATTGTTTCGCATATGTGACCTTGACCTTTAAACCCATACCCTTTTTCTATACATCAAAATGATTGTTGTATCAATACCTACAACATTCTAATATACATGCCTATACAAAAAGTTTATAGTTTCGAGATAATTAAACATTTTGGTATTGTTTCGCATATGTGACCTTGACCTTTAAACCCATACCCTTTTTCTATACATCAAAATGATTGTTGTATCAATACCTACAACATTCTAATATACAAGCCTATACAAAAAGTTTATAGTTTTCGAGATAATTAACCATTTCGGTATTGTTTCACATCTGTGACCTTGACCTTTGAACCCATGACCTTTTTCTATACATCAAAATGACCATTGTATCAATACCTACAACATTCTAATATACATGCCTATACAAAAAGTTTATAGTTTTCGAGATAATTAACCATTTAGGTATTGTTTCACATCTGTGACCTTGACCTTTGAACCCATGACCTTTTTCTATACATCAAAATGATCGTTGTATCAATACCTACAACATTCTAATATACATGCCTATACAAAAAGTTTATAGTTTTCGAGATAATTAACCATTTCGGTATTGTTTCGCATCTGTGACCTTGACCTTTGAACCCATGACCTTTTTCTATACATCAAAATGATCGTTGTATCAATACCTACAACATTCTAATATACATGCCTATACAAAAAGTTTATAGTTTTCGAGATAATTAACCATTTCGGTATTGTTTCGCATCTGTGACCTTGACCTTTGAACCCATGACCTTTTTCTATACATCAAAATGATCGTTGTATCAATACCTACAACTTTCTAATATACATGCCTATACAAAAAGTTTATAGTTTTAGAGATAATAATTATAATCAGAGGTAAAAAAAATTAGGTCACGACCTTCACAATTGACCTTGACCTCATTTTGAAGATACTAACAAGAAGATGTCAAAACTGAAAACCCCATGTCATTATCTGGTCAAATAGTCAAGTTTTAACAATTTGAAGCTATTTTACGATTTTTTCAAAATTAAACGCAAAAACGCGTAACCTATTTTTTGTCCGAATTTCACAAAATGAACAAACTATAGGCTTAAGACCCTAGAGAAGCCAAATATCACATCAGATTTTTTCTCCAATCAGTACTTTCAGAGAAGAAGATTTTTTAAGATTTTTGAACCCCTAGGTCACCTTGACCTAGTTATGGTAGCCATGGCAACGCCACGAACAAATCTGAATTGCACCGGCCCATATATACTTCTCACCAAGTTTCATTGAAATCTGTCTTGTAGTTTCAGAGGAGATGTCGAAAATAGGTGTTAACGACGCACGCACGCACGCACGCACACACGCACGCACGCACACACGCACACACGCACATACACACGCTGCGCTATGCCATAAGCTCACATGACCTTTCGGTCAGGTGAGCTAAAAATGCTTTAACCAGATTTGTGAAAAAAATTTAAAAAAGACTATATCATCACAAATTTTGAAAATCCTTTGGCTTCTTTTGTGAAAGCCTAGAAATAATGAAACTGTAATGTTCTGCTTGAAAACTGTTGCACAGATCAGAACTACCGGTATATCACTGATAAATCACTCCTAAAAATACAAGTTTTAAGTAAGGCATCTTTTATCAGAAATCAACCTTCTACGTCTATACCATGTGACTTGTATCATGTGACTTATATACCCTCTACATGCAATAATATACTTATAGGCCACATGATCAAGACAAAAGGATATCATACATAAAGTTAGGACTTATTTCTCAAAATGCAATGCCTACACAATTAATGTAATCTAAACATAAGCTTGTTAAGAAAATTATATGTTTATACTAGAGGCATATACCTAAATATACCCATTGCATAGTGACTTTTATGTTAATCAATGTGCTTCAGCGAGTCTTGGAATAAATAAGGTCACTTGCACAAATTTAATATGGGTCGCAATCATGCTCTCTGCACATAATAATAATTTAACTTACACCAATTACATGTTGTGGGATGTTTCTAAACCCTACAGGCATTTTTAAAATTTAAAATTACATGTTTACATAATTACATCTGTCAGGTATAAGCTAAGTTAAGAAAATTATATGTTTATATTAGAGGCATATACCTAAATACGCTGGTTATAACCATAGTGACTTTTATGTAAATCAATGTGCCTCAGTGAGTCTTGGAATATATTAGGTCACTTTTACCAATTTAATATGGGTCGCAATCATGCTCTCTGCACATAATAATACATAATGTTTACATAATTTCATCTGTCAGGTATAAGCTTGATTTATGCATGATAAACTTGCACTATACACAGCATAAATTATTACTATAACACGACTGTTAGATGTTTAATTCAAACATTCTGTTATAAAATTTTTCAATTGTAGTTTTTCCCAAACAAAATGTGGATATTAAATTTTGTGGATTTATACTGTTGTCACTAATTTAAGATTAAAGAAAATAACTAACCTGTAAACTGGCATCTACCAGTGGGGTTTTATTTCGAACAAAAATACAAGTGGGTATAAAATATAAGACATGTTTAAGGTGAGCTTCAAATGAATGACATTGGTGGCAGATTTGAATTCCTAATTTAAACACTCTAAGGACCAATACACGATTATCCACCTAAAACCTTGCATAATCCCAGACCTGTACAACAAAACCAGACCAGGGTTCCTATTACAATTAATTAATATTTAACAGATCACTTTCAAGGGTTATCCCTTTTTTAGAAAAAAAATCATAATTGACAACATTGGTGAAGACCAGAGATAACCCTAATTTTCATATTAAAACATCCAAAAAATGAAATAAAGTTGCATGAAAGATTAAACTTTTAGCTTGTTTTAAATGTTTTAAAAACAAAAATAATGAAAATTATCCAAGTTAACAAAACAAAATCCCAATGGTAATTGTCTTAAAATGTGACAATTTGTACATAGAGACTTAATGAGGTCTGTTTTCTAAATTAAAACTTAACAATTTTAAGACTTTATATCTTAATGAGATAATTAAATTGTCATTATCTTTCAGAGACCAGTCTAGACTACTGGTAGTAATGAGATTTACACCTGGCATTTTATACTTATCATTTCATACATAGATAGATACCCCTAAAGCTATAGATCAGAGTTCTTGCTCCTGGTGTGAAACGTCAAATGGATTGATTTCTCACTGGCTGTCACACTGAAAACTTGATCTTTAAACTGACATTCAAGTGGTTATAGAATATTTTATTGGATACTATTTTCTGATATCACTCTTAAATTATTTTTTAGTTATACATCTATATGCTATCTTTTGTAATTTTCTATTTGTGACAAATTGCAAAGATCAGGTGGTGGTACAGTTTTCCTTCCAAATTCCTATTGACAGCTCATCAACTGGATCAAAAAACTAAATTGTTATATGATGAATTATCTCCTTTAGTAACTGCATGACAGTCTTTTCTTTCATATGCACATTTCTAGGTTTCCATTAGTAGGCAATTTCCGAAGTTTGTGAAAATGTAGTCCATTTAAAAGTATTTTTTTCAAAAAATTGGTAAAATAGGTTACCTTTCAAAATAATTTCTCTAAAATATTTAGTAGCCAATGACAATTTGGGTTACCAGGAATAGAGACATAGCTACAGTACAGACCTGTCGAAAGTTTAACACCAAGCTAACCAAAACAAGTCTTAAGCTTGCCTACCCAGTTGCTGAGATATGGTTAGCAAAGTGGTAAAAAGGCTGTCAAAAGATAAATAGCAGCTATCAAAATATAGCTAACGAGGGTCCGAAATAAGCTGCTGATTTGGCATTCATTAGTTAACTTGGTGTTAAACTTTGGACAGGTCTGTACTGTATTTATACCAGCAACTGTTAATGCATTATCGATAATGGTGCATATTACTTAACGTCACATCAGCAAATTAATAAATTTTACTATTTGCAACTAGACAGTTCAAAACACAATTTTATTTATTAAAGAGATTAATCTATAGCCAATTACTACAATGTAAATTAAGAGTGTGACTTGGGGACTTACAGCAATATGTTCATGTAGATCAAGATAGTATAAATGTGTCAAGAAGGTAATATAATCCCTCAAAAAAGGAAATATGCAATTTTAATGCCATAAATTCAATCCTTTAAGAAGAAAAAAAAAAAAAAAAAAAAGAAAATAACAATAAATCTGAAAATGGCAAAATAAATTTAATAGGGTTTGATCATACTTCTCAGCAATAATATCTCTTAACTATCTTATTCTGCAAATGTGATGTGGATCATTTTTGACAAGAAATTACAATGCTGTACATATTTTCAAGTCAGCAGTTTCAGTGTCAATCTGGTACTATTTCTACTAAGGCAAGTACATGACTGTCATACTAGTATTATATGTATAGAGTTGGGTTTACTTTTCACACAGTGGTGGAATCCCAACTACCCAAATACCATTATTTTAATGTTTTCAAAATGAACATACATGTATAAAGAGAGTTCACAAAATATTACAGGTCTGACTCAAAAGTTACAGGTTTGGGGGACTGGTCCACAAAATATTACAGGTCTGACCCTAAAGTTACAGGTCTGGCAGACTGGTCCACAAAATATTACAGGTCTGACTCAAAAGTTACAGGTCTGGAGGACTGGTCCACAAAATATTACAGGTCTGACTCAAAAGTTACAGGTCTGGGGGACTTGTCCATAAAATATTACAGGTCTGACTCAAAAGATACAGGTCTGGCAGACTGGTCCACAAAATATTACAGGTCTGACTCAAAAGATAAAGGTCTGGAGGACTGGTCCACAAAATATTACAGGTCTGACTCAAAAGATACAGGTCTGGCTGACTGGTCCACAAAATATTACAGGTCTGGAGGACTGGTCCACAAAATATTACAGGACTGACTCAAAAGATACAGGTCTGGCAGTCTTGTCTACAAAATATTACAGGTCTGGGGGACTGGTCCACAATATATTACAGGTCTGACTCTAAAGTTACAGGTCTGGAGGACAGTTCCACAAAATATTACAGGTCTGACTCAAAAGATACAGGTCAGGGGACTGGTCCACAAAATATTACAGGTCTGACTCTAAAGTTACAGGTCTGGGGGACTGATCCACTAAATATTACAGGTCTGACTCTAAAGTTACAGGTCTGGAGGACTGGTCCACAAAATATTACAGGTCTGACTCAAAAGATACAGGTCTGGGAGACTGGTCCACAAAATATTACAGGTCTAAGTTCTAACTCAAAAGATACAGGTCTGGTAGACTGGTCCACAAAATATTACAGGTCTGACTCAAAAGATACAGGTCTAGGGGACTGGTCCACAAAATATTACAGGCCTGACTAAAAAATTACAGGTCTGGCGGACCAGTCTGTTTGGAAGTCTGCCTTAGCACATATTCTTTCAACCATAAATTTCTGGAATTTCATATTGTAATTCCTTAATTTTTGTTTAACCACCCAGTTTTTATTTTACTTTTTGAACAATGGTCAGGTAAAAACCAAATTACATGCAAGTTAAATCTGTGTAATTTACCAATTAACAGCCATTTTGATAATTTTTTAAAAACTAACCTCTACCTTTTAAATATGAATGATTAAAAGTTCTGAAATACAGCAAACTGCATAATGGCATGCTTGCAAAAGCTTAGGATCCTTATTCCGAAGATGTTATATTGTGACAGTATCCAACATTTTGTGAGTAAGGACAGCTAAATTAAATTTGTTAGTATGTCACTTTTGTTTAGGGAATTTTAGTGGTGAAATTGGGAAATTTTAGTCATTTTCTCGAGGGAAACTATCTTTATTTGGTAGTAATTTTAGGCAAACAAAATCACCTATTTATGATTTTATAAAGCATGTATGCATAGATGTGGAAAACCCCATATAAATCAAACACTCTCATCACCAAGATGATGATGTTTGGAAGATATCCGGTTTTATGGATTTCATACATTTTGTAGGGCATAAAGGGAAACTAGTCATTAAACAAATCAATTATGATGAACTCTGAAAACTAAAGTTCAAAAACCAATTGTCATGGTGTTAACATTTGTCCAATGAACATGACAACACTTTTACTTGATGTTGCCAAAACCAAATTGGCATTAAACAATCAGACAAACATTATTGTCAAGTCCTGTTCATGAACACAGGTATTTTTTCGTAAATTTTGGGGTCTGATTCAGTATTCAAGAGTCGAAAACATAAATATCCTCAGGAAACAAACGGAAACATCATGTATGGTATCAAGGATGTCTGGCAGAATAATTTATAAGTTGACTTGCAAAATCAGAGAAATTGTGTAACAGTACAAATATATGTTGCCATGGTAAATACTGCTATTTGTACTAACATTACTGTAGTTTGGTGGGGGGGGGGGGGGGGGGGGAATTTGTTTTCTCTCACAATGAATGGTTGTTGTATGAAACAATTTATATATCACACTTAAGTAGTAATTTTGCAAAACATCTCAGCACTGAGAGAGTTGGTACTGAAAAACAACACTGTATGAGAAGAAACATTAGTGGCAGGAAACTTTCGTGGTTTTGATCTTGTAAACTATTTCGCTGTAAGAAATATCCACCATTCCCACTATAGGGAAAGTGTACCATGGGGGAATAAGAAACTTTCAGAGTACAAGTCACTGTGGAAATCACAAATATTTTCCCTGCGAAGGTTTTTTCTTATACAGTAGTACTGTCAGTACAGCACTAATAGGGTTTTCTCTGATTCAGTTTTAGAGAAAAAAACGAGAGACACTGGTGTATAAGGTTTATAATACTTACATACTGATGTCCATCCTACACTGGACATGGTCAACACCATGAAGACTGTACATATAATATACCCCATTATGATGAGTTATGACTAGGTTATCAATATTCTTGAATACATAGTCATCATTGTGTAACTTAATGTTTATATATCTAACCCATTCTGAATTAATCTGAAAATATAAAGGTTAAAATCATAAGTAAATTACAATTTCATTTAATTTAAAATTATCAATCAGGAGGTGCTTACCCTTCTGAAGCACCCAGTCTCAATTCCCTTGCTTTGTTTTAGCAATAAAAATATGACAAGTTTAGATGAATTAATTATCATTACTACGTACAACATGAGTGTTGGTGTAATAAAGGCTGGTAAAATAAAATGGGTAAAAATGAAGCAAAAGTATTGAAGTTCAAGACAATAAAATGGTGTCTCATACAAGGTGGAGAGCAGTGGAGGAGTGGAGTTATGGAGTTTTACACCCCAGTCAAGATTCTTTCACCTATATATTATTATAGGCAATCGTTCATTTAAGAATGGTGGAGTACCAGAAAAAAACCACTGAAAAGCGACCATTAAGATCTCTATTTTTGGGATTCAAAATTAGATTGCTAGATGCACTGTGACCTGTAAGATTGAGCTTTTTACCTTATCAATTTGTCATCAAGCCCCCCCCCCTCTCCCCCCACACACACCAAGGTCTGGGTAGCTCAGTTGGTAGAACACTTGTCTATAGTGAGGGAATAACTGAATGGGGCTTTATGTCCCAGTCAAGATTATTATACTTATATCGTTGCATCACAAGCTATAGGTTAAGTGACAGAAATTTTTACCTTCGCAGTGTGCTCAGGGCAATGTGCAGGGAGGGTTCTTTAATGTGCTACGCCTGCTGACAAGGGCACTGGTTTTTAAGGTCTCTTCAGGAGGACTCTTGACTTTCAAAACAAACCAGTCACTACCTGTTTTCAAGTCTGGGTCAGATTATGGCCAGGGAACATCCCCACAACCTCTCAAATACTCTATAGTGAGGGAGGTACTGTTCTATCCCCAGTATGACCCTGCATTTTCCTTCTTCCTGTTATACTAAATAGTAATAAAGCTTTACTTAACAGTACTACCGATTCCCATGCCCCTCCCAAAAAATTGACATGTAAAACTAGATAATTTATGGATTACCGAGGTAGATGAAACTGGGCTTAAAAGTGCCAAACTTGAAAAATGGTGTGTTGACTGCATTAATCTGTCATGCACAGTACCTAAATTTGTATACCCCCTGCTGTTACACAATATTTCACAAAACATCCACTGTCAGATATTTCAAATGACACAAGCTATGTACAATTTTAGAAAGAAAATCATCATAATTTAGTTTTCTGATAATTTGTAGATTTCAATAAACAGTACGTGTCAATAACCTGTAGATTTTACATTCCATTTCAACTAGGAAATAGACAAGATAACTCCAATTTGTTTACAAACTAAAATTATCGAATGTATTTTTTTATAGGAAATAAGCATAAATTTAAAAATAATTACAGGTAAGTTTTATATAAATAATATTTCAATTGTGACAGAGTTAACTACAATTAATCAAATTATTCAGTTACTTCACTGTATCAATCTTGACATACCTGGTTTTTGTTTAAATTTGATCCGCCATGTTGAAAATGCTATATTTGACAATTTACCTGTCAGCCGGAAAACATAACCGATAAAATCAAAAATAGTTAAATTAACAAATTACTTTTAAATCTAAAAATAATTATCTTGATGTAAATAAACTAATATCGATTAATTTTGTATCTTAGAGGACAATATATATCCGAAATTTCACATTTATACAATATTTATTTTCATTATTTTATCACTTACATATCAACAAGATGACGTCACCTGCTCAGGTACGCACCTTACAATTAACTTACGACTTTCCCACGATCGACAAAACTAAGTCAGTTATTAAAGCACTGTTGGTGCTGATGGACACTGAACCATATAATTTTATGCACCGGATTTCATTGACATTTTCTTTTAATCTCTATTTAAGTGAATTTGAATACATGTAAAAGACTAATATAATTATTTGAAGTACTGATACATGGACATATCCAGGCTACGACTATAAACGTCCCTGGACTTCAGATCAACCCGTTAGGTAAATTACTTATAATGTGACAGTAATTCCTGCGGCTATTTCTTGGTCATCTAAATATTTGGTTTTTTGCTGACACCTCTGTACACATGTTTTCTTCATACGTTGTGAACATGATATAGACAATTTTAGATAAAATTTTGAAACAAAATTCTGAAACTGAAAACTTGACGGCAAGTCACACCAGGCAAGTAAAGTCATGTAAAAGGTTAATACCTTCTCTTGTTTTATTGGAGATTTTCATCCAATTAGCTACTGTAACATATACGTTCATTTGATAGTTGTAATTGGAAAATCATGAGTAGTATGCCCACTTAAACAAAACCTTATCGTGCATTTAAATAAGAAATGTAACTAGGTTCACCGTAAACATCATGGAGTTTTTCAGAACACCGGACCCAGAAATATATCTAGAAGTGTAGGACCAAGTGGGATTTGGGGATAAATATTGTCATAATTAGTAACACTGGTCCCGGTTTCACAATCATTACATAATCAAAAGTAAACATACTAATTCATGTCCGAATCACAATCCTGAGAAGCAAAGTAAAACTTTGGAACTGACAAGTTGGGTTAGACACGCGAACTTCTACCAGGGAAGTGAGGCCGGGTGCACCGGAAGGATAAGCACCTCCTGTTTGGTTAGCTACACCCGCCACGCGTGTACCGGTAATCAAAAGTGTGTGAAATGAACATGGAACTATGGGATGTCAAATATATCCAGGGCAATAACTAAGTTATTTATTTTCCTTAATTTTAATCCGCGTCAAATTTGAAATCGTAAGTAATCAGTTTTGGAATTGTTAAGATATTCAGGAATTTAAGATACTTCAAGCTTATAACTTCTGTATTTAGTTTTGTCAAAAATTTACATTCGGCATAGTTACAATTAACAGAGCTAGGTTCTCATAATTTGTGAAATTTTAGTTAAGGAAAATCTAAGTTAACAAATGCTTGTGAGACTGGTGTCTGGAAATGTTTTATCCAACAAATTTAATACATGTATAAGGCATTTGAATCACTCAACTATCATCGAAAAACCGAGTGTTTCATATGCTCAACATATCAAAATAAAAGAGGGAAAATACATACCATGACAAAAGGTTTAGTCCAGAATTATATACATGTAATTATTTGCTCAAGCCTAAACACGTGGGACTTTTGGTTGATCAAACATAAATAGGCCAACCCAACTCCCAAATCAAAGTAAAAACTTTGAAACTGACAAATTATTTAAGTCAAACACGTGAACCTGCACTAGGGAAGTAAGCTTGGTGCTTCAGAGGGGTATAAGCACCTCCTGTCTAGCTAGCTACATCCGCCACGTTTGAAATAAATATTGAGAAGGAACGGAACATGTAACTATGCTTATGGGAGTCTTATATATCCAGGGCAATTTCTGAAACAGGAGAAATCATAACCATCAACAATCATGAATGCACTAGGGAAGTAAGCCGCGTGCTTCGGAGGGGTATAAGCAACTCCTGTCTAGCTAGCTACATCCGTCACGTTTAAATTCAAAATTGAGACGGAAAGGAACATAGAAGTTAGAACTATGGGACGTCTAATATCTGAAACAGGAGATATACAACAATATGGTGATGACAGTAATGGAACTTTTTTAGGGCCTTCATAAGCATAATATGCTTGCAATATTCTAGACCAAAAATTTCCGTAAGCTCTACCATAACGTATTAACTGTGAAACACCGTCAGTAGGAGAAGAAAAGGAAAGGGAAGTTGGCAGTATAAAAATTGAAGCAAATACACAGTTGTCATAGTAAGTATCTGTCTATCTTCTTCTGCGTCTTTATGTTTATTACTTCGTCTTTGTGTCAGACTTCTATGCTCAACCGTTGAGTATTGCTTTAATCAAGTGTCCTTGGACAAAATTCACGAAAATCTTCAGTTAATATATCTCTTTCAAGATGTTTACAGGGCCGTAACTACTACAGAGGCAGACGACGAGGCAGGCGGCAGGTGCCTCGTCCAGGATTTTTCCAAATTCTGCGTAATTAAATCCAAAATATCCAAATAAATTACTGATAAAAACCTATGAGTTTGTTAATTTGTAAATCTTTGTTGAGGAAGATATGAGACGTCTGAAAGTCTGGAACAGAGCTACTATGACAGGAGATCGATTCTGTAATTTTGCCATGGCATTGGAAATGTTTCTCCAAAGAAAATTCTTAAGAAATGGGACAGCACAGGAATTCGCAAGATCCCACTTGCATTTGAACAATTAGACTAGAGTCTGATATTTATGCCAATTATGACATGTAATAAATTCAGATTTAACTTTAGATTAATATTGTTTTTTAATTTTATGTAGTAAATTAGAATATACAGCATACAGAACAGGTTATATAGTTTTTGCTGCATCCGACTGTCTACCTGTCTTTACAGAATTATTCAATATGAACCATAATAATTTCAGAAAGGTTACCATTTCCGGTTTCCTTGGGGATTGTTAATCCAGTGAGTCACTAAATATATAAGGACCAAAGACGTAATCAAAATGTTGTGAAGGAAATGGCAGGATTTTGTGTCAAAAATATCAAAATTTTCCGGGGGGGGGGGGGCATTCCCCCGGACACCTTAGCTGGACGCGCCGTCCGCCTTGCCTCGCCCACAAATCAATCCTAGTTACGGTCCTGGAAACGTCTTAATCCACACACGAGGACCATTGCAATTTGGCCCTTTTAGGACATTTGTTCTCGTTAAAATAGTTTTTAGATTTGCGAGGGAACCTTGATGAGCTTTGTTCTACATGGAGGATTTTTGAGCTGTAGATTATCTTTATGAGGTTGGGGTTGGATTAATTAGGATGCAAACGACAAAGTGGACACAAGTACCCCATTATGCCAATATGAATTTAAATATTACTCAAAATAGAGCCATTTGGATTCTATCACAACAACAAAGAACTTTAAGGACATTCTTTGTTTCAGATGATTTATAGTGTTACTACAAGACATGTCAAGACAATTTAGTTTTATGCAATCAAATTATTTTTGGGTTTAGCAGAGTTCGTGAGAAACACCGTCACATTAAATTATTTCCACATTTTTAATAATTCTTAATTTAAAAGTTTTCAAAATGTTGGCTTTGCTTTAGGATTGTGATTTAGACATGGAACAGTATCGTTGTATTTGATTTTAATATCTTTAAACAAGAATCTATGTAATCAGATGTCTGGTCTGGCTCTTATACTAGTATATAGTCATCACAAGACAGAATTACCAGTATATTGTTAATAGATGGTGTTTTATGTCACAGTCAAGATTCTTTCACTTATCAAGGCTATCAGTTCATGGATGGTGGAGAAAACTGGAGTGCCTGGAAAGTGCAAGCAAACTGAAAAACTAACCCTAGGAGTTGTGCCAAGATCAAAGAACAGGCTTTGAAACTGATTTTAATAAAATCCAGCATTCACAAACAAAGATGCCACTGAAAAGTAAGAGCTTGCATCACTAGGTAAAACAAAGAATTAATGAAAAAAGATTTTGAACTGTTATAAAAATGGATAGGAAAACAAAATTTGTATTATTTATAGTGATGCAGTTTATTTTTTGGGGATTAGGTATTATTCTTAAGTATGATAAAGTTTTAATTCATCATGCATAATTTTATAAACCAATCCCCAACTGTTTAATTGCCAAGGAAATGCATTATGAATGACTGTCTTTTGATAAAAAACTAAACTATTGTTATGTATTGAGAAGAGATTTTAATATGGTAAAACATATGTGTTATACATATATAATTACATTTTGTATGATTATATAGAAACTTGACTATTTAATTAATACATAATTGCATAACAACTTGTTTTCATTTCAGAGATTGTTCACACCTGTCTATGCTCAAACAATAATACTACATGAACAGTATATATAAGAATAATGCATACAGAAAAAGTACATATTATATATGTATAGGTAGAAACAGTACATAGGAAGTTACTCCAACTACATACTCGCATACAAGTCTTCGCTCTCTCTCTCTCTCCATAGGAAGCTACTGCAACAACCCAAATACAAGTCTCCCCCTCTCTCACACACACACAGAGGAAAATTACAACTCCCATACAATTCTCTCTCTCTCTCTCTCAGCAAGCAAGCACACCATGCCCCGTAACTAAGAGTCCTATTTTGAATATACCGGTACATGTATTTGCATATAGTGTAACAAATCATTATATAATGGTAGTACTAGTATTATATAAATACAATTTACAACATTGATTATATCAATATTCATGTACACTTAAGTCACTTAAGAATTTGACTCTGGTTTTTTGGTTATATAGTTAACTAAGAAATAATAATTTATTTTGTTGCCCAATACTGAATATCACACAGACCAAAGTGTACATGTGGCATAATAAATCATGAGGTGGTAAAGTCAGTGAGTGATTCATTCTGTCAGATGCATGGGTACCGCTGCATTTCTTAATGATAAAACGCAGGTAAATGTTGATTATTTTCAATAATAACATGATTAAAACAGTGTATGTAAACACTATCTTTCCTCGGAGTAACTAGTCATCAAATTGAAAAATGGCTGTTTGTGACATATTGATTTGCTGTTCCATCAATCGAGTAGATGATACACAATGAAGTGAATATTTTTATGAATAACAATTATATCATAATACAAAGTCACATGAGGACTGAAACACAAACTGGCCAATCATAAAATAGTACTGACATCATCAGGAGTGAAATGAAACTATAGAACAGCCATGAATTATCATTTAATTATAGTGCATAGTATGGTTCTTTCAAATTAAATCTATTTCAATACACATGTAGTTGTATTTCATAATTTTATATCAGGGTTCGTACAGACATTTGGACTCTAAATTTAAAAACTTTTTAGGGTCTTTTCAGGACCTTATTTGCAAATTTAAGGCCTAATCAGAGAGACAATTTTAGCAAAGAAATATTGGTGCAAAAGCAATTAAATCAATAAAACAATTACTTGCATGTCCATATTAACGACACTTGGAGTGGAGGTTGAAGTTGGGCATTTGGTTGGGCCAGATACAGATACCTTTAAATTGCCTATTTCAACGCAACTTACCAGTATTAATTTATTTATTTATATCAGTCTATTTGCAACCAATTAATATCAAAATACAGACACCCAAATAGCCAAATATAAGGGCTTTGTAGGGCCTTGAAAATAAATTCAAGGGCTCTTTAGGGTAAGACTTGTTTTTAGGGTCTTTTTAAGCAAACCTCAAAATTTAAGGACTTTTCCAGGCCTGTGCGAACCCTGTATAATAATTGAAACAATCTAGATATAACTATATAGAGTCATGATTATGGAAACATTGTTCAATATATCCATCATTCCAAACATAAACCATAATATGCCTCAAGTATGATCTCACTTCTTTGTAAATTATAAAGGCAAAATATATAAAACAGTGGATTTTTTTATATTTAAACTAAAAACCAGAAGATATTTCCACCAAATTTACATAACTTTTTAAAAATCACTTTAGTAAATGATTTATTGCAAATGTATGTGTTTTCTTCAATTATACATACAAGTATATACTATGACACTTAAATACCAGTAGTTAAGAGTTTAAGTAAGGAAGTATTTCAAGCTCAAACTTCCAAATCAAAAAGTATCTATGTATAATTCTAATTCAAAACAACCAATTTCTATGACTGAAAAAAACTAAAAAAAAAAAAGCTCAATAAAACTGTAAATTGTATTATTATACAGTTGCAACAATCTCATTAACAAAATAAAAATCCGATGAATCAGTGTTCATTCTAGGGTTTTTCAAAAATTTTCTCCTAAAACACCATAATTCCAATATTTAAGCATTCAGGTAATGTTATCATGGTTATATAAGCCAGACTAAGGTTAAAAATTATTGGGGAAAATAAGAGATCAATGGTCCTATGGCTACTTCTAGAATGAACACTCTTTAATACATAATTTTAGTAAAGTTGTTGTCCATGTTGCCATAATATTCGTGTACAGAAAAACGCACAGCATATTAATATATATAAATAGTAAAAAGCAGGTTGTTGTATTGGATCTTAAAACTGTTTTTGGTACAAATTCACAAAAGATGTTGTGGAATAAATTCAAAAGTTACATGTTTTCTACATTAAGTAACTGTATAAATCTGGTGCTTTTAATGTTAATCCACACATACATGTACAGTAAAACTTTGTTATAATGCTCCTCGATAACTTTGCCACCATGTTTACCAGGAAACTATTTTGAAGTCTAAAAATTCCATATATTTTACGTTTTCTTTATAAGTCACCCTCAATTTATCACCAAAACTCTATATAATGCCAAATTTTGACTGATGGTGGTGAAAAATCGAAGTTTTACTGCATGTATAAATGATCTTCATAGATTTTACAACAAAACCTCATTATAATGCCCCTTGATTAATCTGTCAGATCTATCAATGTTTGCCATGATCTATAAAATTAGCAAAGTCACTTTCTCCTAAGTTTTTTTTTATTAAAGTTCTTTGTCCAATTCACTGCCAAGTCCCTTTATGATGCCAATATTGGTAGGACAAATGATGGTGTAATGTCGAAATTATGAAAACAGTATATATATCTCATTTTAGTGTTCTTTTAAGATGAATCAAGTTTTCTTCCATTTCACTGCCAAGACCCCATATGATGCCAATGTTGGCAGAACAATTGATGGCAGAAAGTTGAGATTTTTTCAAAACAGTAAAAGTATCACAATTTGGTGTTCTTTCACTTTGGTATAATACATTAATAATATTAAGTTTTTTTGTAATTCTAAGGAACATGAATCATATCCACACGACAAAATTCACCAGTGTCCAGATTTTTACCCATCAGTTGGTTTGGTATGACATTTGGTGTCACATGCTGAATATACACTCTAGACAGACAGCAATCCTATAATAAATAAACATTATTAATAAATAAGATAAGATGACATTATATCTCTTTATAATACTAAATTTGGAGACTATGTGAATGCCATCTACCCATATGAGATAGAAATAAAAGACACTACAAGTTCTGCTTCATATTTAGACTTATACCTCAATTATGACACCAACAAAAGGCTACATTTGAAACTGTATGACAAACATGATAACTTCAATTTTTCTATTGTCCTCTTTCCTTTTCTATGCAGAAATATACCTGCTTCTCCTGCGTATGGTGTATTTGTTTTACAATTAATATGCTATGGTATAGCTTCTACCCACTACAGGAACTTTATACAACAAGCTGCTTACAAATAAATTGTTGACCAAGGGATATTGCAAGCCTAGGTATATCAGAGTCCTCAAAAAGTTCTATGGCCATCATCACAATATTGTTAATCAGCATGATGTCTCTGTGTCCAGGGTTCCTAAGTAATGATTATACTGTTTGACACCATGTTAGATTTCTGAAAAGTTTGATTGTAGTTCAAATCCGTGACACTGCAGAAAATTATGGTAATAATCTTGGTGTCGTTATGAGTTTTTCATTTGAGGATTTGGTTTGCTGTCACCTCAAACACCAACCTCCCCCTCACCGGCACCCCATAATGTATATGCCTTTTAAGCAGCAAACAATTGTTACAGCCTTAAAGTGGCATTACATTACAGGTTGGGTGATAATATCAAAAACTCATTTCTTAATTTATAATGCTTTAAAAATGTACCATACATACTTGTATATAGTGTCGCACTGTGCGCCAGTAGATACATGGCACCCCCTTTTACAGACATCAAGTCTAGTATTTCCTAAAGGTTGTCAATATAAGTCACAGCAAAAAATTTGCCAGAGAAGATTCAGGGTTTGCTCAGCAAGAGACATTATTCAATACCATGAATGAAGAAACAAAAAAATTGAAAATACTTCAATACTCAATGCATTCTTGAAATACATGTAGGTACTTTGATGTTATGGTCATACTAATCATACTTGGTGTAATGAGAGAGGATACTTACAACAAGATACCTAAGTGTTGTAGGTGAGATATGTGAACAACCGTTGACATACAGTTCTTCTAAGTTGTAGCAATGATTGGCTAATGTAAAAATACTTTTATCCGTCAAATTATTGATTCCAGAGACAACAATCTTTTTCAGCGGGCATCTCCTAGCAATTGCACACACACCCATATCTGTTACCTGTTCAATGAAAAAATATAGTTTGTTCATCATAATTATAAATTTTTACAAGTTCATAAGTAGCTGGTATATCAGCTCTGCCTCGTTTGAGATGAAAATATCTAATCACTCATTGGAACTTGTTATAGATTCTCTTTATATCAGTACTACAAGCTTTTAATATTAAAATTGGTTTGAAAATTTACAAAGGTTTATACCATAAATCAGAAAAAAACAATATGATTCACAGACAAACATACAGATATAGATGGATGACTGATGAATACGATAAGTGACGGACGTGAAAGCATAATACTGACAACATGTTTGAGTCTACATATTTCAACTCCAATCTCTTTCTTTCAAACAGTAGCTAAACAGGAGGTTTAGCTCCTTCTGGAGCACCAGGCCTCACTTCCCTGGTGGAAGTTCATGTGTCTAACCTGAATTATCAGTTTTTACTTTGCTTCTGGATTGTGATTCAGACATGGATTAGTATGTTTGTTTTTGATTTCAAGCTTTAATATTGTTAATAGGAGTTTTTTAAAAGAATATATCATACTACCTCTGAGCATCCTTTTATTCCAAGTTTTGATAGTTTTGGACAATGTTCTGCTAAACTGATCAGTAAATCATTTGTAACACAAGATAATCCAGCCATGTCTAAAATCTCCAAATTACAACATGTTGAAGCAACAACAAATAACACATCAACATCAATCTGAAACAATACAAAAAATTTTCATGAAAACATGTACATTTGTATAGGCAAACAATATTTACCTGTTCGCTTGACCCTTCATTAAGAATATACATATAGAAGGATACAGCCAATATATGTGTTGTGTTATAAGTCCCAATTAATACATATATACACACTGAACATGATTATCATATATTGCTTGTCAAATTTTTGCTGTTTGACAATGACTTGTGTATTTGTGGTGTCAAATTGCAGTCTTCTCGAGCAACATTACCGAATGCCTCAAATTACTGTTTTTTCACGACAGTTTTATTTTGAAGGGAATACACTAGACTGCGAATATAGCAAAAATAAAACCACAGCAAAATATAAGCATTATACAGTAGTGTTCTCATCATATTGACGAAATATACAAGTGTGATCCCTAAATGACCAATAGTTAAATTTACTTTATTTCCAAGACTCGCACTCTTTAACAAGACCTGCACTTTTTAACAAGACTCACACTCATTAACAAGACTCACACTCTTTAACAAGACTTACATTCTTCAAAAAGAATTACACTCTTTAAGGAGACTTGCATTCTTTAACAAGACCCAAATATTTTGCAGAAATCATACTAACCTCTCTACAACTGAGATATAATTTCCGTAACATACTCGACCTACTGGTATCTTGAAATAACGGAATCAGTGGTCTACACGTAAAGTCTTTACACATACTGAGATTTAAGCCTTCTAACGACATACAATATTTGTTTACAGCCACCAAACTTTCATCTGTTAGACAAGTTGTTGTACCACTTATGTCTAACTTCACTAGATCCTTTCCTACATGATGGAGGATCTGAAAAATAAAATATGATTAAAGGGTTTAGGTATGATAAAGTAAAAAGGTTGGCCAAAAATTTTAATTTGTGATGACTATTGACTATTGTAAAACACTTTATTTTAGCAACATGATATTTTTGGAAGATCTCTATCAAAGTCATTTAATGGCATTTAATTTCTGTGGTATCCCATTATTAACCCCTCATTTCAAATTTTAAGTACATGTACATGTATGTAAGTAAAATTGCATGTTCTCTCTTCACTATGTACGAATGCACTTGTGAACTATGTTTTTATTTGATCAATTTTATTTTCGCATGCATTAATTACGCATTATGCATTTTTTTCATTTTGTTTTTGAAAAACTTGTTAATAAAATGCATACGAAAATTTCCTGTTTTACAGTAATCTCGCACAGCCATTTAATAAAGTATAATATTAATAAATTAACTGATTGTATCAGGTTCCAGTCCAGTCAAAATATTTCGCCAATACTAAAACATCAGCAGCTAAAGTTGAAGTGGCAAAATGTTTTACCTTTGCAGTGTATTCAGGGCAAAGTGCTTGTTGGTGAAATAAAGTCACAACTTATTTCAAAGTCTTGATAACACTTAGCAAGGATTTGAACCCCATCCTCCAACATAAAGAGAGAGAGAGAGAGAGAGAGAACCATACCAACTAAGCTACTGTAGTGGTTATGATGTATTTATGGGTAATTCTATAGTAATTCTACACACACACTTTAATGAAAGCGACTGCAAAGGAAAATGAAATCTTTGCAATTATCGTTGACACCCCCTAAAAAGATTTACAGAATGTCATTTTAAATACCTGTTCAAAATTCTTATCATTTAAGCAGCTAACACCACACAACCTTAGTGACTTAAGACACTTTAATCTTTGAATACATTCAACCATAATGCTCTCATCTTCCAGACGTACACCACATAACGACAACTTGACTAACGACGTAGGTAGTGTCCACAGCGACTCATTGTCAGGATTCTTACTCAGTTTACTACAATAAGACAGATCTAAACATTCCAGTTTGGTACATCCCTGAGAGAGCTGAAATAAAAAAAAATACATTTCTGAAAAAATGTCATCATGCACTTATAATATACAAGATGAAATCAATATTAATAGTTCTAAGTCTGTGGTCTGAATCTACAGATGATAAGATAAAAATGGAAAAATAGAAAAGTGAAAAAAGGGAGACAAAAACTACAGTTGTGGTGTTAAACACAAACATACCAGTTTATGTTCAAATAATAGTCCACAAAATAATGTAGAAACTTTGAAACTGGCAAATTTAGTCAAACATGTGATTTCCACCAAGGGGGGGGGGGGTGTTTTTTAAGCACCTCCTGTCTAGCTAGCTATACCTGCCACATGAGAATCTACAGCAGAACATATGAATATTCTTACCTGTATTAAACCTTCTCCAGACAGCCTTGAACATCCATGTAGGTTTAACCTATAAAGCAGAAAAAACACTGGTAGTGTATGACATTCTTAACTGACAGATCAATGTAAACATGCATACAAATGTCACAGAAACAACTAACTCAAGATTAACTGAAAATAATCAGAAAAGTAAGGTTTATCATTTATAATCATGCTTGTTATTTTTTTTTTTGGTATTTGTATTTTTTATTCATCATCCAAATATTACATTCGTCTACATTTTACACATTGATATAAGCACATAAATTAATACATATGAGACAGATTAATTAAAAAGAAAATTTATCAAATCCAATTTTTAGATTACTCATAGCAAATATGTATGTTCAAATGATTTGAAGAAAAGGGATGCATTATTTATAGTAGTATATCTATATACCATAAGTGTAATTGATAATATTGGATGATGATTTATTCCAAGTGTAATTTTCAAAACCCCCCTACCCAAACTTCCATTCGTTTTACGTACCGTTATTATTTTTGTAGTGGCCTCTTAGCTCAATAGATTGACAAAAAAACTAACATAACATTCTTAATGAAAAAATTAACAATAGAAAAAAAAACCTCTGTTTTCTTAGACACATTTCAATGTTGGCGTATATATATCTAATTATATATACACACATGCATATACACACATACATACACACACACACAATATATATATATATATATATATATATATATATTATTATATATTATATATAATATATATATATATTAACCAGAGAAGCATAACAAATGCAGTAGACCTAGCTAATTTAATTATTGGCAAAAAACGTAGGGAATTTTTCATCTCTAACAGCCATCAACAGTTTTCCAAATTGGTTTTCTCCAGGTGTAAAAATATTCCCCGTGCCCCAAAAATTATGGGGAACATTGTGAACAATGTTGCAATTAATCGCATTGTGAAGAGAATGGCGAAATTCTGGTGAGGATTCAAATTTTAGGTACAAAATTTCTTTCATAATTCCTAATTTTTTGCTGTACCATATATATGAAGTGGGGCATTTCCGTATAAATTTTGATAAACGTTTAACATCTCTAGCAGTTTCAGCTACGCGGATGTCATCCGCTAAATCTAAATAATGGAAGAAAATAGATTTTTTATATTGATATAAGTGTTCAGCACTTTTAAAAGTTAACCCGTTTTCTTCTAGAATACACGGGTAAAAATTTGACAGAATACAGTGTTTTCCTCGAACAAGTACTTCTTTTTTCTGAGCTGAAAGCAGACAGAGAATATTTAACTAAAGTTTGGTGTATTTGCTCAAGAATGGGATCTATCTATATATATAGAGAGAGAGAGAGGGAGAGAGAGAGAGAGAGAGTGTGTGTGTGTGTGTTTGTAGGTCAATGAGTAATATGCAATGACCTTCCCTAATTTGCATATAATTCTCTCAACTCTGATTGGGTAATACATGACCCGGCCTTTCTGATTTGCATATCAGCGGAACCGGTATATGTTACAGTACAGCTGTTAGTTGTATTTTGTAATTTTAAAAATATATATATATAAATAAGAATCAATCGACTTCTGGCGACTCTAGAACACGTATGTATCTGCCTTGACGGATGAAAGTGTATTGGTTATGCCATTATATGCGGGTTTATTATATAGTATGTCACCAATCAGAAAATTAGGTCAACCACGTGTACATGGAAAATATAAACAAACAATAATTATTCATCATATGTGTATGTTTCAAAATACCAAAAATAGAAAGAGAAATAGCATTTGAAACAAAAGAACAGATAGTTTTGAACAAAAAAACATTCTGATGATCCGTTTTGTAAAGTAGTCAATAATTATACAGTTAATAAAGCACTGAAAGTCAAGGAGTTTAGAGTCTCTTTTTTCAGATTATTTCCTTTTGATAAGTTTCACAAACGGGTAATCTTTAATGTAAATCAACTTGGCTTTTTTCTTTTCCTCTGGTGGTAGCTGAGCTCTTTCACTTAGTAACTGAGACCTTAATTTGCTAGTCTCCGGTGCGAGGTCTGGAGTGACGCTGAAGCCAGACCCCGGGGGTAACTTCATGGCTTTATATAAAACGTCATCCCTATCTATTAGGCTACAGAATCTGACAATGATGTTTCTCTTGGATTCATCCCCGCTAGGCAAACGATGAACTGCTTGAAAAATCATGCTGTCAATGATTTTATCTTGGATTTTGAGGGTATTTTTCAAAAAGTACCGTATAGCTTTTTCGGTCTCTCTGGAATTTTCCTTTAGTATTCCTGGAACCCCCCTGACCACAAGATTCCATTTCCTACCCCAGTTTTCTAGTTTGAGGCGCTCAATTTTCTCACCTTCAATTTTCTCATCAATGTCCGGTAACGTTTTCTCCTGTATATTCCTCAGAGATTCTTCTGTGAACTCCCTGTAAGTTTCCAGGCCTTTTACTCTTTCCGTAACCTCGGAAATTTCTGCTTGCATTGAGGCCACAGTGCTATCCAGCTTTTTATGCAGTAATTTGAAACATTCAGTGAAGCTTTTACCGTCATAAACATTCTCATTATCACCCATACTGGTTACGTTCTATATAATGCTAGTAGACTACTAGTATACTGTTTGGTATATATAAGCACACCAGTATCCCGTGCAGGTTATGTTGACGGGTGAACAGGTAGACAATAGAATATGTTTTATATGATATATCGTCATATTCAAATTCAAACTAACGTTTTTTTGGGAAATATATAATGTTTCAATCAGTATTCAACCAATGACTTACTAAAAACTGTCTATGTTAGGTCCTTATACAACTTTTTGAATAAAAATTCAGAGCCTTGAGATCCACACCCTACGTGTTCTACATACTACCGGAAGTCCCCATGCTTGTTATTTTACTTTTATAAACAATTTTTATATTAAGACTGAAGTGTTATCCGTTGGGTGATAATGTATAAAATTTCTTTTTTCTTTGTTTCAAAGATGGGTGGTCAAGTAGTACAAAGTATATTATATATATTAAACATTGACAGTAGAACCCATGTAGCAAAAAAATAAACGTGGTGTCCTTGAAACATCAATCTAGTGTGAATGTAAGGGGAATCTACTAAGCCAAATCAACATGTAATTATTATAATCATTATAAGTAAATTAAGCCCTAAATATACCGGTATTATTTTTCATCATTAACAAACACCATTCATGCATAAACAGATTTAAGAATTAAAGCTGTCATCAGAATTTGTAGCTTACCTGCACATCTATCCAAGCAAGACCCTAAAACATTTGTTCTTCAAAAAATTAACAACAAACTTAAACAAAAACATTAAAGACCATGATGTCAATGCTTAGGCTCACACTCATGCCAATGCTCAGGTTTACACTTCTCACACCATGTGTGGGCTCAAGTTCACACTTGTGGCCACACTCAGGGACACACACCCATTGGGTGCTTACTCAGGCTTATACTAATGGACATGCTCAGGGCCACACTTGTGTCAATACTCAAGCAAACACCTATGACTCACATTTGGGGAGACACTTATGGTCATGATCACACTCATATGAACACTCAGGCTCATACTAATGGAGGTGCTCAGGGCCAAAGTCATGCCAATGCTCAGACACACATGCTAATCCCCTCATATCAATAGTCAGGCTTAGATACAGTCTCATGCCTATGCTCATACCCTCATATCAATGCTAAAGCTCAGACTCATGTTCACGCTCAGGCTTGCACACTCATGTCTATGCTCAGGCTCTCACTCATGCCATGTCTGTGACCTCAGCTCTTCTTTACCTTGTAAAAGGGAGATAAGACTGAAGCTTTCACACATAAAAGTTTAGTATACCTTTTCAAGTATGGACATGAGTTTGCTATCCCTGCCAAGCTTTCATTACTCAGTGTATGTGGAAGGCAATCTAATTCTTCCTGTTATAAATTAAATTCAAAATTTGTTAAAATGAAAAAAGCAGACTAGATATCCTAACTGAGGGTTCTGGGATGATTTATTTATTTCATTCATTCTTTACATTCAGGTTTTTGTCATTTGGGAAGAAAAGTTGATAGTTTTAACTAGAAGAAGTCTTAACAAGAGGCCCATGGGCCTTAACACTCACCTGAGGCAGAGTACATATCTTTTGCAGAGGTTCAATGGTCAATGACATTAATAAAAGAGAATATCAAAATTTTCAGCAGTAAGGGCCAATAATATGCAAGTATTTTTGCAAATTGATTATAATAATTATTACATAAGTATGCTATATATAACATATCTAAAGTCTAGCTACAATATGTTATTTATAAACAGCTAAAACATCTGTATATTAAAATGTGCATTAGGCCAATACCTACAATATTCCAATATACATGCCTATACAAAGAGTTTATAGTTTTTGAGATAATTAACCATTTAAGTATTCATTCGCATCTATGACCTTGACCTTTGAACCTATGACCTTCATTCATATATCAAAATGATTGTTGTGCAAATGCTTACAATATTCTAATATACATGCCTATACAAAAAGTTTATACTTTTTGAGATAATTAACCATTTAAGTATTCATAAAATTCTATGACCTTGACCTTTGAACCCATGACCTTCAATCATATATCAAAATGATCGTTAGGCCAATACCTACAATATTCCAATATACATGCCTATACAAAAAGTTTATAGTTTTTGAGATAATTAACCATTTAAGTATTTGTTTGCATCTATGACCTTGATCTTTGAACCTATGACCTTCAATCAAATATCAAAATGATCATTGTGCAAATGCCTATAATATTCAAATATACATGCCTATACAAAAGGTTTATAGTTTTTGAGATAAATAATCATTTCAGAACTTGTTCACATCTGTGACCTTGACCTTTGAACCCATAACCTTCATTCATATATCAAAATGGTTGTTAGGCTAATACCTACAATATTCTAATATACATGCATATACAAAAAGTTAACAGTTCTCAAGATAATTAACCATTCAGGTATACATTCACATCTGTGACCTTGACCTTTGAACCCATGACCTTCATTCATATATCAAAATGATCGTTAGGATAATACCTAAAATATTCTATTATACATGCCTATACAAAAAGTCTATAGTTTTTGAGATAAATAATCATTTAAGTACTTGTTTACATCTGTGACCTTGACCTTTGAACTCATGACCTTTATTTATATATCAAAATGACCATTGGGCCATTACCTACAATATTCTAATATACATGCCTATACAAAAAGTTCATAGTTTTGCAGATAATTAACTATTTTGGTAAACTTGTACATCTGTGACCTTGACCTTTAAACCCATGACCTTAATTGATATATCAAAATGATCGTCATGTCAATACCTACAATTAACCAAAAATCCTACGTCATTATCACCAGAAATGTTTAAAAAATAGCATTTTTTAACAAAGGTCAAAAACTGGGACATGACCTTGACCTTTGACCTTGACATCAATCGGAAGAAAATCACAAGACAAGATCAACAGTGAAAACTCCATACAATTATCTTCAGCCATTATGAAGTTATAACAATAAATGTCTCATTTTAAAAATTACATAATTTTACGCAAAAAACGTGTAACCTATTTTTTGTCCAATTTTCATGAAAAACACACTTTTAGTGTATCTAGGTATGCTGAATCTAAATATCTAATCAAGTTTCATCAAATTTGGCTCAGTAGTTTTGGAGGAGAAGATTAAAATGTAAAGTTTACGGACGACGAACGGTGATAGATAGCAATAGCTCATCTGAGCCTTTCGGCTCAGGTGAGCTAAAAAGTTATCTTCATGCTAGAAGATGACCATGGGTCTTTAAAAGTCAGCAAATTTATTTGCCAAAAAATATTACTGTAAATGGTAGTTTAACCATCTAACAAAAAGTTCAGATCAATTTTGTTTTGAATATTTCCAAACTGGAAAGGAATGAGTAAAAATCCATAAAAAAGTTCTATTTGAAAATGAGGATTATAATCCAGTTTGCATAATCTAATAAGTTTAGTAACCCCAATCCAAAGTTAAAATCAAATGTTATTTTGGTTTGAGATTGGAAGTCAAAATGTATTCAGGCTGAAGGGAGTTTTTAAATGGGCAACAAAAGCACTATTAGTTGTCTTGTAGATAATGAAAAATGGCTAAATATTTTGTATCATTTATAATGTTTATTCTCCAATAATTTGGGTCAGCTAGAAACTCTTCTTTTTCTGGTTAGCCTCAGTGTGCTTTAATTATGATCGGTACCATAACCCATGCACCACGTTAATCTGTGTTTGAATATTAATGATCTTTAAGATGCATGATGCATAGAAGGCCTTAAATGAGTTGGGGTTATTAAAATTCTACGAGAGAAAAATTCTTACCAAACATCCATTCAGGTTGTTTATTATAACTTTGACTGCAGCATCCTCCATTTTGTTACAATTTGACATGGTGATGCTTTGAATTGTGGGATTATTTTTCATAATGGTAGGCATACTTGCAACTATATAATGTAAACAAAGCATTTCTACATTATTGCTGGTTATATATATACAAGTAGTGAAATATTGTAGTGTCCCAATATTTGTTGTTTTTGTGATACACTGACAAACAACTTCAGTGATGTCAATCCGTCTACAACCATCTGGCCATGAGATTCTAAAGATGGAGGTGAGAGTAAAGTTGTCATGGAGCCTGTTAACTCTGTTTACACATGCAACCTGTAAGGGAACTGTTTACACATGCAACCTGTAAGGGAACTGACAAATTGTCTTTACAGTTAAACATCATGAGGTAACATTAACACCAATAAAATGTTTTTGATCTAGACAAACTTTAACAATATACTTGTATTATGTGAGAAACATCATTCTCATATAGATAATAGTCAAAACAGTAGCTCTATTGGTAGACTGTGGGAGGTCAGGATTCTGACTGAGTCTGAATAGGTAGTGGTTGTTTTTCACAAAACACTCTGCATTTAGAAATGAAAGTCAAAGAGTTCTTTGAAAGAAACCTCAAAAACTTGGTATCTGAAGTTAGTTACTTTTGGCATGCTAAGACAATCCTTGCACATTGCCATGAGAAGTGAGAACACTGCAAAAGTAAAAAGAATGCTGCCACTTATAGCTGGTGATGCAGTGATATAATTGAAATATTCTTGAATCTTGACTGGGATGTAAAACCTCACTCAATAAATAAATAAAATCTTTAACACACACACACACACACACACACACACACACACTATTATATATTACCAAAGTCTGTGTGCAATGTTGAACAGCCTCTCAGGTCTAATTTTAATAGCTTTGGTGATTTGAGATTAATCAAGCCTTTGGTAGTTAACTGTGGAAGTTTACGTAAAATAAGTTCTTTAAGCTCAACTTGTCCTTGTGTAATAGCCTGCACACCAACATCTAAATAAAACAGAAAAATAAAACAATGATGAACAATGATGAATATATAAAGAATCAGGGTTAACGTCTATAGCTAGCTTTAAATGCGAAATTCATATAACAGGTTTCGTACAGACATTAAGGACTTTTTAGGGTCTTTTCAGGGTCTTATTTGCAAATTTAAGGCCAAATCAAAGGGACAATGTTAGCAAAAAATATTGGTGCAAGCCAATTAAATCAATAAAACAATTATTTACGCATCCATAGTAATAACACATGAAGTGGAGGTTGAAGTTGGGCATTCGGTTGGGCCAGGTACCTTTAAGTTTAAATTGCCCATTTCAATATAACTTATCAATTAATTATTTATTGATATCAGTCTATTTGCAACCTTTTAATATCGAAATACAGACACCCAACTGCCCAAATTCAAGGACTTTTTAGGGCCTTCAGGATAAATTCAAGGGCTTTTTAGGGTCAGACTTGTTTTTAGGGTCTTTTTAGGGCAAACCTCAAAATTTAAGGACTTTTCAAGGCCTGTACAAACCCTGTATAACCATGTAATTTCAATATAATTTAGCTAGCTATCTTCAAATTATCTGGTTGTGCTGGCAGACAGAACGGTTATTTCAACTCAAACAACTCTGCAAAATACTAACAATTAAGTTTTCAAAGTTTAATTAATTGATTTGATGTGAAACTTTAATAGCTCAAACAGCATTTGAAATTATGGATTTTGGCCAATTTTATTTGGAGTTTCAATTGCTGAGTAATAAAACTCTAATGGATGACAAAAAAAAAAACAAAAAAAAAAAAAAAAACAAGCTGGAGTAAATAATACATGTAATAATTATTACTGTGGTATTGAAGTTCAGAGAGAAAGAGAGAGGCATTGAAACAGATATACAATCACTATAGAGGCCATCCAAGGATACCTATAAAATATACAGGTCCAACCAATATGTTCAAGAATATTAAACAGCAAATGACTCCATTTTTTATAAAATAAATTTTCAACTGTTTAATGCATATAACAATGAGAGTATAAATTATAGTTTATACCAGACAAATACAAAACATGCAAGAGAGAGAGGGAGAGAGGGAGAGAGAGAGAGAGAGAGAGACTCACCTGACACATTTTCACATCCATGGATTTGTACATCTTCAAGAACACATTTGGATGCTGCTAGTTGTTGTAAGACAGCATTGTTAATTTGAGAACACTTGTAAAACTTGATATGTCGTAAATTGGATACAAACAAGTTGTATGAAACATGAGGTAAATATTCTGGTGTCAGTAAATCATGACAAGCCAGCCTCTCCAGCAGCAGTTCTTTATAGATTGTAGGTAATCTACTTCCAGCATGCGGAATGTGGTCAAGTGATTTCTGTATACAGTCCAGACAAATATCTTGTAATAACTTCACCATCTTGCTGATTGTTGTGTTGTATCTTCCAATCTTCCACCACTTTCTGATAAACTGCAGGATGATGTCAAAACTACATCAAATGGCTAAACAGTCTGTTGATTTGCTAATTAAATTATCATCAGTTTGTTGACTTACATTAATATTTTTTAACAAGTTTTTCCTTTGCATGTGACAGAAAACCAAATGGAGACATTAAAATTGAATTCACAGATGTTACATGTATTATATATTTCTGTCTCACTAAATAGTAATCAAAGTTTGCTTTACTGAGGACAATGGGTTGGTCCAAGACATTCGCTGTGTGTAGCAACTTCAAATTAACAATATTTCTCATCTGAAGTAAACATTCTTTTTTTTAAAACAATGAAACTGAAAAAAAGAAAATATTTTAATTATCATAATTAAATGTCTCAAACTTGATACAACCACTCATCTCCATCAACAGAATTTATTTATGACATAAGGACAATTAAATGTATAACTCTAGGTAGCTCAGTTGGTAGAACACTCACCTAGATAAAGCGGGAGGTCCCAGGTTCGATCCCTAGTTTGACTCTGCATTTTATCTTCATATCAATCCCCAAAATTTCAAACAATCCAACAAAATTATTTTAAGAAAAACAACTGTGTTGCATACAATTTGACAATAAGTTAAGAAACCACTTTCAAAAAGCATCAGTAATTCTTTACAAATGAAATTTGACATGGTGATTATAATACATATATACCTATAAATAGGTATAGTTATTTATAGACGAGAGTATATATATATATGTATTATGACAGACCGACTTAGTCACTCAATGTCAAAGTGACTGCAGGGTGGGGTTCTTCGCTAACATAATTGTTCAGGAAGTAGACCTGGTGAGGGTCTTGTAGTTTTAAAAATATATATCCTATCGTTCCCTCAAACCAGTGAATACAAATAGGAGTAGTAGACCCCAAATAAAATCCTATTTGAAACAGGGTCAATAAATTAAATACCTTGTTATCTTTAACTATTTCACAACCAATGTTTTCATTTCAAAACCGGAATAATACTAATCGTAATAATAGTCAAGTTGGAAAACGGTATCGCTTATGTTAGTCCGAGTTTATGTTTAGCCAATTATAGTAAAACTTGGGTATTTATTACCTCAATAAATGAACCGTTAGTGGCCTAAAAATCTGAAATACCACGATAGAATAAACGGCAAATAATTCATAGAAGACTTATTGATGACCAGTAGCAATATTGAAATATAACTTACCATCGTTAAGGAAAAAAAGGTCAGTCAGTCGAACAGAAGAGTAGCTAAATCAGACCATCATAGTTCCGAGTTCCGATGCTGCAACGAACGATCTAGCTTGTGTATAGCCCAATCATATCTCTCTCTCTCTCTCTCTCTCTCTCTCTCTCTCTCCTCTCTCTCTCTCTCTCTCTCTCTCTCTCTCTCTCTCTCTCTCTCTCTCTCCGTATCAGTGTTAATGTTACCATTGCTCAAGGCATTAACATGAAGTCTCGAGTAAGTGGTGCTTTGGCATTAAGTCTCCGGTAAGTGATGAAGCTTTTAGCATTAAGTCTTTGTTAAATGGTGGAAGTTTTTGCACTAAAGTTTTAGCATTAAGTCTCTGGTAAGTGTTGAATCTTTTGACATTAAGTCTCTGGTTAGTGTGACTTTTGGCATTAAGTCTTTGGTAAGAGGTAAAGCAACTAAGCGCTCCAATAACTTGTAACATGGCGTAAAACAAAACAAAATAGTGTATAAAAATATATAATTCTGTATTAATATTCTGCATTTAAAACATCTAAACAATAAAATTATATACACAATAACATGCATCATTAACTAAATAATACTAATCAAAGCTCGATTTTTCAAATGTAAAAATATCAAATGTTAAAATATGGCCCCTGTTTAAACTTTAAATACTAGTACACGCTCAACCATGAACACAATAAATGAAACAAGTATCCCTTACTGATAAAATATGAATAAAATATTTCTTTAAAAACCCATGTTAAAACTAACTTTAAACCTTTACCCGATCAATATAAAACAACGTTAAAGGTCACTTGCACAACTGTTAAAAATATAATTATGAAAATTAAAAAAGTTGAGCACAAAGCATCACGTGGCATATTTGCAGCTTAACTAAGTAGGAAACCGTTCCGTACTTTTCCATATATATATATTTTTTTTTTTCAATTTTGCTCAACAATTGCTAAACATTTGGTTTTTATGAATGCAAAGAACAAATAAAATTCGTCTGACAAAATTTGCGGGAAAATCTGTAAACAATTCCGCTTCTGCAGTGTAAATGTTGTAGAAATCGGTCCAGGAATCAATAAGAAATTTTGTTTGAAATACGACGGTTTAACGAACTTTTCATGTCATCTAATTTTCGTGGTTTTTACGAAAATACTATTTGAAGTTGTAAATCTGTTGTTTGTGATGACTGTTTATAGTAAGTATGTGATATACTATTTCGTTAACATATGATTTCGTGGGTCAGGGTAACCACGAAAAGGAAAACGAAAATTGAAACATCACGAAGCTAATGATTTCACAGCAGAAAGTTAATGGCTTGAAAAGATGTAAGCGGACAAATACTTTTGTCCAATATCTCAGATAAAAGCAATGTCTTTGGCGTCTAACATTGCAATTCTGGTATAATACAATCGTTACTGTATTCCTGTTCCATTCTCACTATTTTGTCTCTGTTGTGTACCACATGTATCTACTATCTACACAACGTGTATCTGTGGGTATGTTAAGGCGTCTAGGTACGAGGGAGGGTCGTCCTTCGTTGCTTTGTGCATCTACACAACATGTATCTGTGGGTATGTTAAGGCGTCTACATACGAGGGAGGGTCGTCCTTCGTTGCTTCTTGGTAAGATGGAGGTGAAATGTCGACTAATTCAATCTGGTGAATATCTCTGAGAGCTGAAATATGAAACATAATTCATGATTTACTTTAGAATACGCCAACCTTACAAAGCATAAAAAACAAGCATACTAATCCATATCCGAATCACAATCCAGAAGCAAAGTAATAACTTTGAAACTGACAAGTTAGGTTAGACACCAAGAAAGTGAGGCCGGGTGCTCCGGAAGGGACGTACTTTCTGTTTAGCTAGCGGCACCCGTCATGTGTAATCGCAATTGGTTGACCAAAAACAGCTGCATAAAGGCTGTCGAGATATAGCACACGTGGGGCCAAGATGAGCTGTCGATTCGACACTAATTCGTTAGCTTAGTGTTAAACTTTCAACATGCCTGTACTGTAGCTTCTGGAAGATGCTAAACAATCCGAAAAAGCATTTAGCCTTTTTTATCGATGAGGTTGACTTAGCTTTCAACAAAACGTTTTACGCTGCTTACAGCCAGTGCTATGGCCAGTTCTGGCATGATGGAGGAAACCGGAGTGACCGGAGAATACCTTCGGCAAGGGTTCTCAAACTAGGATTTGTCTGAAGCTAGGCGGAGAAAGGCACTGTGATCCTTAAGCACTCGCTTTAGACCACCGAGGACTAAACAGTATAGAAAATCAATATGGCGTCATTTGTTAAGCAACTACATTATTAAAAAGTTACTGATGTAAAATACCTGTGTTTTCTGGCCTTATTTGTTGTCTAAAGTCGTTCTGTGGTCGACTTGTAGATCGGCTTGTCCGGAAACAAACAGCTTTCAGCCAACATTTAGATTCCTCAGAGGAAGTGTTTCCATGGCAACAACAGTTATCACAAATATTGCAAACACAGTCTTTTAAAAAATTACAGAAAGTTTGCTTGTTTGCGTATGATATGAGTGTCATGATGATGAGAAATGCCAAGACGCAAATCGTGCCGAAAGCATACGAGCTGAAAACCCTGCAAAAAAAAAAAAGAATTTATGAAATTGATAGTAAAACACGCTTTCATACAACGGTCGGTCTAATGGTGACAGTGTCATGTGTAAAGTTTTGAATCATTACATATTTTTAATTCGAAGTTCCGTCCTTCCGTTGTCCAAACACTTCTTGTCCGGAGTAGATATACAAAGCTTACGAAAATTGGTACAAAACATCAACATTCATTGGAGATGAGCATATCAATTTGGTTTGGTCATTTTTCTAGGAGTTATGGCCCCATCACAGTGACTTAGAAGTACCTTTTTTTCACTGAATTAGCTTGTTTTAGTCGTTCATTCGACTGTATTAGAACGGCAACCTCATAAGTACCATCTCTGCCTTAATTTCATCAGTTATCTATTTACATGATAATAATAATTGTGTGGAGCACTTCACGGCATAGCATATCAGTTGATGTAGCTGTTCAAAAATAACAGTACTGTTCACCTTTTCTAAATATTGATTGATTGATTGATTGATTGATTGATTGATAAATAAATAAATAAATAAATAATAAATAAATAAATAAATAAATAAATAAATAAATAATAAATAAATAAATAATAAAAATAGTGATATCACCAACAGAGAGAAGAATGGAAGAGAAAATAAGACAACGCTATAAAGGTCAAAGGACGTGTAGAATAAGAACTCAATGCAAATGGTGCTTACATAATGTAATACACAAAGGGGGGTAACTCTATGTATCGGTACTTACACTTCTTTCTCACGGGGAAAACAATACGAATCTGTGTATCCACATCTTACATCACAACAAAACACAGCTTTGTTAAACAGCAACCAGAATCACAATATACATAAGGTGACAAACACTTTGAACTGTCATTAAACCCCTGGAAATGAAAATAAAACAGTTTATATAACTAATTTGACGAAAAATTATATATATATATATATATATAAATTCTCTCTCTCTCTCTGATTGTGATGCCAAAAAACCCATTTTGTATATATTTGTAGAACTGGGTAGAACCATCAACTCCGAATTACTCACGCTTTTATTATAAAATAACCCATCATCACTACTGGAAAGTATTACAAATTGAACTTTTTATTTTGGTCAAAAGAATAAAATATAACATGCCCCCCCCCCCTTTCAATCGTTTATATAAAATGCGATATTCCATTTAAAACGGTACTAGTAATTCATAACACCTACATTGTTTGTATTTCCGCGGGAATATATTTAATTTTGTGATTTTTTATGATTTTAATATGACTTACCATAATTTAATTTTCTTCCATTTTCTGGTCATATAGATTTATATTCCTAATGTTTATGTCCTGCTTTGCTTCAAGAATAAAATCCAAATAAAACTCTGTTGGTTTTGTACAGGTATGTGACACCTGTATGGTTCTTAATTAAACAAACAGGTTCATTAACTTAAGATTGTACTGAGTTAGACTGACCAGTACATGCCACTCAGTGAGTAGTGCTCCTGGGAATAACTTAAATACCCTGAGTCGCTAATTATCAACAAGTGTTCACTAATACTCAAACAAAATGGTCTGTTTAAAATCACTCCTTATGGTCATGTGCGCACATATATATTGATCTGATTAATCCGTCTTATGAGACACAATATTCGTAGGTATTACCAAAAGATAATAAATGCCAGAAAATAGAGTTTTTGTATTACTCTTTATCTAGAGACCTCGCAAAGCCACGACACAGTCATGCATATGATGTACCAACTGAATGCGGCAACTGGCAAATGTTGAACACAGTGCATTGGTGCGACACGTGCGTGTGTAGTTAAAGTTTATATTTAAATTTGATCATTATAAAATCATATTTTAAATGTTTTGTTCAAACAAAAATTTACCACATAAATATCTTGGAAACCATCAAATTTATTTCAAGGTGAATTTTGCTGCATTTTAAAACTTAGTAAACTGGAGGAAATAAATTTTTTTGTTGTCTATCTTATCAAATATTGACCAAAACCCATCCAATGTTTTTTTGTTTTTTTTTTTTCAAATTTCATCACCACTACAACTATCATCGTCATTACTCAGAATACATGATTTGTACAATAGCGTTGTTATCGTGAGCGCAGCTGTCATTTGAAACACCAAACAGCAATTTCCATGGATCCCAATTTTTTATGGAAACCTGGGATTTGGGTGTTAACTCGATACTTACTCGTTGAAAAAGAAAATGGTATCGACTGTACATGCCCTGGTAACGCCTTTCACCATACATTTATTTTTTCACTATTTACATAATGCCACCGTTATAAAGTGACTTAATTTTACATTTCAGTCACAATAAACTGACAAACCATGAGTTTTTAATGAATATTTAGATCTAGTTTATAGATTTAGTGTATACAGTACAGACCTGTCGAAAGTTTAACACTACGCTAAGGAAAGAGAGTCGTAGTTCGATTACCCAATCGACAAGAATAACAGCTGTCAAAAAACTGCCGAGAGATAGATAACAGCTGTCAAAAGGCCGCCGAGAGATAGATAACAGCTGTCAAAAAGCTGCCGAGAAATAGATAACAGCTGTCAAAAAGCTGCCGAGAGATAGATAACAGGTGCCAAAAGGCTGCCGAGAAATAGGTAACAGCTGCCTAAAAGCTGGTAAGATAGGACAAAAAAGAGATACCGATTTGACACTAATTCGTTCTTTCGACAGGTCTGTACTATAGTTTGCTGGTGTAATAGGAAGGATAAAGATTGCAGTGTCGGACAGGGGGTCGAACCCGGGACTTTCCACACTATAAGCGAGTGCTCTACCACTGAGCTACCCAGACCGCTACATTCTTCCCCTGTTATTTTTTAATTTCCCACGGTCCCAAGTGGGAAATCTCACCCAAAGTCCCTCGGATGGACTTTATATGGTCACATTGCCAGTCCATCACTTCAATTCCGAGGGTCACACTGGCTACACTGAGCTACGCTGGTAATAACTTGAGAACGTTATAAAGTTAAAAAAAATCTGCCTGACATACAAGGCAGCATTCGAAGTAGTAGTTAAAAATTCCGTTTAAATAAACTGCAATGAAAATAATTATAAGCATTTTATAGGACCCTGAAGATTTACGCGATACTAGTTAAAACAAGTTTTACATGTATGGAGTTTTTCTACAATCATTTTAAATTTTTTTCCATTTTAACCCAAGATGATATGCGACGATAAAAGGAAAAATGCTAATGTTCTTAGGTAAATACATTAACTACATCGCGCGAGCTCATAATGTTGACATTTTTTTGCAAATGAAATAACCAAGAAATCTTGTTATTAATTCACCAACAACAATCAGACCCCGATTTCACAAGACACTTCTCATAACTTAGTTGAAACTGGAAAATCAGAACAGATTAATTTTGTTAATTACATCTAAATGCGTCATTTTGAAGATCGCATTCAAGAGCTTGATGTCATTTGTGTATTTGTTTTGGTGAAAAAATTATTCTGCAGTACCATAACAAATGCACGTTCAGAATTTGCTGAAATGAACGGATAAGTGAAATCTTAGTTAAGGAATGATTGTGTGAAACCGGGACTGAATTACTAATTTCAAAATGTTAACCTCCATGATAAAATACCTGCAATATTAATGCAAAATAGTAAGCTATAAACTGCTTTTGTTTCGAAAATCTCGCTCGAGGATTCTCGCAGTAGCTGCATACATAACGTACATGGGCGTCGAATGACGAGATTTCGGAACGCCGGTTTTTGCGCAACGAATTATCTCCCTTGCTTATCGCATCCTACGCGATATTAATAATAATAAAATAATGATTTATATAATTTACTTCATAAAAAACATTTTTAATTCTTTGTATTAACATAAAATTCAAAATAATGGACTAATATTTTAGTTCTAAACATGAAAAAATATTCGAAACGCGATTCTCGTATTTGGTTGCGATATCGGGTTTCCATTGGAATCAATTGATGACGTCATTAACATCGGCAATAGTTACCGTGTTGGATACAGAGTTTGGCGAAAAAATAAGACAACGAAAAGCTGTAAAGAATATCACAGAGATTTTATCGAGAGTTATCTGAGAATATTGTGAAAATGACAGACGGTAAGAATTAATTATCATGAAAGCACATACGTTTTTTTTTATTTAATTGTGAAACAAAATCGTTATATTTCCACTTTAGTCAAGTTGTTTTAATGATTAAGTAAAAACAAATTTAGAATCAGAGGCTGAAACCGAATGTGCAAATAAATTCATTACTGAAACATGTAATTTATGTTGGAAAAGCATTCGGGATGTCAGCTGTAAGAGGCACTGTCTTTTTATTATTTATTTATTTATTTATTTATTTATTTATTTATTTATTTATTTATTTATTATTTAATAAATACAGAAGCTAACAATGGATTTTTACTGAAATATTACATTTGACACAAACTTCAACCCCGAATTTATTTAATCAAACTCTTGTTTTGTTTGACAGAATTACAATACGTTCTTCCGGAGAAGTTGAAGCTAATGATAAAGAACGCAAAAATGAATTTAGATGAGGAGAGAAAGAAAAGACTTTTGTACATTCCATACCTCACCAATCAAAACGAGGAGAAATTGGCAGCATTTTTCTGGAATGAACTCGTTAAAGATCAAGAACGAATGAAACAACAAAGTGCATATGAGATGAACGATATTGAACTGGCACAAAGATTTGCAGAATTTGTAAGTAATAAGACGTTTTAATTTCGATGCAGAGTCTTTTTGGATGATGATAATATGACCATATGCCGACAATGTCCATAACTGTTATTTCTAAACTTTTAAAGTTTATGACTGGAGATGAATCTAAAAAAAATTAACAATAATATTAATACAATTGCTAATTTTTGAATAATTTATTTTTTTGAAAGTTAAAAAATGAATGAGCCAGTGGAAATAATATCGTAAATATTTGATAATAGTTGTTCTTATATTTTTAACACCTTACTGGACATTTCTTATACGTACGTACGTTTTCTATCTTTTAGCTGACTGGCATTACCAATCCACGGGATGTATTAAAAGAAGACAATTATTTTGCTAAAGTTAACACACCAGGTATGTATAACCTCTTGTACCTTGAGTGAATAAAAAAGTTGAAGGAGCTCCAGATAGTGTTATATGTTAATTGCTATGGAATTCCATTTTTAAAAATTTCCTTAGCGTGAAATCATCGGAAAACACAAACGCTAGCATATACGAGGTACTCACTTATAGTGACAAGTTGTATCATTTACATTGGCAGGATTTAGAAATGTCATGTGCTACTTTTTAATTTTTATGAAATAATATAATTCAAAAGTAGCACATGACAATTGTCATGTGCTACTTTTGAATTATATTATTTCATAAAAATTCAAAACTTTTGTTTTTACATTTCTATTGAAATAATTGAATTTTTATGAAATAATATAATTCAAAAGTAGCACATGACAGAAATATGAATTATTCTGATCGCAAGAAAGGATGATTCTCAAAACGCCGAGCTATCCGCCTATAGGATTCAAAATTTAAAAGTATATTATATACATATTTATAGTAAAAAACCCTAAACCTACTATCATTTTGTAAAAGTTTATATGGTAAAAATCTCAGTAAACTATTGCATTATATGTTTAACACATGTAATTCATTGGGTTTGTCTCCTTATAACTCTATACAAACATGGAACAAGTCACTGAAATCAACACGTTTTTTAATAAATACACATAGAGCGCATGCCTCTCCATTAAAGATATTTTGAATACAAAAACTATCTTATTTTATTGTTAGATATGCAAAGTATGGTTAATGGAGAGATATGCGCTGATAGTGAATTTTATAAAAATCAACGTTTAATTTAGAGAGTTACCCCAATATAACCTCTTACTATACCGTACTATATATACTGGTACTTAATATTAATAAACTCTCATTGTCAACAATTGCCTGCGTGGTGTAGTGGATATATGTAGGGACTATTACGTCTTATGTTGTGGGCTCGAATACCCAAATTACCATTTTATTTTTATCTTAATTCATTTTAATAAAATGTATATTTTACGGCTTTATTTCGTTTTTTATCTTACTTTGTGTTAGTATTTAAATGCAATATTATTTCTTTCTGCCACAAATAACATAATAGAAATAAAGGCATGCACACACATTTGCTTTATGCATATAATATATACAGCGACATTACAGACCATTTAAGGCCACTTGTAATTTCCCGTGTGTTTCGTGTACGATGAACACGTGCTAGTAAACAAAATGTAAAAACATTAATGTTTAAGTGCAATCGTCGCACAAAAAAAGGCTATAGCTTAAAAGTCGGGATAGTTTTCATATGTGACAAATGTCACTAGCTGGACAAGACTGAAGATCATGAGCCAGCGGTTTCTCGAATAGACTTGAAACCTGAATGTATAGACCAACCCATTTTGAGTGGCAGCAAATCAAAATGAATTTGCTTTATTTTCAAAGAAAAAGTTTTCCCATAAAAATTGTACTTTTTAACAAGAATTGACATTTTCGTCAAATAAATCATCCTTGTACCATCTGGTATTCGCATACATGCTGTAATCATTTATCTGGACAAAATATAAAACCTTCAGTAGTTGTTGATGCTTTAAAGATGAAAAAATGATTCATCAAGTCTACATACATCAGAAATCACCGATTTATTAAACAATCTCCAAATAAGAATTCTTGATAGTAACAGTAGAAAAAAATATTTTGATGATTCAAATGGCCTTTTTGTCGATAACTTTAATAGATTGACTGGACTTAGCACTCAGCAATTTGAAAATCTTGCAAAAAAGGTTATATAATTAAAGTCCATAGCACTAAGATCTTAAAGCTGCTCTTGACAAAGCTTCGAAATGGTCTTTCCCATGAATTCTTATCAACACAGACTATTTTACATTTGGCCTTACGTAGTTGGGCCTATAGAGGTTCAAATAGGGTGTAACCTAGTTTCTTGCGTATATATTCCTATAGGCGGATAGCTCGGCGTTTTGAGAATCATTCTTTTCGTATCCCCCTCCCCCGCTCTCTCTCTCTCTCTCTCTCTCTCTCTCTCTCTCTCTCTCTCTCTCTCTCTCTCTCTCTCTCTCTCTTTCCGTCAATTCAAACTTTACGCTAGTGAATTCAGCTAATATATGAAAACCAATCACTTGAGGATGTTTGAGAACTATTGGTGCATGTTTTATTGTAAAACAATGGATTAAATTGTTATATTGTATGGTTTTGTACCATGGGGAAAGCGAGAAAAAACTCTTTGTGAACGAAAAAACAAACAAACAAAATCCATGTAAAATACAGCATACAAATGACAATTATTATATTTAAAATCAATATTTTTATTTCAGGAAATGTGGTAGTAACAGTTGATATCCACGAGCCACCTAAACGGACAGGAAATGTGGCAGTAACAGTTGATATTCACGAGCCACCAAAGCAGCCCGAATGCTCAGAGAATCTCACATCTTCTGAAATAGTAACTCCCAAATCTGGACAAAATGATGATTCTTTTCAGTGCGAGATTCCATCAACCAAAAGCCCAATCACTGATTTGGACTGCACCAGAATCAAGACTCCAGTAATTACAAGTTTTGTCACGAAATCGGACAGTACCAAAAACTGGAGGTCAGTTACCAAAAGACCAGTAGCAGATGTGGCCATCATCAGAAAAACTAAGGTACATTGAAGGAAATCTTAACAATTGTTTCAACAATATTGCATATGTTCTGAGTTTGGTTTCAGTGGATAACTCATAATTTTGTTCTTAATCATTTCAATGTGATTTTTATTGAGATGATTTATTTCAGTCAAACGAGTTTTTACTTTCAGTGTCTGGGTTTTTCATCATAAGGTGTTATTGAGCAATTTAGGATAAAGTATCTTGAAGAAATTATCATATTCTTTCTTGGTCCCTGGTCCAATATAATGAAACACATAAACATACTGATCCTCATCAGAGTCAAAATCCTAAAAGCAAAGTGAAAACTTAAGACCTGACAAATCAAGTTAAATTGAGACCAGGTGTACCGGAATTTTAAATACGCCATATATGAAACGCCGTTAAAACGAACATGATATGGGACATTGAATGTATCCCAGATAAGTTTGGATACAAAGACATCATACACTGTACTTATTAACAATATTGTGATGACGGACATAAAACTTTTTGAGAGCTTTGATAAACATAGGCTTGGCATATCATTGCGTCAACAATTTATTTCTAAGCAGATTGTTTCGTTGAATAAAGTTCCCCGTAGTTTTAACCAGATGTACATTCGCTTATTGACTGTTAAATGAAAATAACACAGACAGGAGAACTTAGTCTTTCATTCCTTTCATGGGTAAATTATTTGTTTTTCAATTAGGAAGCCAGGCATTTCACTACCTTGTTCAGATATTTTTATCCGGTTAAACTAATAATGTCATATTTTATTTCAGAACAATGTGCCTTCTGACGAAATTCTAGTTATTGAAGAACATAAAAGTGTCCACAATGAGGCCAAGAAGCTATGTAAGTATTTCATACACTGTTTTGTTCTCATTTTACATTAACTTTGTATAGGTTTAGTAGAGTGTTTCCTTCGTATGTAAGAGGTCGGGATTCAAACCCAGGCTGTAGCTAGTGTCTTACCAAGACTTGTAAATAGCTAGGCAGTGACTTCTTTCGCTAACCACTCGGCATTTAGAAATGGCAGTCACTGAGATTCTTCGAAAGAGACCTCAAACCATTGCTATGTGTAACGACAGGCATGGCCCATTATAGAACCCTCCCTGCACATTTCCCCGAAGAAGCGCACTTCAAAGGTAAAAATCCTGCCACTTCACCTATAGCTGGCAGCGCCTCGATATAAGTGAAATGTTATTCAGTTGGACTTCAAACCCAATCAATCAACCAATCACACATTTGTCTCTTAAATCTGATCATTATAATGAATGTAAGTTTATTAATTTTAACATGTAAGTTGCATGTCATATACAGTATATCTGATTTTTACAAGGACAATATAACCGTAATAAAATGACTCTTTGTTTGTCAATAAAGATCAGTTTAAATGCACACACAGTTGAATACGAAAGCCTATTAAGCTCATGAGTAAAAAAAATTAAAAGGCGTAATAACGCGGATTGAAAGGCGTTATAATGCGAAAAAAGGCGTTATAACGCCTTTAAAAAGGCGTAATAACGCGAATTGAAAGGCGTTATAACGCGAAATAAAGGCGTAATAACGCGAATTGAAAGTCATTATAACGCGAAATAAAGGCGTAATAACGCGAATTGAAGGCGTTATAACGCCTTGATAAAGGCGTAATAACGCGAATCGAAAGGCATTATAACGCGAATTAAAAGGCGTAATAACGCCTTTTTGTCTATATACAGAGCAGTCACTTCACAACCCTCACCACAAACAGATTGATATTAGTTTAAATAGCTTAAGGCAACGGTAGATCTATTCATACTAAGATGTCACAAGTGTCATTTAATCATTGTTAAAAGTTAGCGATTGACAATTGGACAGGAACTTTTTAATAAATAGCCATGTGTACATTGCCAATGTTTATCAATGTTTATATTTCAGATTACTTAAAAGATTTCCATCCCCATATATAAAATGATACTCTTTATGAAAAAACAACACTTTAACATTGTTTACTTTCTGTTTTACTGAAGAAGTATGTTCATTTCAGCGCAGGATCGGATGATGTGCAGTTTTTTTTTTAATTTTCATAGAATAAATACATATAAAACAGCTTATTACATTACATATAGTTGTGCAGGAAACACACACACACACACACACACACACACACACACACACACACACACACACACTTTTAATATGTATGTAAAGTGGGGGGGGGGGGTAGAGATTAAACCCCAGGACCTCCACGTCATTATGGAAGGCATCTTAACTTCGCGTTAATAAGCCTTTATTTCGCGTTACAACGCCTTTCAATTCGCGTTATTACGCCTTTATAACGCCTTTTTGAAAAGCGTAATAACGCCATTATTTCGCGCTATAACGCCTTTTTATTCGCGTTATAACGCCTTTATTTCGCGTTATAACGCCTTTCAATTCGCGTTATAACGCCTTTTTTCGCATTATAACGCCTTTATTTCGCGTTATTACGCCTTTTAATTTTTTTTATTCATGAGCTTAATAGGCTTTCGTAGTTGAAGTGTTTGAGTTTTGTCTCAAAAACTTGATGCAACAGATTTAGATCTAGTATGCATTTGCCGAGACTGAAAAAGCCGTCCAGATTGTGTATAAATCTGCAGAGAAGAGGTGTATCTTTCAAGTAGCTTAATTTAGAATGGAATTCAGATATTTTTGAATTTGATGACGAAAAGATTTATCTTTTATTTTTTTTATTGAATTTCAGATGAAAAGAAAAATGACCAAAAGAAAAAGAGCCGTTCATTGAGAAATATATTTGAATGTCTATTTCCTTGTTTATTTCGACGAAGAAGCTCACATTATGAGGAGAGTGACATGTAAAATTTACCATGTCAGTCAAAGAAAGCGAAGAATAAATAAACCGAATATATAAATATAGAACAACATACTGTGATATGAAAAAAACTAAACAAACTGTGATATGAAAATACAAACCTGTGCTATGAAAAAACTGTGAAATGGAAAAAACTAAACAAACTGTGATATGAAAATACAAACCTGTGATATGGAAATACAAACCTGTGATATGGAAAAAGCAATTTGATTTATATCAACATTGTAATATATATAGAAAAGCAAACTGTGAGATATAGCTCAACACTGTGATAAGCTAGACTTTTATTGCATTATCACTTGTTATTAACTGTTGATAATGTTACTGATGTTTGTTGTTATTTTATGTATATACGTTTACTGTTTATTGTTATTGTTTCAAGGTTACTTGTTACAGTTGTTTGAATTTTATCATTTTAACTGAGTCATTATTGTCACCAAACTGCTATAATAACGATTTATACTATAACAAATCTTAACCTTTTTTATGTGTTGCAATTGATCTTATTTTAACATTATTGTTATTTATTTATTTATTTATTTATTTATTTATTTATTTATTTAGATGTTTTCATTTCTTTGTTATTATTTTTAACGAGCAGTGTCATTTTTTATTCAGTATTTATCTATAGACAAAATTTAGTTTTATTTTAATTTTATTTATTTATTTATTTATTTATGTTTAAACGCAGCTTTGTTTTTATCAATAATTATTTACATAAATAATTTTTACCATTATTCTTTAAAGCATACTTTTTGTTTTTCAAAGTTCTGTTTACAAGCAGTTTGTTTTGTAATACACATTGTTTTGTTTTTGATGTATAACATGAGAGAGAGAGAGAGAGTGTGTGTGTGTGTGTGTGTGTGTGTGTGTGGTGTTGTGTGTGCGAGAGAAAGTTTTTTTGATGAGAGAGAGAGAGAGAGAGAGGGGGGAATGAGAGAGAGTTAGTTATTATTATTATCATTATTATTATTATTATTCATGGAAATATAATCATACTCGATTAATACTTTGTTAAGTCATGTTCTGTATGCATCATCGACACTTGTACTATATAGTAACTTTAATATCAAATCTTTTAGAAATATCAGAAGCCAGTTCAGAAAATACGTTTCAAGACACCCACTGAGCTAGAGTATCATATCAATATAGTAAAGACGAAATCCTAACCTGATCCCATAGATATTTATAAACATTCGTATACTTTGCCAAATGTTAATTTTAATTGTTTCACTGTTAGCTCGACAGATGATGCTTACCCTCCAGGAGCACCCGACCTCACTTCCCTGGTGTAAGTTAATATGTGTATACTTTACCAGATGTTATTTTTAATTGTTTCACTGTCAGCTCGACAGAAGGCGCTTACTCTTCCGTAGCACCCGACCTCACTTCCCTCATGTAAGTTCACGTGTTTAACTTAATTTGCCAGTTTTCAAAGTTTGTGGTTGCGATTTGGACATGGAACGATATGTTTGTGTTGAAATATAAAAAAAATAAATAACTATGCACCAAATACTAGAATTTCCTTTTTAAGTTTATGCCTTTCTATTGCCTTGGAACCTTTAAGGCTCATATATAGTATTCCTGATTAACTGGAGTTCATTCACTATTAATTGTTTTACATCGACCTGACAATGCTCCAGCTATCTGTGACAAAATAGTTTTCATATTATCTCAAAGATTAACTTGCACACAACGTCATATGGTGCGTACTGTTTTGTTAAAGTGTTTCTTGTGAGTTTTGTAGTATTGCACACTGTCATGACTGAGGAGCAAGGAACACCCAAATAAGGAAAATCTACTTTCAAAAAATATCTACAGAAAGAAAACGCACGAAGCCTCGGAACACACGTTTCGAAGCTTCAAACAAAACACATATCAAAATTTACATTGCATACAAGTGAAACATAAAGGTTTCGGTAATAATGACACTTTCAGTTATTTGTAATACTATCTATAAACAATGCCATAAAAACTAAAAACTCTCAGAAAATAGAAGCAAATATCCTAAATCACTAAACTAAGTCCGCACAACAACAATACATTTCATACAAGTGGAACGTAAAGGTTTCAGGAATAATGATGCTTTCAGTTACATGTAATACTGACTATAGAAAATGCCATAAAACTAAAAGCCCTCAGAAAATAGAACAAAAACCCTAAAAGCACCAAACTATGCCCGCATAACAACAATATGCATGTATTTCATAAAAGTGAAACGTTAAGGGTTTTGGCAAAATGAAGTTTTCACTTTGCTAAAAGTATCCAAGTATCGATTTGTAATAGGACCCTTTAAACAATGTAATAAAACTATGTTTTCTGCCAGCACATAAAAAACAAAAGCATCAAGCTGCAATCTTGAAAAAGTAGCACACTCCAGGTACCCCTGTGTGACATGTGAAAGTAAGTTCAAATGAACTAGCAAACAAAATGTACCGGTAGTCATTAATGTGCAGATGTGCAAAATTGAATAGAAATGCTTCTACAAAAATCATGCACCACAAAAATTTGTGTTTATACCAATAAATAAGAAAAGCTGTCATGTGTCAAATATCCGATACAATATTGATGTGACGTAAAACCGTGAACATTTAACAACTTACTTTTTGGAAATGCACGAGACCCCATAACATTCAGTTTGAATTGGACACATGCACTACGATGTTGAACTAGGGACAGATTTGCCAAAAGCGCACCCATACAGATGACATTGCCTCTCGGCGCTTAGGATCGAATCCCACTCGAGAGAGTACCTAGTGTGAGAAAGGTTGTCACTTCGCTTGCTGAAGGTCGGTGGGTTCCCAGTCACTCAGGTTTCCTCCACCATTCGGGAATTGACAGCTTCGATATGAGTGGAAAGACTAGGGCGTAGAACACCATTCAATAAAAATTGAACTAGGACACATAATTGGTTTTGTATCACAGATGAGTCAACATGCAAGCTTAGTTAAGAGCAGCTGACTCCCCTCGAATACATTATCCTATAAATATTTTTTAATGTTTAAATAGAAGTAATTTGTAAACAAAACTATTATAGTGTTTCTAGGGTTTCACCAACTACTAAAATATTACCGATTTACAAATAATAATTGAACAGGTGTGAAACCATGAAGCGATAAAAAAAGTTAATTTAATTTCAGTTGATTTAACCAATAAAAATGAGATATTATTTTCATTTTTAACCAATGAAATATATTTACATAGTAAAATTATTATATTTAAATTATTGAAATGTATAAAAGGATAAGATTGGATCATACCGATTGACATTTTATTTCTGCGTTGTAATGTTGTGGTGGTGTTTAATGGTTCGAGCAGACATAATGACTCGGTTCAGCTTCAAATGACATTTATACAAACACGTAAAACTTGTTTTTTCTTTTGGTAACAGATTGTGAATAATAATATCCTTATGAATACAAACTCTTGATTTCTTCGATCTGATGATGATGGCGGCCTCGTTCTTCACGGCTACGGATGTTACAACCGGCATTGTTGAAAATAATGTAGATAGGGGTTTACTGATCAAACATGGAAATGAAACGACTGAAAGTGACATCAGAATAGTTCCAAACGACATGGTTGTTTGGTTGGTGAACGAGAAATTATCCAGTATAAATCAACCATGTATTTATTATTTAGTTATATGTGTGATTCTTGGGATGTTCGGAAACTCGCTGGTTTTGTATGTACACGGAAAAGCGCTAAAGAGGAATGTGGCAGTGTTTTTCATAATGTGTTTAGCAATATTTGATATATTAAGTTGTATTGGATTAATATTTGAAATCTTTGACCGTAGATTTCCCATGTATTCTGGGAACTTACCAATTCTTTGTAAAGCAGTAAGGTATTTTGAAGTTTGTGCAAATGGATGTAGCGTAGGTGCATTGTTATGTATATCAATTGACAGGTATTATAAAATATGTAAACCGCTGAAGTCTTTCTCGATAAAGAAGGCTAAGCTGACATTGGTCACGGTTTCACTGATTTCCGTTTTCGTTTCAAGTCCATCGCTGTTGTTTTATGGAAGTGAGACAATAGAACTTGGCAACCGATATGTGAAAGGTCACGACTGTGCAGACGACGACTTGTATAAACATACGATATATCCGTCCGTTTTTTATTTAACGTTTTTTGTGTGCATGTTGACTTCCTTCATAATCATTATTATCATGTATATCTGTGTGTTTGTTGCTATACGGAAATGGAAACGCAGACATATTGGAGAATTTATTTCAGAAACGCCAACAACCAACAACATTCGGTTTGAATACAATGGTGCTGTTATAGATGTCACAAGGGACATGTCAACGAATATTGCATCTGACGTCACTTCCGGAAACAACGCTGATTTAATTGTAATTAGACAAGGCAGACATTCAATGAACTCAAAGAATTCAAACAAAAGCGCAATAAAAAGAATGCAATCAGTTGCAACTCAAATATGCAAACTGGACCACCCCGGACTCGATCTCGATACCACCAATCTAACAGGCCACCGACTTCCCCCAGACATTTTAGTAGGCCACATACGTCATTAAAAACAAGAGCCAAAGTGTCCCGTATGACGGTTGTATTTGGTATTGTCACCTTGGTGTTTATATTGAGTTACTTCCCCTATTTCATTATAGAAATATTAAATGCATTAGGGTTGTTAAAGGAAGACGATTTAGCTCTACCCGTCAGACAGTTGGTAGTGATATCTAACGCTTCGTATTCACTCAATTATATAGCTAACCCGATAATTTACAGTTTTATGAATCCAGTTTTTCGTACAGGAATCAAAACGCTTTTGTTTGGACAAGAAACCAGAAATGACACCATTCAATCATTTGAGAAACTCAGAACAACCTTGAGTAACATCAGGCATATATGATGGTCATAATCAGTGGTGGACCCAGGAATTGTTGAAAGAGGGTGTTCCATTTTATTATTATTATTATTTGTTGTTGTTGTTGTTTATGTGGAAAATGAGCTAGGGGTTCTGGGGGCGTGATCAGTCCCCAAGTCCGCCGCTGGTAATGTAAACATAATGTTGTAACATGATCAACTAAATTATTTGTCAAGTTAAACTTTTAATAAAAATGTTAAATAAAACTTTTATTAACTAATATTACTTAATAACTGATACTGCACTTGTTTTTGACGATATTCCAGGCTCTAACTTTGGCACTGATTTCTGTTGGAACTACGGATAATTATATATTTTTGACAAAGCTAAATGCAAATGCAACAAGCTTCAAGTGATCTTCAAAATGAAAAGGTAAATTCCTAAATATCTTAACAATTCGCAAAATTATAATTTTGTTAATTTTCAAGATATTCAGGAATTTAAGGTGTTATTTTTAAGACGACCTCAAGATTAAAACATTTGCATTTAGTTTTGACAAAAATATTCATCAATAGTTCCAAAAAGAGAATTTGAAAACTTGCTAAATTTAAGTTAAGGAAAAGCCTAGCTAAGGAATGATTGTGAAACTGGGGTCAGGGCCGGGTATCTGCCCAGCGTGGGGACTCCTGATATATACAGGTGAGGTCTCAAAGTATTTATAGTTATAAGTGGAGTGGAGTAATATTGTTTTACAACCCAGTCTTGTTTTAACTCCAATTATATCGAGGTCAGTTATGGTTGGTGTAGGTTAAAGAGCAAGGTGCATCGTTTGGTATCATAAATCGAATAATGTGCTAGTTTTGCTATCTAAACAGGAGGTGCTTAAAAGTACCCTTCCGGTTGTAGTTTTGTCTAAGCGACCTAGGCGCATTTTATCCAGATTTTACAGAATTACATTACACCGGGTATATTGTCACATTTATACGGTGACTTTTAAAGTTTTAGTTCGTCTTGAAAGTAGTTTTTTTCAGATTTGAGTATACGTGTACCTTTATAAGTATGATCCATGTGTTAAATTTTCTAAAAGAAATGATTTTGTGAAAATGAAAATTGATGTCAGAATTTTCCATTTATTCCGTATCAATGAAATATGAACGTGGTTGTATAAAGTGAATATATTTATTTTGGACACACTTGTGTTAAACCATGGATCGATGTAATTGTTTGAATGAAAAACCATGGCGAAATGTACATGTACGTACCTATATGTACGTATTGCATAGGCGTAGGAGCAGGGGGGGGGGCAGCGGGGGCCGGGCCCCCCAATGTCAGAGAAGGGGGGGCCAGGCCCCCGCAATATATTGTGTGAAATTTTGTATCATGCTTAAAAAAAAGAAAAAAAACCAAGAGCTTTAACAGGAAATGTCCATCTGGTAACCAATCAATTCATCATTATACTTGTAAAAGGGCGTACCCCCATATCCAGTGGCGGATTCAGCGGGGGCGTCCCCCCCTTTTTTGTCGCTAAAATTACATATTGTTCAGCTCAGATTGCACCAGAATGCAGGATTTTGCGCCACTTTTTCAAAATTTTCCGGGGGAGCATGCCCCCGAACCCCCCTAGAAGGTTCGACCCTTCGGCTTTCGCATTATACGCCCCCTTTCTAAAATTCTGGATCATCTCCGAGGAGAGAGATTGATTATGGAACTTGTGTCATACGGTTATTTTATATAATCTTGCCTTGATATCACAGTATTTTACCTATCAAAACGATGCACAATACATTGAAAATGCGTCTAGACAGGACTTAGTTTTGAAAATTTTGGACCCCCACCTATGCGAGGGGTTTAGCACCCCTCTCATACTCTCCCCGCCTCGTGCCTTAGGCACGAGGTCGTACCTGCGGCACGACATAGACATAGCTTCGGTTTGCCCCCCCCCCCCCCCCAATATTAAAAACCCTCCTACGCCTATGTATTGGATTTGTCATCATGCATGTATATGAATATTCTAAACGAAAGGTCAAGCGGAAAGATCAATGTTGTTTGCCTCAATAGAGAAGTACATACATATCTATTATAACTACTATTATTAGTATTAGTTACATTAATAAATATATATAAACTGCATTTACACAGATATTTATATTAATAATTAATTTTAATGGAAAAAATGATTGATATATATATATATCCAGCAATTCGTGGAAAACCAATTGTATTTGCGTATTTACATGGGTTCTATAAATAGTTTATATAATAGTTCATAACAAAAAGGAAGTAGACATAAGTACAGTGTACTGCAGTGATCATGGTGATTATGTATTAGTTATCATACAAACGAGGTTAGTGTTGACATCAATAGATATAATAATATTACAATCACATAAAATCACTTATTTACACTATTTTTCAATTCCAATGTAGTGAATCAAATGTCGTATTTGAATTGGGTACATGTTGAGGTCATACATTTGAACTATTCCTGTATGTTCTTCAGATCTTTGGAGCACCTAAGTTGTCCTAGATGGCTGTTACTTGTATCACCTAAGTTGTCCTAGATAGTTGTTACTTGTATCACCTAAGTTGTCCTAGATAGTTGTTACTTGTATCACCTAAGTTGTCCTAGATGGTTGTTACTTGTACACCTAAGTTGTCCTAGATAGTTGTTACTTGTATCACCAAAGTTGTCCTAGATAGTTGTTACTTGTATCACCTAAGTTGTCCTAGATGGTTGTTACTTGTATCACCTAAGTTGTCCTAGATGGTTGTTACTTGTACCACCTAAGTTGTCCTAGATAGTTGTTACTTGTATCACCTAAGTTGTCCTAGATAGTTGTTACTTGTATCACCTAAGTTGTCCTAGATAGTTGTTACTTGTATCACCTAAGTTGTCCTAGATAGTTGTTACTTGTATCACCTAAGTTGTCCTAGATAGTTGTTACTTGTATCACCTAAGTTGTCCTAGATAGTTGTTACTTCAACTTACTTGTATCACTTAAGTTGTCCTAGATAGTTGTTACTTGTATCACCTAAGTTGTCCTAGATAGTTGTTACTTGTATCACCTAAGTTGTCCTAGATAGTTGTTACTTGTATCACCTAAGTTGTCCTAGATAGTTGTTACTTGTATCACCTAAGTTGTCCTAGATAGTTGTTACTTGTATCACCTAAGTTGTCCTAGATAGTTGTTACTTGTATCACCTAAGTTGTCCTAGATAGTTGTTACTTGTATCACCAAAGTTGTCCTAGATAGTTGTTACTTGTATCACCTAAGTTGTCCTAGATAGTTGTTACTTGTATCACCAAAGTTGTCCTAGATAGTTGTTTACTTGTATCCCTAAGTTGTCCTAGATAGTTGTTACTTGTATCACCTAAGTTGTCCTAGATAGTTGTTACTTGTATCACCTAAGTTGTCCTAGATAGTTGTTACTTGTATTACCTAAGTTGTCCTTGTATAAGTCGACTATTGTGCTTCAGTGCTTGACGTTGTTAATAAAAGTTTTCTCATTTTTATCTAATCAGCGACATTTAACACAGACGCTCATCTAATGCACAACAAACTATTACATACATTATTGCGATACACAGGCTACTAGAATATAAACACATACATGTACCTGTTTATATATCAATATGTCACCCACGAAAGGCTTCATTTCAAGCTGTATGACAAATGGAATTACTTCCATTTTTTCTATTGTCAACATTCCTTTTTTTAATCAGCAACATACATGCTTTTCCTGCTTATGGTGAGTTTGTTTTAAAATCAAAAACAATAAAAACTTCCGAACTGACAAGTTAGGTTACACACGTGGACTTCCACCAGGAAAGTGAGGCCGTGTGCTTTGGAAGAGTAAGCATCTTCTGTTAAACTAGTTACATCCGTCACGCGTGTAATCGAAATTATGTGAAAGGAACTTGGAACTATGGGACGTCAAAATATCCAGGACAATCCTGGACACGGAGATATCAGACTTATCAACAATACTGCAACGACGGCCATAAAACCTCCTGAGATCTCCGACAAGCCTAGGCTTGCAATATTCCTGGGTCAAGAATTTATTTGCAAGCAGTCTGCTTCGTTGAACAAAGGCCCCATAGAGGGAACAAACTCTAGCATAACGTATTAATTGGGAAACAAATACACCATAAGCAGGGGGAATCATGCATATTGCTGCATAGAGAAGGAAAGTTGACAAAAGAAAAGTTGAAATCATCACATTGTCATAAAGTTTCAAATGTAGCCTTTGGCGGGCGTCATAATTGAGGTTTAAATCTAAATATGAATCAGTCGTATCTTTTATTTCAAGCTCTCACTAGGATATATATGGTATTCACATAGTCTCCGAATTTAGGATTGTTAAGAGACAGAACGTCATCTATATACATATGTGGAGTTGAATGATTTGGCGAGTCTTCTCTCCAGATTTAACAAGGTTTTGCATAAATTCTGTTTCATAAGAATAAAGAAACAAATCAGGAAGCAATGGTACACAGTTTGTACCCATTGGTATACCGAATAATACGCTATAATAGAGCTTGCTCCTATTACGGGAACTTTATACAACGAAACAAGCTGCTTACAAACAAATTGTTGACCCAAGGGTATTATATCGCCTATACTTATTAAGGCCCTCAAAACGTTTTATGGCCATCATCACAGTATTGTTGATAAGTATAATGTTTCCGTTTCCAGGATTACCCTGTATATGCATTATATTTGACGTTCCATAGTTACATGTTTCTTTCACTCACACGTGGCTGGTGTAGTTAGCTTAACAGGATCTTCCCTGGCGGAAGTTTAAGTGTTTAACCTAATTTGTCATTTTTTTAAAAAGTTTTTACTTTGCTTAGGGATTGTGATTTGGACATGGATTAGTATGTTTGTTTTTGATGCAAGGGAGGTAAAACTAAAGTTTGCTCCAGGCGACCCTTCGTAATATCCAAGATGACTGCCATTGATATAAATAGTTAACATGCAAAAGTAGCAATTATACATTTAAATTTCCATTGATTATGTTTGCATTATATTCTGTTATATTGAGAGTAGGTAATAGACAATTTAAGAAGTTTTTCCTGAAAATGTTTTCCTTGACACAATTATGCAAATAAGATGATTTTTAATCACTTCTCATGTTCCGTGGAACTATAATAGGCATATTTTCATGTCATATTATGCCATTTCACATATTGTTTGATTGCTATTGATCAAATACAAAAATTGATCACCAGTTGAGCGTCACTGGTTTATTGGGTCTCTTGTTGCATACGTAAAATTCATTTCTAGATATCTTTAAATAATTTTACTTTGAATTATATATTATAAAATTCGATTTATGGACATCCATTAAATACATTATGCATATTTCAAAATAGTGAATAAAAATAGAAACTGGAGATTTTAAAACGATCAAATAATTTTCATACTTTTAAATAGTTTATAAAACTTGGCTTCTAATACAGATCACAGCCAAATTGTACGTAGTAAGTATGCTTGATGTAATTATAAACACTGTGACCAGTCCATGCCCAAATCATAATCCCCAACCAACGTAAATTTAAAACATTTGAATATAGCAAATTAAGCTTCCGGAGTAACCGACCTCACTTCCCTGGTGGAAGTCCACGTGTTCAACCTAACTTGTCAGTTCCAAAGTTTTAAACTTAAATTTTTATTAGGACATAAATTAGTATGTTTGTTTTTGAGCTTAACACATGAACTTTAACCAGGGGAGTGAGGTCGTGGACTCCAGAAGGATAAGCACCTCCGGTTGAGCTAGCTACACCAGCAGCATGTAAAATAACTGATAATTTTACTGCCATGTTATGTATTCTATTTCAAGTATTATTTTATACATAGGTTCTAAATGGATCAGGCGTATTATAAAGAATGGGCGTCCAAAATAAAATCATTTGTTTTGGTAAATGATTTGAATCAGATAAAGTATTACCTTGGCTACAGGACACACGATATCAAGAAAACAATTATATGTACAAATGTGCATGGTAAATCTGCTCTGCTCGACGCATGCGCACTTCAGAGATACTCCATCATCCGGTATTTTGTAGAGGACTGTAAAGTAGATGTAAATATATATTCAGACGAGGGGATTACTCCAGTTTACAGAGCATGCGCATTAGGTGATGTGGCTTTGTTGGAATACCTCTGTTTAAATGGAGGTAATATTTATTTACATGCTTAAAACAAACTTAAAACACTGATAATGACGTTTGTAAGCAATGCAAGTATTTGCAATGTGTTAATTTCAAGGAAAGTGGATATACAATCTTGTGACATAGACGGAAATACAGCTCTTGATTATGCGTTATTGACGTCATCTATTCGAACTCTTGAACTGCTTCTCCAAAATGGCGCAAGTGTTAATCAGCCCAATTTATCTGGAATATATCCTATTGAAGAGGCATGTCGCAAGGTCGATGGAGATTCCCTTAGACTTCTTTTACACTATGGAGCTTCGGTTGATATAAAGGGAAAAGATGGGAAAACACTTCTGATGCAGTTCATAAAAAGTTTTGATATATGTGAAATTCTTTTACAGAATTCGATTTCAGTAAACGTGAAAGATTATAGTGGGATGACAGCTATACATTATGCAATAGACAATGAATGTGGTTCAAATTTATTAGAATTGCTTCTCAGCTTTGGAGCAAACATAAACGCAAAGAATAATAATGGTCTTACTCCAGCGGCTCTTGTAATCCACAGAAGGGTCATTTATTGTTTGAAATATTTATTGCAAAAGGGTGCAGGTGTTGATGCAGTTGACGTAAATGGTTCAAGTTTACTCCACCACGCCGTTGAAGCTGAAGATTTAGATGTCATCAAAGTTGTAACAAATTATAATGTCGATGTTAATGTACAAAACAACAAAGGAACGGAACCAATTATTTTAGCAGCCTGTCGTGACAATAGTGAAATAGTGGAGTATTTTATTCAGCATTTAGATGTGGAAAATGTCTCAAAAATCCACGCACTCGAATTATTGGCATCAAATCGCCTGTCTGGTTTGAATCATGACCAAGCAGTTAGTTATCTGAAGTCAGCGATGGATTGGCGCTTAAGTAATAGGTATAACATTACGTCTGCGACCTTGCTTAATGATCTGTTTCCAAATATTCATGAGTCAACAACTGTGGATGAGGTTATAGCTCTAGATGACGATTACACATCAATGCTAATGCTAGCAGCCATAATAAGAGGGAGAATTCTTGGATCCTTTGATTATTCTGTTTTGGAAGTTCTTGAAAGCTTGATAGAAGACGAAGATGGCGGGGGCGAATTGGATCATGCTTTACTTCTTGGTATAATGCAACACATACACAAAATTGCTGTCCACGAATATGGAGAAAAGGACATGAGATCTGCCAGATATTTGCAGAATACAGTGCGTCACATTTGCGAATTAGACAAGACTGACAGACCTTTAAAAGTTACACTTGATGTTCTTTCAGTCTGCATTCAGCACGTATCTAAAGTAGTGACGTGTCACGCGCTTGAAAACCATGACATACTGGAATTGCTCTTCCGGCAATGTGTACTTCTTATTTACCTCTGTCTCATGGATGACACAAGCGGCATTAACAAACACATTATTGAATCCAACTTTAAGGAAGTAATCTCCAACTGTCCTAATGATGATATATCTAAGACATTCATACATTGTGTACTTGATGGTATCCTTGAGAGGGATATTCCATTCCATAAAGAAACATTTCTAAAATTTCTAGTTTTTCTTATTTCCAACAAGATAAATGTCAGTTATGTCGACTCCGAAAGACGAAGTCCGTTACATAAATTTTGCCTGTGTCCCAGTTCATCAGAGAAAAACACTGACGTGGTACACAGAACAGCGCGACTTCTTCTTGATAACGGAAATCATATTTGCATGGAAGACCTCTCTGGTTTGTCTGTTATAGAACTTCTCCAGTGCATTTCATACCCGGTTCACGGGGTACGTGACAGAACATTACAATGTCTAGCGGCAACAAAGATAGCAAATAGTAGTATAACTCACACAGAATTACCTCCTCACTTAGAAACATTTATTTACCAACACGAATATCACTATCCATCTCCATTGCCATCTCCACCGTCATCACCAGATTTAAGCATGGATTCAGATTCGTCATAGCATATACTAGTACTCTATGAACGGATTGCAGTTATCCATTAACAGCGTGGGTATTTTGTACATAGAGACAAGTGAATTAGTCCCTGCATTAAGACGATATTATTTGGAAAACCAGTTTGTTTCACGAATCCGCAAATATTTGCTGAACGAGATTCTATAAGAGTCACTGAATGGAAGCCGCAATAAAGACATATATGCAGATACAAGTAACTTGCTACTTGCGTTTAGGCGATATAATTTTTCTCCGAAAGTGTTTTGGAAAAAAATAAGTTTTTTCACGAATGCATTGAATGCATTGAAACATATTTATCGAACGAGATTCTATAAGAGTCACTGAATGAAATCCACAATAACAATCCCTATATAGACGGATACCCGTTGGGACATCTGTCCAGACAGTTCAAACTAAAATGTACTTTTTTATGATTTGACTTGGTTAAGATCAGAATTATTTAGTTTTTTTTTTTAATTTTTACAAGCCAAGGTAAGCTTGGTAAGCCAAGATACAAATATCTGGTGCTGAACAGGGATTCTGGTTATTTTGTCAAGCATCATACGGATTCCAAACAAAAATATACTGAAGATACCATCAACAAAATGTTGGAGTTTTTGATAGATAACATATTTGTTGTGTTTGGTAATATAGTATTTCAGCAAACAATCGGTATACCAATGGGTACAAACTGTGCACCATTGCTTGCTGATTTGTTTCTTTATTCTTACGAAGCAGAATTTATACAGAACCTTGTTAAATCTGGAGAGAAAACTGTCGCCAAATCATTCAACTCAACATACAGATACATAGATGACGTTCTGTCTCTTAACAATCCTAAATTTGGAGACTATGTAAATGTCATCTATCCTAGTGAGCTTGAAATAAAAGACACGACTGATTCCTCAAGTTCTGCTTCATATTTAGACTTATACCTGAATTATGACGCACAAGAAAGGCTACATTTGAAACTTTATGACAAACGTGATGACTTCAATTTTTCTATTGTCAACTTTCCTTTTTTATGCAGCAATATACCTGCTTCTCCTGCTTATGGTGTATTTGTTTCCCAATTAATACGCTATGGTAGAGCTTGTTCCCACTACGGGGACTTTGTACAACGAAGTAGGCTGCTTGCAAATAAATTGTTGACTCAGGGATATTGCAAGCCTAGGCTTATCAAGGCCCTCAAAAAGTTTTATGGCCGTCATCACAGTATTGTTGATAAGTTTGATGTCTCTGTGTCCAGGATTGCCTTGGATATATTTGACGTCTCATAGTTCCATGTTCCTTTCACACAATTTTTATTACACACGTGACGGGTGTAGCTAGCTAAACAGGAGGTGCTTACCCTTCCGGAGCACCCGGCCTCACTTCCCTGGTGGAAGTTCACGTGTCTAACCTAACTTGTCAGTTCCAAAGTTTTTACTTTGCTTCTGGATTGTGATTCGGAAATGGATAAGTATGTTTGTTTTTGATTACATGGATTTAGCAAGTTGTTTTTTAAGATCAAAAGCGTATATCTATATTTGAACACAGTGTGGGAACGGAAGTTCAACCAAACTGTACAGTCGCCGGTAGCTCTGTTTCCTAACCAGTATACGTCAAGGACTAGCCCATTGTCTTTATTTATGAATGAACAACAGGTTAAACAGCACAAGAACAAAATTCATTTATTACACTTGTTTGGCCTAGAGTCTCGATGTAAATGGGAGATTCTTGACTCTGTGAAATCAAATCTTGTTTTAAAGAAGGCTTCAATGAACTGAATCACGATCATTCTGCCAGAAGAAAGCGTTCATTATACTTAATTCATGCAACATAGCTTGATTGCCTGTTGTGGAGCTACCCGTACAGTAAAATATGAGCTACCTGTACAGTCAACAGAAAATCACGCAGCCTAATAAATCGGTGTTTTACGTTTTTCTCCAATCTTATCAATACTGTAACAAGTAACAATTCCTTTTAACATTCATAGCTTGCTCACTGTCTGTATTATGGTAATAAATACTAGACCAATATTGAGAAAATAAAGAATATATAGTGAATTCGTGACAATTCCACTCTGATTTACCGTGTTCAACAAACAAATAAATATCTTAGGCTTCATTTTTTCAAAAACGTATTAAATAAATCAAAACTACATTTACTTAGGGAGATCCATGCCCGTAAGGAAAGTAGCAGAACATTTTATAACAACAATGATTTTAGATATATCTACTTAGGATTGGCCCAGATGTTTTCGTTCTTCGCTTCAGAAAACAGAGCTACCGGTGACTGTAGTTTGGATGAATTTCCGTTCCCACACTGTGTTTGAAGGTGTCATTTTATTTTCAATAATGTAAAATGAGCTGTGTAAATTTTTAGAGATAACAATGGTGTTCTTTGAATTCAGGTTCGAGGATCATTCCGAGCCACAAAGTACGTTCTCTGGGTTAAATCAATAAGACTCATTAAAAGAAAAACGAGGTTTATATACAGATTTTCTTTTTTTGTTAACTTTTTACAAATTGTAAAGTCGATTGCAAAAATGGTTGCGTGTAAGGTTGGTTAGTTGAATGGTGTGTATAATGTTCAGAAATCATGTGTTATAGTATATGGATTGACAAAGCGTTCTTTGATGATATTACTTGTAAATGGTTAATTGGTAATCGCGCTGTTCCGGTCCTAAAGGAATATGTCCATCTTGGTATTGAGCAAAACGCGTTCTTTCGTAGTATTCACAGGACACGTTCTAGATGTGATAAAGGACACAAATCCTATTTTGCTATTACTGGTGTACAAACTAACAATATAAACCCTACAGTGTTATCTGACCTATATAGGAAAATTGTAGTTCCAACTGTTTTATATGGATCCGAACTGTGGAGTAATCTTAAGCTTTGTGATATGATAAACACTTTTCAACATATGGTAGTAAAACACATGCAAGGTCTCCCTAAGCTCACACGATCAGACATGTGTGAGAGCATGGTTGATTTACCTAGATTATCAGCAGAGGTAGATTAACGGAATTTATTATTTCTTCAGAAATTGTGCAGTTTAAACATTGATCTACCCTCCAAAAACTTATTATACACAGACTGTATCAACTCAGACTGCAAGCAGCGTGGCTTTATCCCCAATATCTGCATCATCCTTAACAGATATTCACTAACAAGTTTCATTATAGATTATATTCATGGAGATATGTTTCCAGAGAAGAGACACTAGAAAGCCATAGTTACCAGTGCAATTTCTGTTAAGGAACAAAGCACATAGGAAGATGGAACCTCGTCTGATCCAGACTTTCGAGTCTTCAGACAAATATATGATAAAGAATCTGTAGCATCTGTATGGACTTTTCCTACCAACAAGTCTGAGTTAGAATTCGCTCGCTATATAGCTAAACTGTGGGTCTTAACACCTATGTATACATATTACCAATGCTGTGTGTGTAACTGTGTACTTAGTAACTTGTATGTTCATATAGCATCTCATTGTTGTAGTGTTGATGTAATAAGAGAGCAGTTCTGGACCGCCATTACAGACCATTTCGGTATAAACCTAAACATCGAACTAAATGGATACACTGGTGAGAGATTCTACTGCGTGTTATTAGGACTAAGACCAGAATCTATTCAAAATGAAGAGGAACACCATAAGTTTGTTGGACTATGCTATCAGTTTCTTCAAGCAATCTCCGCAGCTTATTATAGGCAGCTCGCGTAAAATGCCGCTCTGTCAGTCCATACCATTAATACCTGAATAACAATATACTTAATTATGGTTTCATTATTGTATTATAACTTTAAATATATGTTATAATTTATTTATTAATTATATTTGTGTAAAATGTTTATTCAAAAATCTCTGTATAAGAGGAAATAAAGTTGACTGATTGGGTTAAATCCGGCTTTTAGAAAGAATAAGACTCATTAAAAGAAAAACGAGGTTTATATACAGATTTTCTTTTTTAACTTGTCAAGTCGATTGTAAAAATGGTTGCGTGTAAGTTTGGTTGGTTGAATGGCGTGTCTCAATTGTATTTTTCAGCTATTGGTGACCAGACAATCTTTGTTAATCCCAAAGATTATTCCAAACATAATAGGCAAGTATTTCTGGCCTGCATTGTACAATTTATCACCTTTAGAGTGATAGAATATTCGTCCGCAATGTCACAGAACCCGACCACTCAGCACATTATACCGGATGACCTATGGCGGAGAAAACTCTTTTTTGGTCGATCGGAGTTTTCGGAGTAAGGTATTCCGCATATTTGAATCAAAAGGTTTACCGTAGATCGTAAACTAATATACTTTGATTTCACAACCATTCCCTAACTTAAATTTTTCTTAACTTTCTTTACCAAATTTTGTTTAAACTTCTAATAATTGTTTTGTCAAATCTGTTGAAGGAATGAATGTGCAACTGAGGCCTGAATTGACTTAAAGATTATTTTTACCCATGTTTCATATTACTGTTATGTTTATAAGTCATGAGTCATTTTTATGTTTATCTAAAATCCAGATTATTTCGTAACGAGAAGATGATTGTCCGTTTGGATTCTTTAAACATGTTTGCTAATTGAAAATGGGTATAGTGAGTAAACATATCGATGCATGTCAAAATCATAATCCATAAGCAAAGTGAAAACTTTGAAACTGTCAAATTAAGTTAAGCACGTGAATATCCACTGCGCAAGTACAACCTTTGTATTGTTTTGTACATCAAGGCTTGCTGAACAATCTATATTTGAAAGAAACTAGTCTGGTGGGATACGCTTGTGACTAATGTATATTTCACATATGAGATTCATTATTATTTTTATTTGTAACTGCTTCAATCAACAGGATACATTTTGTTTGTTATATGAGTACATGTCAAGTTTGTTGTCATATTTTAATCTTTAAATTTTCTGAATAAAGTCAAAACTTGCTACATTTGAATGCATTATTCTCTAATATTACATAATTAGCACACGATATTGAAGTTGTATAGCCAGTTTTATTCGATATTTGGATATTTGACATTTTATAGAATAGAATATTAATATTCAGATAAAGACATCATTTAACAGTTTAAAGAATACCATTTAGAGAAGTACATGATTCACTCACTCAAACATTCATTATCCATACTGGATTATAAATCATGTCCATGGTCTATATAAAAACGTTGTCTTTATTTACATATTTTACTCTACAGTTAATTTTACAGCGCTAGACGGTCGCTATGGAATACAAGTCCTCATCAGTAGAGCTTTAACTAAAAGTTTGAAACCAAATAAAAACACACATGCAACTCGTGTCCAAATCACAATCCCAAAGCAAAGTAAAAATCTAGACTAGGTTTAACATGCGAACTTCCATCAGGGAAGTGAGACCTGTTTAGCTCACTACACCGGCTACGTGTGTATTCAAAATTTGGAATGAAGTGAACATGGAGCTAAGTGAGGTCAAACATATCCAGGGTTATACACAAGACATTATACATGTACTTGTTAACAATATTGTGATGAACATTTTGGGGGCTTGATAAATCAAGATCACTGGAACAAAGATCCATAGACCTCCAATTTTGCAAATTTCAAATATGCCTGAAGCTTTGAAATATTGTTTAACTAAATTTGCCTTTTTCATAGTTTTTACTTTGCTTTTTGGATTGTGATTGGAACCTTACCAGTAATGTCTTTTTTTTATTATGACATGCAATTTTTTCTGTTGAAGTGTAATATCACATATGCGCAGGTTTCGGTTGAAATCAATTTCTACATGTTATTGTTTGTTTGTTTGTTTTTCAATGTACACATTTGAAAAACAAAGTTTTATTAGAAAAGAATGTTATCAATATTTGTATATACAAAAATAATTTATCAATAAACAATACAGAATAATAATAATAAGTTGCGACATTTCGTTTGAATGTTGGCCAATAATGAATTTCAAATTACCACTTTACTAATTTCCTAAGATGTTGATGCTGCATATAATCTGTCAACAGGCCATTGTCATGGCTTTTTGCTGTTATCATTTTACTAGCATAATTCGATAATTGAATAACTCAGACATAGATTGAACATATTTGAAGTTGTGTTTATCATTCACAACCTCCAAGTTATAGTAATGACCAGCGATTACGCTGTCATTTTACATTGTTTAAATCAAAAACAAACATACTGGTCCATGTTCGAATCACAATCCAGAAGCATAATAAAAACTTTGAAACTGACAAGTTAGGTTAAACACGTGAATTTCCACCAGTGAAGTGAGGTCGGGTGATCCAGAAGGGTAAACATCTCCTGTTCAGCTAGCTACACCCGCCACGTGTGTAATCAAAATTGAGTGAAAGGAACATGAGACGTCAAATATATCCAGGGCAATCATGGACACAGAGACACCAAACTTATAAACAATACTGTGATGACGGCCATAAAACTGTTTGAAGCCTCTGATAAGCATAGGCTTGCAATATTCTTGGATCAAAAATTTATTTGTAAGCAGCTTGCTTCGTTGTATAAAGTTCTCATAGTGGGAACAAGCGCCAATTCGGGCAATATACTTTATGCAACGAAGCAAGCTTTATAAATTCTTTACGAAAAGGATATTGTAGGCTTAGGCTTATTAAGGCCTAAAAATTTCATAGCAGTCAGCAACGACAATGTATGCTGCCTTTGTATTCAAAATCACCCTGATTACTTTCAATTGCAATTTTGATTACACACGAGGGTGAAGCTACCTAAACATGAGACCCCTTCCTGACCACCTGCTCTTACATCCCTGGTAGAAGTTCACGTTTTTAATTTCAATTTAAATTTGTCGGTTTTTAAACGTTTTTATTTTGCTTTGGAATTGTGATTTTGACGTATGATGGTATACATGCATTTGTTTTTGATAGATGCGGTTCCAAAATAGTTTGTTTCATTGTGTGTTGATTTAATATAAATATATGTTGTAATTATAAAGAACAAGCACTAATATTACTAAACATTTTCTAGATCACCTAGCCTCACTTACCCGGCGAAAGTTTGCTGTTTAATACTGGTTTTACATGTTTTTACTATGCGTTTATAATTGTGATTTTAAACCTGTGTGTTTGTGATAGATGATTGTTGAATGAAATAGATGTTTATGCCAGCATTTGCAATTTCTATCTGCTTAGCAGCCGGTTACCTGACCATCCCCGGTAACACTGGGTCTAGCAGCCGGTCACCTGACCATCCCCGGTAATACCGGGTATAGCAGCCGGTTACCTGACCATCCACGGTAATACCGGGTATAGCAGCCGGTTACCTGACCATCCTCGGTAATACAGGGTATGACGATCTTGTTATTTGTTTCACTCCATATTTAACATGACCTTTCCAATACCATTAAAATGAGCCATAGAACTTGTCCGAGCATATGTATATAATTAAATACATGTGCCTGTTTTGTCGGACAGTACTACGTGTACATATAAATTAATTTAAGTGTCCAAATTTAATGGATACAAAAGTGCAACAGTATAGCACGGTGGGTCATTCCTTGTAACCTCTTCATACGTAGGTAAACTTGACATTGAATTTGTTTCTGTATCAGCTATTAATCTGTTGTTATCGGGTAGTTCCGTTATGATGCTGGAGAAAGACTGTGTGTCACCGTCAGACCGATGTGAAATTTCATCTGATTGAATGTCCATATTTATGTGTTGGATAGAAGGTGAAACCGGTTCGGGAGTATTTGTTACTGCAAATAAAAATGAAACATTACATATTTAGACCACACTTTAATTGTAAGTTATATGGGATCATATTTAAAAAGGTATCGATGAAAATACAAATGTATACATATAATCGACCCAATGTTTCTCCGCTCACGAAAACTGTTTTGGATATCTCATTATTTTCTCGATTGGAATGAAAACCTAGATACAGGTGAGCGAAATGGTGTTTAAGCTACCACATGTTCAAAATAAAAGGCTGTTTAATTGAAAGAAACATTTGTTGAAGTGAGATCAGAATGCGGACATGCAACCTCCCTCAAGACAACAGGACGTCTATTTTAGGACAAGAATTGCTTGTGTACAGTGAGTTCATTGGGTACTTATATATAGGATGAATACCCCTGCCACCGAGTAATAAGTCGTTTAGAAATGAAAGCTAATGCTTGTTCTTTTGCAATATAAACAATTCAAGTAACTTCAAATCATAGTTGAGCATATGAATATCATTAGACTCATAACACTGGGTGTTATTTAACTTTTAGCTTAAAGGAGGAAAGTCAGAGTTTTCAAAGTATTGCCATCGAAGACTTTTTCAGAGTATTGTCATCGTTTGGTAACTAATGGCGTATCGGATGTTACTTTAACCAAAACACTACTGTTACATTTGCATTCCAAAAAGTAGTCCCACATAGAATAACATGATCTTAATTTACATGTATGTAATTGTATTTTGAATGTCAAATTTGAAACAAGTGTTTGAAATCAACTTCATTGGGGAAAAAACAAACAAGAACCCCCACACATACGGCGAGTAGGAATCCCGTTTGGCAAGTCAGATGTGCATATATAATTAGGTCATGGATTTGATTGGTGAATGGGCAGAATAGTGTCATGATTATTTTCATTAAAATAGTGTAATCCATTTCACTAACAACGCCATGTCCAACATTAGACCACATTTGTACATGGTATAATTTTTGCAATGGTATTTACATGCATATTTAATTTGGTTTCATACTAACAATATAACACGGCTTATGATGTTCTTTATATGAAAAAAGAAACCAAACCAATATATCGTTTATATGAAACTAAATTTAAAGTATCTACCATTGCAAATAGCAATAAAATAAAAATAAAATAAATAAAAATAAATATAGCAACATTTTTCAGATTATACATCATTTTCTCCAGATGAGTGATACCTTAGAATTAGCATATATTTTATATATCAAAAAGTTTTATAGCGGTCATCACAGTATTGTTGATAAGTTTGATGCCTCTGTGTCCAGGATTGCCCTGGATATATTTGACGTCTCATAGTTCCATGTTTCTTTCAGACAATTTTGATTACACACATGGCGGGTGTAGCTAGCTAAACAGGAGGTGCTTACCCTTCTGGAGCACCCGGCCTCATTTCCCTGGAGGAAGTTCACGTGTCTAACCTAACTTGTCAGTTCCAAAGTTTTTACTTTGCTTCCGGATTGTGATTCGGACATGGATTGGTATGTTTGTTTTTGATTATGTCGCATGTAATGATGTATTTGGTGACCTTATATTTGTGTAAGTCGAATGCAGGTGAAAATTGCGGTATGTTTTCTTGTTATTGTCGTAACATTGTATATATATATATAGGTAAACAACTTTGACCTGTCCACTTGACCTTTGATTTAATATTCATTATGGGCAGGTAAATTTAAGTAACAGGGTTCACGGGTATAGTTCATCTATATGATGTGAACACTAATCAAGGACAATGTGTATTGTATTAACTGTGAATCCTAACGCTACACCCGTGTATTGGATGGATCATCTTATATGAATATTTGTTTTGAAAGGTCAGGCAGATAGGTCAATGTCATTTGCCGATAATTTTTCTGGTTATGTGGAAGAAAAATATTCTGTTGTAAATAATTACCATCTGCGTCACTATCTTGTAGAGTTTCTTCATTTTGTTGATTTCTTCTACAACAGTTGGTAACTTTGTTTTGACACGTAGACTCACCTACTTTACATATATCACATATAGTCAAAAGCGTCATCAAGACAGTTACAATCACAACAGCAAAGTTTTGAAACGTCGCATTTAAGTTTTATTAATAAAAATAAAAGTCCAAAAATCACTAAACCGAGTAAGCCTGCAAGCAATTCATTCATTGTCCTGTAAACAGAAAATATGTTTTGTTAATTAACGAAAAAACAAAAAATGTGTTTTAATGTGATTGTGTAAATGTTGTAACATTGTGTTATAATGCCGTTGTAGATGAACATGATGCACTAAGGTAGATGACAAATATCTACGGATATTATAACTAAGTTTTCCTGTACATTTTAATATCTCCACAAGTAATGTGTAATTCGTATTGTTCTTGTTAGTATTAATCAGTCATTGACCATAACATCACCATGTCTCCAATTGTATAAACAATTCATGAACCATGACTTATGGTGTATTTGTTAACAACAAATGGTATGGTATGCTATGGTAGAGCTTGTTCCTACTACGAGAACTTTATACAACGGACCAAGCACAACAACAATATTTACATTATTATGAAACATTTGTAAATAATAAAAATATGAATGCATGACACGAGATATTATGGACAATTGTATGCCGTGTGAAATTTGAAGCCAATCGGTAAGCTAAAGGTTCTTCAAAGACCCAAAATAACAGGTCATTTGAATGCAATCACCTGACTAAGATAATGTTATTTTGATGCATTTTAAAACGTTGTTATAAGATCAAAAACAAACATACCAACCTATGTCTAAATCACAATCCCAAAGCAAAGTAAAAACTTTAAAACAAACAAATTCTGAGTTAAACATGTGAACTTCAACCAGGGAAGTGAGGCAGGGTGCTCCGGAAGGGTAAGCATCCGAGTCCTGTTTAGCTAGCTACACCCGCCACGTGTAAAGACGAAACAGAGAATAAAAGCAACAGACTCATAGGGACAGAATAATTAAACAATAAAACATACTCTTCAGGACTTGACGGTGCAAAATAACAAACTTGTCCTTTGCTGTTACACGTGATATTGCAACAGTGTATAGTGTGATCACACAACATCCATCTTCACAATATCTTAAATTTCCTGACATGTAACCATGGTGACCCTGAAACTGAAAAAGTGTAAAAGTGTTATAAATGTACATTACACTGTGCATCACACACACACACACACGCACACATACACACACACACACACACACACTTGTGTCGGTGTAAATAATGGTACCAACAGTTAGTTGATTTATCTGCAAGATGTCCATTTTCCAGTACTACTATATTGGAAAGTTTTGATGGTTTTTTCTTTGAAATATGTAAGAAAAAATGAAATATTTTAACCAACAGCAAAAGTAGATGCTAACAATTTCTTTGGTGTTTAGAAATTTACATCTCCGTGATAAAAAATGTGGTTTTCGTTGAAGAAGGGATCCTTTTTCCTAGCACGGCACCAATGACCTTTTCAAACTCTAAAATACGTTTTTCTCTTTACTATTTATGATGACAGTGAAAACCGTTCTGGATGTTCTTTAGTAAATATTATGTGTGCACGACAACATTAGTTGCAAGGAGTTTTGCAAAGTTAATACGACAACAATAAACCAAAACAAAAAATAGCCGGTATTCGACCCAGTTTTGGGGCTTTTTCCTTTGATACATATTACTTTTGTTTTATTCATACCCCTTCTGTATCATTTTAGTAAATAGTGGGAGTTTAAATGGTGAAAATAAGATTTTTTTATTTTGCCGTCGTAAAAATTGTGCACGATATCGTGGTGCAAAAGTTTACTTTGACATGCAGGGGCGTAGCCAGGCGTACGTTTGTACGCTAAAACGTCCACATCGTTTCGTTTACAAATATATTTCCTCTCCTCCGTTTAACCTCACCACTACATTAATTGAACTCCCATTTTAACTTGACTTTCTCAATTATTGAGTGTTGTTTTCGTAGTGCTTATGCCATACAACATCAGATCCCCTTGTACCTCGTCTTCAGGTTTAAGAATGAACCAGTCCTCAAAAGAACGACAAAAACTACCACAGCATAGCATAAAATTATAAGAAAAATTCTGATAAATAGCGCCCTGGAGGGCCGAAAATTCGCATCAGGGCGGCCGCCAAACCCCCTGCCCTCTTTAGGCGTCCACATCATAAACACCCCAGCTACGCCCCTGACATGAGTGTTTGAAAAAAAAACTAGCAGCTCTAGGAATGTATATACATCGTTTGTGAAGTTATTCTGCCTTCTTTAGGCACATTGAAATAACTTTAAATTGATGGAAAGTATGGAAATTCATTTAAAACTCGCCGCGAGTCGCTGGTTTCGTCGCCATTTTTTGTGTTTTACGAAGTCGGGTTTATGGCATAGGTTCGACAACCCGAGTTTGTTTTATGAATTTTATCTAAAAAAAATATAGTAATTTCTAATGTAACATGGTTTCATAGGTAATATGGATTATATTTTAAGGAATAATTCGGGAATTCAATTAATTGTTTTCCTCCTGAACGGATATTCACACAACTATATGCGTTTACTCAATGGAAAAAAGACCTTCATTTATACCTATACTATATGTATATACATTTTGTTCAAACACCATAACGTTATTGTAAAAGGAAGACATTTTTGTATACATGTATACGTGTGTGTGTGTGTGTGTGTGTGTGTGTGTGTGTGTGTGTGCGTGTGTGTGATAAATATATGTAAGTAAATAAGAGAGGGAGGGGGTTTTCATCGCATATGAAAATGTTTGTATTTTTCCTTCAAACGGTATGTATTTGTATTTCATTGTATTTTTTCAAAATGGGATGTTGTTTTGCCACTAAACTTGAAGAGATACGGATAATCCCTGGCAATATAATTTTAAAACTTACAATTTTTTTTATTTATCCTTGTTCAATGGTCACCAGTTTACAGTCTCTATTGGAAAAAACATTGGGAACACTTAATACCGCTCGGGACTGAAATATTGCTTACATTGTGTATAGCCAACAATATTGACCTGTCCGCCCGACCTTTAATTTACATATATGTATTTAGTAAGGACGAGTCTTTTTCTTTATAGGAAACAGAGACGTTTAATTGGAAACATGCATTGTTTATATATTAACGGCGAATTCTAACACTGAACATGTGCATACATGGGGTGGAACATCTTAAATGACAATACTATTCCTGATGAAAGGTGAAGCGGACAGGTCAATATTGTTTACCATTACCTTTCATGTTTACAATAGTGTAAATTCCCGTTATATATACATGTATAATAATAATATATATAATGATATAACATACACCACATTGTAATATAACTATTACTGATCATTTATGAAGAGTCGAAGAAATATTGCTTACGTACGTACCTTCAATTGTAGAATGGTTACCTCCAAAATGTCATTTCACAAATATTTATTTATATCTATGACACTCAAGTTAGGTCGAATTATCTACCCTGGTTTTAAAGTTAATATACATGAATGAAAATGAAATATCGATCGAATTGAAAACCGGTAGTTTAAAATGAGATAGGTACCTACATGTTAAAAGTATGGTAACGGATCAATAGAGAACAAATACTAGTATTCAACGATGACAGAAATAGTAACGGGAACAAACTGATGACGGAAATAGTAACGGGAACAAACTGATGACGGAAATAGTAACGGGAACAAACTAATGACGGAAATAGTAACGGGAACAAACTAATGACGGAAATAGTAACGGGAACAAAATTATGACGGAAATAGTAACGGAAAAACTGATGACGGAAATAGTAATTGAAACAAACTAATGACAGAAATAGTAACGGGAACAAACTGACGACGGAAATAGTAATTGAAACAAACTAATGACGGAAATAGTAACAGGAACAAACTAATGACGGAAATAGTAACGGGAACAAACTGATGACAAAAATAGTAACGGGAAAAAACTGATGACGGAAATAGTAACGGGAACAAACTAATGACGGAAATAGTAACGGGAACAAACTAATGACGGAAATAGTAACGGGAACAAACTTATGACGGAAATAGTAACGGGAACAAACTGATGACAAAAATAGTAACGGGAACAAACTGATGACAAAAATAGTAACGGGAACAAACTAATGACAAAAATAGTAACGGGAACAAACTTATGACGGAAATAGTAACGGGAACAAACTAATGACGGAAATAGTAACGGGAACAAACTGATGGCGGAAATAGTAACGGGAACAAACTGATGACGGAAATAGTAACGGGAACAAACTGATGACGGAAATAGTAACGGGAACAAACTGATGACAAAAATAGTAACGGGAACAAACTAATGACGGAAATAGTAACGGGAACAAACTGATGACAAAAATAGTAACGGGAACAAACTAATGACAAATAGTAACGGGAACAAACTTATGACGGAAATAGTAACGGAACAAACTAATGACGGAAATAGTAACGGGAACAACTAATGACGGAAATAGTAACGGGAACAAACTGATGACGGAAATAGTAACGGGAACAAACTGATGACGGAAATAGTAACGGGAACAAAATTATGACGGAAATAGTAACGGGAACAAACTAATGACGGAAATAGTAACGGGAACAAACTTATGACGGAAATAGTAACGGGAACAAACTGATGACAAAAATAGTAACGGAAACAAACTGATGACAAAAATAGTAACGGGAACAAACTATGACAAAAATAGTAACGGGAACAAACTTATGACGGAAATAGTAACGGGAACAAACTATGACGGAAATAGTAACGGGAACAAACTGATGGCGGAAATAGTAACGGGAAAAACTGATGACGGAAATAGTAACGGGAACAAACTGATGACGGAAATAGTAACGGGAACAACTGATGACAAAAATGTACGGGAACAACTAATGACGGAAATAGTAACGGGAACAAACTGATGACAAAATAGTAACGGACAAACTAATGACAAAAATAGTAACGGGAACAAACTTATGACGGAAATAGTAACGGGAACAAACTAATGACGGAAATAGTAACGGGAACAAACTAATGACGGAAATAGTAACGGAACAACTGATGACGGAAATAGTAACGGAACAAACTGATGACGGAAATAGTAACGGGAACAAACTTATGACGAAAATAGTAACGGGAACAAACTGATGACGGAAATAGTAACGGGAACAAACTGATGACGGAAATAGTAACGGGGACAAACTGATGACAAAATTAGTAACGGGAACAAACTTATGACGGAAATAGTAACGGGAACAAACTGATGACGGAAATAGTAACGGGAACAAACAAATGACGGAAATAGTAACGGGGACAAACTGATGACAAAATTAGTAACGGGAACAAACTTATGACGGAAATAGTAACGGGAACAAACTGATGACGGAAATAGTAACGGGAACAAACAAATGACAAAATTAGTAACGGGAACAAACTGATGACGGAAATAGCAACGAAAACAAACTAATGACGGAAATAGTAACGGGAACAAACTTATGACGGAAATAGTAACGGGAACAAACTGATGACAAAAATAGTAACGGGAACAAACTAATGACGGAAATAGTAACGGGAACAAACTTATGACGGAAATAGTAACGGGAACAAACTGATGACGGAAATAGTGATTGAAACAACTGATAACGGAAATAGTAACGGGAACAAACTGATGACGGAAATAGTAACGGGAACAAACTGATGACAAAAATAGTAACGGGAACAAACTAATGACGGAAATAGTAACGGGAACAAACTTATGACGGAAATAGTAATTGAAACAAACTAATGACGGAAATAGTAACGGGAAAAAACTGATGACAAAATAGTAACGGAACAAACTGATGACGGAAATAGTAACGGGAACAAACTGATGACACAATAGTAACGAACAAACTAATGACGGAAATAGTAACGGAACAAACTTATGACGAAATAGTAATTGAAACAAACTAATGACGGAAATAGTAACGGGAACAAACTTATGACGGAAATAGTAATTGAAACAAACTAATGACGGAAATAGTAACGGGAACAAACTGATGACAAAAATAGTAACGGGAACAAACTAATGACGGAAATAGTAACGGGAACAAACGTATGACGGAAATAGTAATTGAAACAAACTAATGACGGAAATAGTAACGGGAAAAAACTGATGACGGAAATAGTAACGGGAACAAACTAATGACGGAAATAGTAACGGGAACAAACTGATGACGGAAAGTAACGGGAACAAACTTATGACGGAAATAGTAACGGGAACAAACTGATGACAAAATTAGTAACGGGAACAAACTTATGACGGAAATAGTAACGGGAACAAACTGATGACAAAATAAGTAACGGGAACAAACTTATGACGGAAATAGTAACGAGAACAAACTGATGACAAAAATAGTAACGGGAACAAACTTATGACGGAAATAGTAATTGAAACAAACTAATGACGGAAATAGTAACGGGAACAAACTTATGACGGAAATAGTAACGGGAACAAACTGATGACGGAAATAGTGATTGAAACAAACTGATAACGGAAATAGTAACAGGAACAAACTGATGACGGAAATAGTAACGGGAACAAACTGATGACGGAAATAGTAACGGGAACAAACTAATGACGGAAATAGTAACGGGAACAAACTGATGACGGAAATAGTAACGGGAACAAACTGATGACAAAAATAGTAACGGGAACAAACTGATGACAAAAATAGTAACGGGAACAAACTGATGACAAAAATAGTAACAGGAACAAACTGATGACGGAAATAGTAACGGGAACAAACTGATGACGGAAATAGTAACGGGAACAAACTGATGACAAAAATAGTAACGGGAACAAACTGATGACAAAAATAGTAACGGGAACAAACTGATGACAAAATTAGTAACGGGAACAAACTAATGACGGAAATAGTAACGGGAACAAACTGATGACAAAATTAGTAACGGGAACAAACTTATGACGGAAATAGTAACGGGAACAAACTGATGACAAAAATAGTAACGGGAACAAACTTATGACGGAAATAGTAATTGAAACAAACTAATGACGGAAATAGTAACGGGAACAAACTGATGACAAAAATAGTAACGGGAACAAACTGATGACGGAAATAGTAATTGAAACAAACCGATGACGGAAATAGTAACGTGGACAAACTGATGACGGAAATAGTAACGGGAACAAACTGATGACGGAAATAGTGATTGAAACAAACTGATAACGGAAATAGTAACGGGAAAAAACTGATGACGGAAATAGTAACGGGAACAAACTGATGGGAAACGTTATATGCATAAGTCACGCCACACAAAAGATAACGCCATTTCATATTTAACAGCAATAAGATGACATCGTTCATATTACAGCAATAAGATGACGTCATTTCATATAACACAAATATATGACGTAATTTCATATTACAGCAATAAGATGACGTCATTTAATATTACAGCAATAAAGCGACATCATTACATATTACAGCAATATAAGATAACAACATTTCATATTACAGCAATAAGATGACGTCATTTCATATTACAACAAATCGATGACGTCATTTAATATTACAGCAATAAAACGACATCATTACATATTACAGCAATATAAGATGACACATTTCATATTACAGCAATAAGATGACGTCATTTCATATAACAACAAATAGATGACGTAATTTCACATTACAGCAATAAGATGACGTCATTAATATTACAGCAATAACGACATCATTACATATTACAGCAATATAAGATGACAACATTTCATATTACAGCAACAAGATGACGTCATTTCATATTACAGCAAATCAATGACGTCGTTTCATATTACAGCAATATTAGATGACATCATTACATATTACAGCAATATAAGATGACATCATTTCATATTACAGCAACAAGATGACGTCATTTCATATTACAGCAATAAGATTACTTCAGTAATCAAGAAGACCAGAGTGATATTACACTAGTGTAATACAGTTTTTATCACATAACTTTATTACACTATAATTTTAACGGAAATAGTATACAAACTGTGGACCTACAGGAGTATCAACTACAACAGAAACACAGACGAATACTGTCGAATTTCAGTGGCATAACCATTGAAAATAGGGACAGGTAGATATACCAAAACACCATTACAAAACCGAACTTGTTATCTCTGTGATATCAACGCATGAACGCAATAAAGGATTAACATCATTTTTGATAGAAAGTACATTTTAAACAGTCTTGCATTTTGATCTCTTTAAACTTAAGTTTTAACCCTTTATTACCACAGATACATTTTTTATCATGGAAGAACATTTTTAAAGTGGACTTCAAGTAAAGTGTTTTTTGAATATGTTTTGAAAACGTCGAAATCCATGTATACAACGGCGCAAGCTGCTCACAAATAAATTGTAGACTCAAAGATATTGCAGACCCAGGTTTTATGTACGTCACCACAATATTGTTAATAAGTATGATGTCTCTGTATCAAAAATTATCCTGGATATCTTTGACGTCCCATAGTTCTATGTTCCTCACACGTGGCGGTTGTATCTAGCTAAACGGGAGATCGGGACATAGCGGTCATATAGGTATTTAGAATTATTGCAAAATGAAAAGCGGTTTGTATAAATTGTCCTTCTGTCATATAATATTATACCATTTAATAAATTTAACCAAAAAATACATTTTAAAAAATGGTATTTGACACTTCAATACACTGTCATATTCTGTTTTTGAACGAACTATTTTTATAAATTCCAACACTTTACATTACAACACTATTAAACATACATGTTATTTTACAAAAAAAAAGAAAAAAAAAAAAAGACATGTGCACAGAGTTAATGTTTAACCTGAACAGAATATTATTAATTTTTATAATTCGTCACAATTCGCATATATATGTGTGTTAATATGGTCTAGTTCTATGCTACAACACGATCTAAGAATTTTAAGTATTTAAATTTGGCAAAAAAAAAAAAAAAAAAAAAAAAACCACAGGTAAAAAAATTGCTAGCTTCACAAGTAGATCGTATTTTAATATAAGTATTTTCTACGTGTGTTTCATTGAGTAAGGTCTGTATTCTTAAAATGATTATGTTCCAGTAAAACCAAGAATCAAAATTTTATTTTCAAACACTAGTAGACTAGTAGTTAATCACGATTACCTCCCTTTTGATGTCAATAAAGAGGCTATTTTAATGTCCAATGACATGTCTTGTTCGCAGCAGACTTTAAATGGTCAAAAAGTACTTCAATTATCCACTGAAATACATATACTTTTTATATGTTAATAACAAAATGCATGAACAAAGTAACACATAGAACTCTACGGTTTGGTCTGCACATTGTCGTCACGAATATATGTACATGTAGACATGAAACATAAGTTTACCCGCTTGCAATTAGAGTTCGGTCTGTTCAATGGATAGAAACTAGACAACCCACAACATTACAAATAAACTGATTGTGAGCAGACAATAGCCCCTATATGCTTTGTTAATAATTCATGATGACCCTTGACCTATATGCACCAAAATTTGGTATGCGACATATCTACAATAGACATAACGTCATATATTCACTAAAACAATGACCATGAATATGTTAAGCCCAACACTTCGCAATGTCAAACATGAACAAAAAATTCAAACATCGTATTTTACAAGAAAAGTAGCAACCAGGAAGCACTCCATTTAGTGCAGGTGATAATTTTTTATCTCGTCTATCTGTTAACGATCAAAAGGAATAGTGAAAGGTGCAGAACAGGTAATCAAAATTATTTAAATAAACTTCCTTTAAATCCAATCTGTTTAAAGTCATGCTAATATTAGATTTCAGCTTTCGACAATAGATATTATTTCACTTCTTACGTCAATGTTTCTCGCGGAAATATTATTTCTAAATTAGTTTGTGGAATAGAAACTGAAACTGAAACTTTATAATTCATGAACTCATCAAACCCAATGTTAATATAAAGAATATTGTTCATGTAATGCAGTGAAACGGATCAGTATGCTCCTATTCCCGATTCATTTTTAGGTTCACTGATATTTTGCGTAGTAATTACCATTCTAACACTATCATATCATTAATACATAATTTTTAAGCAGGGTGTGTGGGAATTACCAACCTGTCGGAGTCGATATCACTCTGAGGCTCAGGACATTCTCATAACTATGTAACGAATTTATCCCCATTTCTGTCTCTTAAAATATTGTTGAAGCTAAATAAATTTTTATTATCTTCAATATAAAAAAAGTAAGTTTTTTCTTTCATTTAGAATGAGTAATAATCGTAGTAATCCGCGATGTTTTTCACACACTATGTGTTAAAGCCATACACTGAGTGTAAAATTAAAATTTAAGTGAATGAGTTTTGACATCTAGGTAATAAACCAATCAGAATACACACGCGTGCGTTTTAAGAAATGGAGATGATTAAGAAATAATCAACATTTACCCGTGTTATATCGTCTAATAATACACTGACCGAAGTTCACATGCGGAAGAATATATCACGAGGTGGCTGTGCCATCGAGTGATATATTCGCGGCATGTGAACTCCGGCCCGTGTATTATTCGATGATATACCACGGGTAAATGTTGATCATGACATATAATAGATAAAAAGGATTGAAATAAACATTGCGAACTCTTTCGTCGGAAGTACATGCAAAAAGGTCCATTCAAACAATTCGGCTGTTAATATTACCTCCATTGAAATAAATGATTTTATGAATGAAAATTACGTCACAGCCATTGTTCACTACAAATAGCATGACGTCATAAAATAAGCAAGGGAGAACGTCATTAAAACGGAACAGCGATAAGTATATCGTTTGTTATACCACGGCTGGCTCTCTTCAGTATGTAACGTACGTTATCTCAAAATTGTCCACAACTTTATTGACAAGATGGCTACCCACAGTCCATATATTCTTGGTACATGTCTAACAAATTAATGTCACCAATATGCTGACCGTGAAAACATTTGGATTGGTCATAATTTGGAGCATTGGATTTTTAAAGATGGTGTTCCGCAAAACGTTTTGGATTGGTCTCTATATCCAAAATTACACTGGGTAAATTTGACGAACCATAGTTTTATGTTCCAGTAATTGTTAAGTTTGATTACACACGTTGCAGGTGTAAACAGCTAAACAGGAGCTTTGGGATTGTGATTTGGATAAGACTTGATATGGTTTTTTTTATTTATAAGGCATATCTATAAGTCTTGACCAAGAATTATTTAAAAAAAAACTTGATAATTTAACTAAAATAAGTGATATCACAAAATGGCAAATAAATAATAAACGGCACTTGTCTATAATTGGGGTTTAAAATGACACATCTGATATCGCAACCAAAATGCCAGTTTGAATTAAATCGTCTCTAGTGTACGTAGGTCATACCTGCTTTCGGACAATGACCTTATAAAAGTATACTGACCATTGGGTAGTTACATCGCAAGGTCATTGACCCAGTTAAAATTTAAAATAATAGTAAAGGGGATTAACGGTAATCTAATCGGTCAGTATTCTATAGACATGTAAATTTTTGTCTATTGTAAACATTCCTATTCCCCCCAAGTGGTCATTCTCCAAATCAGCTGTTATTTAATTTTTATTTTCTACCTATTGTTTAAATAAAAACTATTTTGAAAACCCCTTCCGATTGAAATAAAAGAACCGTAAGTGACTAGATTAACAAACTATTGTAGTGACCGACTTTCTATATATTATACAAAATTATAATTTTAACGTTTACAATATTTCATCAAATATTATGATAGTGCGAAAATGTTTAATTTCTATTTTTAGAGCCCGATTGTTTAACCAAATGATTATAGAAATTTCCCATACCTTTTGACTGAAATTGCCTCTTTTGATAATAATATTTACGCACAATATGTTGAAAAAGAAAGTTTTAAAAAAATGTAATGTAGATGTTCACTAACCATCTAGTTAAGCTAACGAATCCTTGAACAACCGGTGTCTGAAAATTGACACAAACTTTACAATGATTTGTTCTTTGTTTACACCTAGATATCCCAATGGTTTTAACTCCGGTCGAAACCCTTTGGGAAAGGTCATTGCCATTTTGGTATTTATTTACTTGTTTATTTACATTATAGTCATGAATCTCTGTGGTTTCTGATATTGACTCGGGGGATATTGCATCCCTAGATATTTTTAAAGGCGCCATCCATCAGAGTATCATTAATGAGTATGATGTTTTTGCGTCAAAATTATATATGACGTCATATAGTTCCGTGTTCTTTTCATTTCATTCTTAATTTTTATTTTACACATGGTGGATGGAGCTAACTAAACAGGGGTGGGATGCCTTTTCCTGTCGGAACATCCGGTCTCACTTCCCTGGTGATAGTTCACTTGTTTAACTTAATTTGCCAGTTTTCAAAATTTTTTACTTTGCTTTTGAGATTGCGGTTTAGACAGCCAGGTTTGTGTTTTATTAACACATAGAAATTTTGGTACATTAGGTTAGTCTCAAATGCCCACTGGCAATAAGAAGAATATTTACATACATGTACATGTAATACTGTTTTGTATAAATATTTTAGGTATACAGTTATAGGTCCCAAACAGCTACAATGGTTTCGTGATGTTAAAAACAACCCAACTTACCAATCGGTCAACCAACCGCCAACAAACAAGAGAATGAAACAATCAGCCCAACATACAAATAAGCCAACGAACAAATATGTACATGATGTAGGCCGTCTAATCAACCAGCAAATTGGCGAATTACACACACACACACACACACAGTCAACATAATCGACTCAAACACATAACACTATTGAAATAAAGATACGGCAAGGTACATAAAAAATATATTTTTTACTCTCAAAATAATAAATTATACATATCAAAACACATACCAAATAACAACGCGAAATATCACACAAGTATACGCTTTACTATATGTATAGGCAAACAACATTGACCTGCCCGTTTGACCTTTCATTGGGGATATTCATATAGGAGGGTCCACCCACTACGTGGGTAATGTAAAGATTCGTTGTTTATATAATGTACATAAAAGCATGTTTCCTGTGATGTAGACTAAATCAACTTGACCTTTAATCTGACCCCTATACATTACTGCACTATGATAATTTTTTTTAATTTAAGGTCAACGTGACAGGCCAATGTTGTTTGACTACTTAGCACTATTATTTTTATGCAATAGTTAAAAATTATTTTTCACTCTTTGATAAAGCTCAGGCCACTGAAAAGCTAAAGAAACATAAATTTGGCAAAACGGTTAATATAACCAAGAACACGACAATATGTGAGTTCCAATACATTAATTATACATATATACATGCATGTTGTGAATGCGGTATTATTTTAGGAATTTTAAATCTTAAAGATATATTCAGTTTCTGAACATACTGTATCTGAACTCTCGGGTTTTGAGCAAGTTTGTTGTCAAGGAAGCATAACATATAAAGAATACTGATTACCAATATATTGAGAACACAACCAGTCCATGAGCTTAGTATATACCATGCACCAGATGTATCTCTCTCTCTCTCTCTCTCTCTCTCTCTCTCTCTCTCTCACACACACACACACACACACACACACACACACACACGTATGGAAATGGTGTGCTTACTGAAATTGTTAATTGATGCAACATAAAGTAGTTTAAAGCAATTATTAAACAAGCCAATGCAATGTATTTTAAACTATTTGAGAATTGCAGACATATTTTGCTTCAAGCTGTTCAATTCCAGAAGAAAGAAAACAAGATTCTACTGATATGGTTGCGGGGCCGACTCTCCATTAGGGGCATTGTTTGAGCTATCCATTGTCGCACTTGTCTGCAACTCGGAATGAGAACATACAGTTTCAGAATTTTGCATAGATGATCTCGTTTCGAGATTATATGTAGGTGGCGCTGCTTCGGCATTATGAGTAGGTGACACTGCTTCGGGGCTACTAGTAGATGGCGCGGCTTCAGCATTATGAGTAGATGGCGCTGTTTCGGAGTTATGAGTAACTTGAGTTGTATTGTCCATATATGGCAGCGAAGAAGATTCTATTTGGATTTCGTTTCCTGAATCGAACTGAAATGCTTGATTCTGTAGTCCCCCGTCTGATGAGGTGGAAGTCTGAGATTTTAAACCGTTATAGTCATATGGAGGAGGACTTCCTTTTATTCCAAACTTTATTGCCTCCTCATAAGACGGAAGTTGTTTATCAATATCAGCTGGTTTTGGAACACGTGCTTCTTCTTCGTCAACATCATCAAAGTCAGTATACCTTGCTGACAATATATCGCCTATAGTAGCAATAACGAGGTTACCTACGGTAGAAGAAAGTTGTATTATATAGTTTACCATGATTTAAAACGAATTAAAACCATGCTTTTTAATTAATGACCTGAGGTTTTCAGTTTGGTTGAAATTACCTTCAAATTGGGTCAGATCAAATGTCAAGGTCATGAAATAAAATAATTCTCTTTTTAGAAATTGAAAAGATAGCACTGTTTATAGAACTTAAAACGAACCCAAATAATGCTTTTGTAGATATTGAAAAGAAAAAATGACATAATGGAGCTTACAGTTTTGACGTTCTGTTGAAATAACTCTAATATGGGGTCAAGATCAGAGGTCAAGGTCATCAAATATAGCAATGTTCTTTGTAGAAATTAGATAGAATTAAAGCAACGTTGTCGGTGGATAAATTGAAAATATTGTGAACAAAGTATTTGTGGAAAAAAGATAATAACACTTGATTGATAAAGTATTTACAATGAAACAATTCAAATAAGCCAATTGTTACTCTTGAAATAAAGTTCTATTCGAAACATAAATTCCTAGACCAATTATTAATTAAGAAGAGATGAGCAAGATTTACCACTCCCTAAATGGGACTAAAAACGAGTTAAAAATTACAAAACCTGGTTAAACCGATTACTAAATGACATTCTGGACTTTGGATGGGCATTGGAAATAAAACGATAGGTGTGTGGTTCATGTACGGCTCTACGAAACGGGCAAATAAGTATCATTTGTAGAACCACACATCAAATGTGCTCAGAAGAGTTCTTTTATGTTAGGTAGGGTTAAAATGAACGGCTGAATTGTCTGCTTCCTAGTCAACTGTTCAGTAATTTACTGCTAATCAAGCAAGCTATTGTAACATGTGTACAAGTGAATATTGAACTGGTCGACAGGGACGTCTAGTTATAACATGTGTACAAGTGAATATTGAACTGGTCGACAGGGACGTCTAGTTATAACATGTGTACAAGTGAATATTGAACTGGTCGACAGGAACGTCTAGTTATAACATGTGTACAAGTGAATATTGAACTGGTCGACAGGGACGTCTAGTTATGATAACTAAAGGACTTACCACTCCGTCTTTGATTTTCACGTATGTCTCTAACTGACATTATAAACTGATTTGTGGAATTTCGAGTGTTACGTCTTCTCTCTCTGGTGCTTCGAGCTCGTGATAGAATTCGTTGGAAACAAAGACACATGGAGCCAAGGAAGACCAAACTAAACACGGTAGTAAATACCGCCCCTGCTACGCTTGTACTGAAATATATAAACAAGTATAATAAGACCCATTTTAAATACCGCCCCTGCTACACTTGTACGATAATAATATAAAGCAAGAACTGAGTGTATAGATCGCCCATATTCCCACCAAAATACTTTAACCAAAGTTAAAATTTTCGTATTAATGTTACAACTTAAACGTAATTAAATAGAAAAGACTTTAAAATCATAGATTGGAAAATTGAATGGGGTTTGAAGGACCAAGCGAAATTCATGTCTAAATGTCGAGTGTTTTGGGAAAGAACGGTCAACACTCATTTTCAAATCTTGGTCAGATTCGACAAGGGTTAGAGTCCTGACATCCAACATACGAAGCGAGCACTGTACCAACTGAGCCAAGGTATTGGTTAAAACCATTGTGAATACAATTGTTACAGAAAACTTTATCATAGAACACTTATGCTCAAAAATTTATCAAAGAACACTTATGCTCAAAAATTTTATCAAAGAACACTTATGTTCAAAAACTTTATCAAGGAACACTTATGCTCAAAAACTTTATTGATGAACACTTATGCTCAGAAACTTTGTCAGAGAACACTTATGCTCGAAAACTTAATTATAGGACACTCATGCCCAAATCCAAACA